>JAGFNQ010003889.1:0-129790 GCA_024364735.1 Boesenbergia rotunda
ACAATTTCATCTTCTGAAAGATGTTCAACAATCACCTACAGAAAACCATTTTAAAACAGCATTAGCTCGAGAAACACATCATAGTTGCATTAAAAGTATGATATGAATTCTTCAAAAACAATTTTAAAAGCTTACTCTGATAGCCATCTTCTTCAGCTTATTCATGGCAGAGAATTGTTTCAGTCGAGATAGAACAGCCGAATCTAGAGGCCTATCAGGAGCTACTCCATCTGTTTGCACCCATGGATGACCTGAGAGGAAACCAAAAGCAAGCTCCACAAACACAATTCACATCCAACAAGATCATCATAGTTTTCTCTTGCAAACAATACAACTTTTAAAGCGAACTAGCTTTTAGCTAACTCGATCTTATCTCTACATACAAATAAGTACTTACACAGAACTTGATGGGCACTCAACCGCTGCTTGGGATCCCTAACGAGCATTCCTTTTATTAGATTTTTCGCACTCTCTGAGATGCTAGGCCATGGATCTGACTGAAAATCAACATTACCATGTAGTACCTCTTCAAAAATACCTTGCTCCGTTTCTGAGGGACAAATTATACCAAATATAGTTAGAAAGATAGCACATAATAAAATCTTGTCTATGTAACGATATATACATAAACACTATGCTGATAAAACTGAAGAAAAACTTCTCACCAGCCCAAAATGGAGGAACTCCACTAAGGAGAATATAAATGATGACTCCAACACTCCATACATCTACCTCTTGACCATAGCGTTTCTTAAGGACTTCAGGAGCAACATAGTAAGGGCTACCGACAACATCAGTGAAGATCTCTCCTGAAAAGGGGAATCTGCCAAATAATACACTGGAAGGAAACAATTCATAACAAGTAACACAACAAAATTACATAGAGCAAACTCATGTTTTGATGAACTTTGTTGTCCTCTAAGTCATTAGTCAAGATTGTAATTGAACCTTAGGATCTTACAAACTTACGGTCAAGATTTACCTAAATCATCGCTTCCTATGAATCGAATAAGGCAATAACTGTGATTAGGTGGAATAAATATATTAAAGCTTGACTTATTGCCTCTTAAGCTTTCCATTTTGTTGTCAAAATGCTACCTGTCGAAGATCAAAATAACTATTTTACCATTCTAAACTACAACCTAAAAAATTCATTTGTTAATGGAGAGGAAGCATTTTAACAACAACCCCAACATTTTGAAAATTGTCCTTGACAAAATAGTATAGGTGCATGAGCACAAATAGGAGCAAAGCTTCAACTAGAATTTAACGACAACAATAAAAGAGTACCTGGCCGGAAGAAAATAGACAATCCGAAGTCGATTGTTTTGAGAGGTGCATCCTCCAATTGGTTAACGAAGAGAAAATTTTCGGGTTTCAAATCGCGGTGCATGACTCCCATGGAATGGCAAGCCTCCACAACTCCTACGATCACCCTTGCAAGCTCTGCTGCCTTCCTCTCTGTGTAATGGCCCTTTTGAATGATCCTATCGAACAATTCACCGCCTGCACAGAGCTCCATTACAACATGAACAGCCACTGCGTCTTCATAAGCCTCCTTGATGGAGATCACGTTTGGGTGCCCAGCCAAGTGATGCATTATCTGGATCTCCCTCCTCACATCCTCCACATCCGGCTCCGTTGTCAACTTCCTCTTCAGAATGGACTTGCAAGCAAACTCCTTTCCGCTCGCCTTCTCTACGCATAGATATGTCGTGCCAAATTGTCCCTGTCCAAGCTTCCTGCCTAAGCTGTAGAGGTTCTTCAAGTTCTCGGTTTGGCGCTTCAGCACGAAGTCGACTTGCAGTCCGGCGACACTGGAAGCTCTCTTCGCATGGGTGGGCCTATCGGGTCGATCTGTCGATGAACGATTGGGCGCTGGCTTTGCTTTGTTCTCCTGAATCTTGATTGGTTGGGGCGCTTCGACGACTAGTTCAGCTGGGGAGGGCAAGGGCGAGGGCGAGGGCGAGGGCGAGGGCAAGGATGCCTCGCCCCTCTGCCCCTTTCCATTGGAAACCGGGAGAGCGTCTTGCTTCGATCGGTTGCGCCACAGAATAGCGGACAAGGATTGGAAGAATCCACTCTTGGAGAAGCGTGGGACGACACACAGATTCCCCATCCCGATTGAGCAATCAATGGTCCCATTGACGTCTCTTCGGCATTAGATCAATCACCTGTAGACCGATCGAGATGGCCTCCAGATCGAAGCCACATAAACAAAATGAATCTTGCACACAAGAACGGGCATTCGACATTATACGATGAAAACCGATAAAAATGGAGGGAAACGACGAGGAATCACAAAAAAAGCTTTTGCCTTTGGGTAGGAAGAGACGGCTCCCATCGTTGTGTGCAACAACAACAACAAGAACAAGAAATGGCAAAAAGTTCCTCGATTGATGGAGAAGAACACCATCCAAAATTGAAGAACAAGAAGAAATGCGGGGAGAACGGAGAGCGCGCAGAGGAAGGAGGCCGCAAGGGGAGATCAACGGAAAATAAATAATAAATAATAATTATTAATTTGTAGATAAAAAAACCAGGCTGTTAAAGTTGGGCCAAAAAAAAAAAAAATCTAGAGGGCGTTCTAAATTTTACTAAATTTTACCAATAATAAAGTCAAATGTGCTTCTACGATTTCATCACAAAAATATTCCTTAACTCAGCACTATTATATAAGTCACTGGATAGCTTCAACGAAGTTACTCTTAATCTAATGTATTTAAAATGGATTTAAAATTTAAAATTTATATCATATAAATTTTTTTTGAATAGTTACTATAATATAATATGTAGAAGCTATTGAATAGCTATTACCTAAGGCGTAACGTAAACGATGAACATATAACATTTTTGATATAACAGTTAGGGGTCGATTTTTAAAAATTGACGACTTATATTTTCTATTCCATCATATGTCTCCCGCTTGTATATCTGAATTTATCTTCCTCCATACCTATTGAGTAAGTCGACTTTAGGAGAGTCGTTAAAGTAACGAATTTATCTTTTTTTATTATTATTAGATAACTACTACAATTTTGTGTAAGATTATGATTTATAATTTAGAAATTATAATTTATGAATACTACTATATTAAATTATTATTATTTATTAATTTAATAAAATTATTTAAATTTCATCAAACTCATTTAAAAAAAGTTACATATATGCAATTATGCATCTGTTACGATCCTAAATTTTAAATTTATTTTAAATACATTATAATAGGTAGCTTTTAGTTATTATAATAACTATCGATAATTTATATATATATATATAAATTAGAGACTACTTAACTTTCTATGCGACATAAATTTTTTAAATTTTAAATTGATTTTAAATTCGCTATAGTAATTATCTGATTTGTTTATGTTGTATTACTTCTATATTAACGTTGTATTCAGAAATAATTTTGGGCATTAAAAATAAAAATAATAAAAATAGTTGACTTGGTGATTTAATAAAAAATATTTATAATAAATATTATTAGAATAAAATATTAATTAAAGAAAATTTAACGGATGAGTGGCTAGGTAAGGAATCCCAGTAAAATGAAAAATGTGACTAGTCATTGACACATTCTGAATCGCTGTTGACACTGACACTTCATTATATTTCCACTATGCTAAGATTTCATAGCTAGTGTTACTTTCTACTTTAATTATTATTATTATAACTCAATTAATGTCCAATATTTAACTCAAATTTATACTTTCAGAAACATTGTATACGAAATAATATTGGCCAAAAATCCAACATTGTGTGCATTCCTTCTGAAAAGCTCCTTAAAGTCCAAGCTACATATAAAAATATAAATGTTCAGAAAATTATATATCTATCTATTATTTATTATTCCCCATAAATAATTCTTATAAAAGTAATACAAAGAAATACATAAAATGTAGAAGTTTTCTTTCAGAATAACAACAACTGATACAGTCTATATATATATATATAATATATATAATATATATATATATATATATATAAAGTTACATAAATCAAACTAATTAATATCAAACTCAACACAAAATATATATATATATATAATTGATTAATTTTCATGCATTATAAATTATATATACTTGTATTATCAGAAGAAGTTCTCATGGTCTAGTTGTTGTTGGCTTGCTGGTGCAGCCACAGTGGCTTCATCAGTCTCCTTTTGCTTATTGCTATCCAACGTTAACCCAAAATGGATGTGAGGAAGGTGAGCCCACTGCAACCAAAAGTTAATTAGAAAATATAATTTACACTAAAATTTAAATAATAGTAAAAAAAACTAGTTAATTTCACATGGTTGTTTTTAGCCTAAGTTTACTTCATCAATGTCTTCATTATCATAGTTAGCACATTATTTTATTATAAGCAAGAGAGAAGATATATAGGAAATTCTAATGCAAATGATATTATATAATATATATAGTACTTACATTTTTTGCTGCAGTACTGAAAGCTTCTCTGTGGCTGATGTCTGGATTGTTTGCCTTGATCCTTTGTATTTCCTCCCTGTATAATTTGAACTACTAATTAACACAATAATTAAAAACTATTAAGTAAATTAATGTATGTATAAATAACTTACTTGATAAACCTGTTATACACAGAAGGAACACGTTGTCGCTTCTCAGGTGCTGATTAATATAATTAATAAAACAACATTAACAATTTATTGAATACGAATGACTTATTTAATCAATAGCAACACTAGAGAATAGAAGCTTAATTACGCGGCTGGGGTATTTGTTTTCGATCCTTTGGCATTGTGTACAGAAAGGAAGGACTTGTGCTTTTGGAAGCTGGCGAACCATGTTCCATTCCTTTTCCTCTATGAGACGCCATGTTTTGTTTCTGCAACACCAAAACCACCTTATATATATTTCTGTTTACGTTTTTCCTTTGATCTCAAGGATGGAAAGATCATTATGATTGGCAAACCTGAAAATGATCATGAAAAGTGAGTGTTTGAAGCAAGGCTCCCATGTTCACAGAGAGAAGGTTTGAGCAATGCCCACATCTTACAGTCACAATGCTATTGTTGGCCAAGTTGTTTCCTGGAACACAAACCTGCAGAAATTAATAATAATAACTATTATTTTAAATTCTTTTGGAATTAATAAGAAGATACTACTCATGAGCTGCTACCCACAGAGAGGGTATTTATTGCCTTTGTAGCATGAGGCGGAGGAGAAGGGCAAAAGGCTAGTGGTCGGTCTGTGATAAGTGTGGTGGGATGAAAAAGATGATTAGTCTCTTCTGTGGCTTTATTTATTAGCATTAATGTGTAAGCTTTACCTTTGTCCTTCCCGATGCCTAACTTTTAGAGCTAAATATGCCTGAAGGCCTGCCTTTTAGGCAATTTCTATCAAGGGGGAAACAAATGTTGCACCCACTCTCGTAAATCAATGTGACAGAGCATGAGTCAGAAGAATTTAAAAAAAAAATGTTTTGAATGTTAAAGGAAAATAGTATCGTAATGCGGGGGAAATTGCATGAACAGTTAAGTAGGAGGAGAAGAAGTAATTGCCTTTGCTCTTCTCCTTCATTTTTTTCAGAAAAGAAAACTTTTATCATAAGAAGACAGCAATATCATATCATGAAATGAAGAAGAAGAAGAAGAAGAAGAAGAAGAAGAATAAGAATTCTTTGTTTCTCTTCTCTTTGAGTTTTCAAGTCATTGGAAAGAATGACAAAATGAAGAAAAGAGAATTATGTCGTAAGAAAAAGAAGAAACTTGAAATTAATATATGAAGGAAACACAAGAATCTCACAACAATGGAGAATAGTAATAAGAAGAAGAAGATGACCAAGATTAAAGATTAACAAAATACAATGATATCACAAAATGAAGAAGAAGATAATCACTTTGTTTATTATCTATCACAAGAAGAAGAAGAAGAAGAATAATTTTCATCTCTTTCAGTTTTGAAGTCACTGAAAAAACAGCAATATCACACAAAAGAAGACAAAGAAGAAAATAATATCACAATGTGATGATAATGAAGAAGCAGCAATTTACTTTGTTTCAGTTTTCAAGTCATTGGAAAACAGAAGAAAATACAAAATATCACAAAACGAAAAGAAGGGGTAGCAGCAGCTTACTTTGTTAATCTCTTCTCTTCCAGTTTTCAAGTAAGTGAGAAAAAACGGAAATTAGAGACAACAACATCAGAAGAAACTGAAGAAGAACAAGAAGCAGAAGGTGGGTGGGTTATGTGTTTCTTCTCTTTCAGTTTTCAAGCTGTGAAAATGATGGAAATCATTTCTAAATCATTTCTAAATCTTGAAAGAACGAGGAAAACTGTGAAAGTTGTATTATATATTTCATCTAACAAGATGGATAGAGAGATCTGCTCAAACACACGCAAAAGTTAATTACTCAAAAACAGTTGAAACGAAACAAACAATAATAATATACATCAAAAGTCAAAAAATGGTAGGACCAACAATGAAATGCTTGAGTGGAAGATCAATATTTGAAGAGTTTAGGCTTGTCATTCAAATGTCAAATTATATATATATAAAACATTTGGAGATCAGTTTCTGTCAAGTCATCAAGTATATAATAAATAATAATGTATGCCAGTCAAATAGGGCAGTCTCCACATAGCTCACTAGCTATAAAGACGAACCCTAGCTAGAACCCTAGAAGAAAACCTAAAAAGACTTCAACGATGAATGAAACTTTGACCCGTCTATTATTTAGACTATCACATACATGCATATGTTGACCTAGATCATATATTTCAAGGAAATAAATGTTGGTTAATTTTAAAATGAATCTTGGAAAAAGGAAGGCCAAATAATATATAGTATGAATTGAACTAGTTATGCCAACATATTTATACCACGAGGATGGTGTTGCAAAAGATGCACTGGACATAGCAAATATGCTGATCATGAGGTAAAGCTTGCGTTGCCATTGTGCCAAAAATTTAGCCTAGATCGCACATTAGCAATGACCGGTCGATGTCTCTTCGCGTGTCGAGGGATCAAAGAAGGGATGAAGAGGGTTTAATTTACAAGAGGTGGATCTTGAGTAGCAAATTGAGAGCATAGCTAGACATAAAGGAAAGGGGAAGGGGATCCCTTATCTCTCATCACTTGCCCCAAATGCTTTGAGATATCAGATAGCTGGATCAAAACATAGACAAGAGGATGGTAGTAGTACTGTGGGGCAAGGAGATTGGTGGCGGCTCAGAAGTGGAATTGGAGTGGCTATGATTGAAACAATGAGTGGGTGGGAGGAATTCTACTGCCTTGATTTCCATATCCCATCTCTATAACTCACAAGCAATTTGTGTGGGGGGAAGCGAGAGAGCCAGTGTTGCATTAACTTGGAGAGAGAAAGAGAAAGATGCCACCCTTAATTATTTTCCTTTTCTTTTGTTTCATTAATTACAAAATTGATATCTTTAATAACAATTTATCCGGAATTTAATTAATAATAGCTGTTATCATCAAAATAATAAGTGGAATAAAATCCACCTACAAGAAAATCATGCATTAGCGGTAGTTTTAGCAATGAATTATTTACTCCGTCACTATTAACAATGACTAATAATTACTCCATCGTCAATATTGGTGACAAATATATTATCCGTTAGTATTAGAGATGATATTAATTAATCCATCATTATTTAGTCAGATTTTTCAATTTATTATGGATATGTACTGATGAATAACTTATTCGCCGTCATTATTAGTGATGGAGTAATAGTTCGTCGCTTATTAATTATATGATATAATTTAAAAAAGTAGTCGACTATTGATGATGAAATATTTAATATATGTCGCTAATAATGACGGAGTAAGTGATGTTCGTCGTTAAATTTGGGAAGAAATTAGTAATGGTTCGCGTCCCAATCTTCCCCTTGCTCGCTCAAATATCCCTCAATGACTGGAGATCTCCCCTCCAACGATTGGCGATCATACCCTGCTGGTGTACTCTCTTCCTCGAGCGTCAAGTATTTCCCTCTCCCTCTCCTCTTTTCTCAATTCGCCGCGGTTGCCGATGTTGAGCACTCTCGCACCAGGTAGTGCTTGGTCGATGCCAAGAACTACCACACCTACTAGTGCTCTAGATCCATAAAACATACTATTGAATCCCATTCTATCGTGAAACATGCCTATGACTGTGTAAATTTAAAATTAAGTTATATAAAAATTTCTTGTATGTGTTTTTTATTAGTTTTATTATACTTTCATTCTTTAGCTATACGTAGGCTGCTGAATTACAGAGACCTGCCACTTGTTAGGAGGTATTTAACAAGACCCATAAGAAGAAGGATGAGTCATTTGTCGATTGACGTTCCTCTGCAATTAACGTTAACATAAGAATATTAGCTTTTCTGAATATATTTGTATATTTTTTGTGGAAGTTAATAAACTTATTTTTTTGACATAGGAAATAATGTTCACTAAAATTGCACAAGCATCTCAGCCTGATGTAGAGGGAGAGGGGTCACAACCTCTTTCCACCGATGAGATTAATGATATATATTATAATGTTGTCGGTGGAAGGAATAAGACCTCCCTTACCTCTATGGGCTTAGCTCTTAGGCCAAAGTTATCTTTGACTAGATGAGGGCTCCAAGGATCAAGAGGTATCTTAGTTCCTTCTCCTTATCTACTGAGGTATAAGTATTACGAGCAAAAAAATCAGGATTTGTAGACTAGACTTTCATCGTTGGAGGAGACAATAGTTGAGAGGGATGTAAAGGCAGGAAAGATGTGCAAGTGACAGGCTCAAACTGAGGTGATAGTTCGCCATATATAAAAGTTTGGAACAACGTTCACTCCCGATTCACAGATGTCACAACCACATCGTTTGGAGTGTAGGCCCCGTGCAAGCCGACTAGAAGGGGTGAATAACCCTACAAATTTAAACTCAATCTTTTACAAATTCTTTCGCAAAGATAATTAATTAGTTAGCAATTAAAAAATTACAAAGATAAAAAACTATAAAAGGCAAAATGCTACTATTTACTTATTGTAACCGGGGAGGTTGATAATCTTAGGCAATTGAAAGATTAACTAAACTTCTCTTTCATTGTAGAAGGACAAGCTTCTTACAATCTTTGGAAAGCTTGTAGAAAGACTCAGAATATGATTACAAGTTGTTATATTTTAATCCTAGCTCTAGGAGCTATTTATAGCAAAAAAGATAAGTTACCATTGTACTGATGTGACTTAGAGGCGCCTCGGCTGGATAAAACTGTATCCACGCAAGCAACATTCGCTAATGATAATTCTGCATCTGAAGCACCTTAGTTCTGAATTGAGGTGCCTTAGTTTCGAACTGAAGTGCCTTAGTTTCGAACTAAGGTGTCTCAATTCACTTTTTCTGCATAACTAATTATGGCCATACAAAGCATCCTCCAAGACATCTGAGACTCCTCGGGCCTTGAAATCTTTAAGGTCAACTCTGAAGTTGACCTTCTTCAATCTCCAATTGCTTAGGTGATTTCCAGCCATCCAGAGTTAAGCTCACTAGAATCCAACTCTGCCCTTCTCTTCGAACGAGCTTCCTCCTGAACTTATCATCCCTTGGATGTCACGCATATCCTTCTCGTCCACTGGTGTACTCTTCTACAACTTCTTCGTCCTTCAGATACACTGAACCCATCAACTCCCTTTCCGTGTCATTGTTCTCTCTCGCTACATCTTCCACTCGACTTATTATGCTCCTAAGCTCCTGCATACTAAGACACAAGGATCAAACCAACTAGAACCTAACTTGACTCGTTGATTACATCAAACCTAGCCTGGGATACTTACATGAAGTCGTAGGAGACTGAGGATCCTGACAATTCCACTGTTGAGTAGATCATTTTAAGGTATACATTTTAAATTTTTCTCAATGATTCGATCAAAAATATTACTATTACTTTTTTTTTAAAAATTATATGCATATCTAATTGTATTATAATTTTCCATAATCATTTTCAGGTGTTGCATATTTCTACATCATATCCAGATATATAAAATCTAAAATGACGTATGTTTTCACTAATAAAAAAGTAATAATAGGACTGGATAATTAGAAGCGATTGATGAACTAGTAATAAAAGATATACCAATAAGAGATGTTTTTATAAATTGCTCTTACAAACAGTTTAGTTGGTATAACGCCTTTAATAGTTGTTAACCGTTGCTATTGGAAATCTATAGAAGTGGTTACTGAACCGCTCCTATAGAGTACTTATAGAAGCAGTTATAACTGCTAAAACTCTATAATTTGACCCTATAGAGCCACTTCTATATGTTTCATTTAGGAGCGGTTAAGGCCACTTCTAAAAGTCAAATACGAGATTTTAAACAATGGAGCAAATTTATGTATTGTATTTCATTCGTATATAATATTTCTAGGATTTGAAATTTCACCCAAGTATTATTTTGGTACTTCTGTTTCATAAATTGCCAAATATTTTTGATTTAGAGGTCAATCGTAAGTTGTCACGTGGCATAAGAGTTTCCACATTGACTTATCCAAATGGTTGTGAGTGGCTTCCGGTTCAGAATCACTTGGTCGAGGATGCGGGCCTCCGCTTCGCTCGGCTGAACGTGATAAAGTACTGCTAGACTAAAGGAGATTGGAGTGCTTTTGGTCAAACTAACCCGACCAAGATGATTACTCCCTGGTCGGGAAAGACCAACCCTGCTCAGTCGGGACAAGCTTCCTTAGGGGTGCTTGGAGGCATCATATGACGACTACTCATTAAAAAGAGCATTTAATACTTTTAGGGCGCCGACAACGTATTAAATGGCCAAAAACAGAAATAGTCATTTGTTTTAATAATTAGCTACAATAATTATTGGTCGTTATGGGAACAATAATGCAACAGTTGCATTGAATGTCATTAAGGCCAAAAGGAGGAGAATAGTCATGAATGCATAGGAAAAAGTTTAGATTCTCTAATCTTATATAATTTACTTCTCCTTTTTCTGATCAACTTCTGACTTGAGCGTCGGAGTGAGATTATCGGAGCTTCTTCCACCGCCCTTCTAACGTTATTTGGCTGGTTTTCTTCTCAGGTGATCCTCCTTGCAGGAGCACCCGTTGCATCACCGGGAGTTACCATCCCACATGTCAACTTCTGAATCATTTTGGCGATGTCTGTGAGAAGTTATTCTAACCAGAAGCTGCTAATCTGATGGCGAACACTAGCAACCCTGCGACTGCGGTTCTTACACGAGAGGAACTTGATCAGCTCATAGCATCAGCGATACGCGGGGTGCTATAACACATCAAATTCAGCAAGCGGTCTCTGGGTCGGTGGGAAGGCAGCGAGCCTCGCCATCACCACTGAAGGCACGCCTGGAGGCAACCTAGGGACATCAGCAAGATGCTGTGGACGTGTTGCAAAAGGTGTGTTCCTCAACTTCTAGCACACCTCCTCCCATCCCAGGGAGGGCACCTCCTCCCATCCCAGGGAGGTCAGGGAGCACCCATGTTCCAACTCTTCCCTACTATGAGTCGACGCCCTTTACTCGGGCGATTGTCAAAGATCTTATGCCTCGACATTTTCGACCTCCTTCAATTGGAGAGTACAATGGCACCTCAGATCTCGAAGACCACCTATGCAAGTTTGAAAACACTGCTCTACTACATCAATACATAGATGGGGTCAGGTGTAGGGTGTTCCTAAATAGCCTCTTGGGAGCTACGCAACGTTGGTTCAAAAGGTTGTCTAACGATTCTATTAGCTCTTTTGGGGAGTTTCGAACAATTTACTTGTATCACTTTGCGAGTAGTCGGCGATACCACAAGACTGCTCTCAACCTGTTTGCTTTGAAATATGAGAACAAGGAGACGTTTAAAAACTACATTCAATACTTCAACCAGGTGACCCAAGATGTGCCCAAGACTACCTCTGAGATCCTGGTGAGTGCATTCACGCAGGGTTTAGCAAAGGGCAAGTTTTTTCTGATTGTTAGTAAAGAAGCCGCCAACCAACTTCAATGACTTGCTGGGCCAGTCGGTCAAATACATTAACGTGGAGGTTCAATATGCCCGACAGAAAGAATCCACATTGCCATACCTGAAAGGAAAGCTCCTCCAGCTCTCGTTTGGGCAAAAGATGGACGATCCTATCGGGATCAACACTGGGATCATAGAGGTGAGAAGGTGATCCAAACTGTCAAAATGGAGTCCCCTACTGAGCTGGATGTGCCTAATGGCAAGAAGTACTGCTCATATCATCATTCCTACACGCATTCCATGGAGGAATGTTATTCTCTCCATCGAGCTCAAAGGGCGGGCGCTGGTAGGCCTCGTAAAGCAAGGTCCTCCCCGAAAGCTTGTAACTGTTCCCCTCGAGCTAATCGGTCAGAGGAAAGGGAGCATCGGCGAGGAAGGACTCGCTCTCTCTCACGGAAGAGATCACCTGATCGGAGAGCATCCTCCCCCAAAGAGGACGTATTATAGCTATCTATTTGTTTGAACTTCAGAGCTACCAATAATGATGTAGAGTATGAAGCTTTGTTGGTCGGCTTACATGCAGCTATGTAGGTTGACGCTACTTGGGTTATAATATATTTCGACTCGCAGCTCGTAGCTCAACAGATCAAAGGTGACTTTGGGATATGCAACGAGAGGATGAGAAGATATGTGCAGTCCTTTGAGCAGTTAAAATCAAACTTTGTAGAGGTTGTTTTGTAGAAAATACCCCTGGCGAACAATACTCGGGCAATGAATTAGCTAAACTGGCTAGTTCTTTAACCTGTTGGACATTGGACAACCTCATATGCCATGAGACATTGGTAACCCAGATTGACAGGGAGACCAACCGAAATGATCAGGCGCGTATGTCCCAGACCAAGCCTAAGTACCCCGGGCGTCGGCTGTATTGCAGGGTATTAGGGTTTTGGTTACGTGGTCGGGCGCGTATGTCCCAGACCAAGCCTAAGTACTCCGGGCTTCGGCTGTACCGCAGGGTATTAGGGTTTTGATTACTTGGTCGGGCGCGTATATCCCAGACCAAGCCTAAGTACCCCGAGCGTCGGCTGTACCGCAGGGTATTAGGGTTTTGGTTACTTGGTCGGGCGTGTATGTCCCAGACCAAGCCTAAGTACCCCGGGCGTCGGCTGTACCGCAAGGTATCAGGGTTTTGGTTACTTGGTTGGGCACGTATGTCCCAGACAAGCCTAAGTACCCCGGGCGTCGGTTGTACCGCAGGGTATTAGCGTTTTTGAATTCCTTAGTAGCGCATAGTCATTTTGAAAAAAGCATCTCCTTTTATTACTCAATTTTGTTGCGAGAGTATAGAGAGACACAGACAGATGTTCTGAATAAATTGTAAATCTTATCGAGACCAGAAGGATCCGAGACCCCAGCCAGACCGAGACCTCTTGAGTTTTTTATTTTTCTTCGGCAGCTACCCCTCCAGGTCTCGTGGGTTCTTCCGAGATTCTGACTTGACCTCTCCGCTATAGCACCGACGGGACACTAGCTGATCCCCTCGGACTTCCACCTCCCGATCGCCCACCGTGAACTTGATCTTCTGGTGGTAAACAGAGACCACCGCCTGGAAGGTGCTGAGCGCTGGGCGGCCCAGGATGACATTATAGGAGGAGGGCGCGTCCATGATTAGGAAAGGAGTCCTTCGGGTTCTCTCAAGCATATCCTGCCCAACGAAAGTGACAAGGTGATTTGCCCCAACGGCTGTACTTGATACCCCGTGAAGCCAAACAGTGGGGTCGAGATGGGGAGCAGTTCATCCTCATTTATCTGCATTTGTTCCCAAGCCGCCTTGTACAGAATGTTCACGGAACTCCCCGTGTCTACAAAGATGCGCTTCACCTCATAATTGGCAATGCGGGTCACGATCACTATGACGTCCTCATGGGGAGCTTCCACTTCTTCGAGGTCGGATGACCCAAACGAGATTGTAGGGCCTGGCACCTGGCTTCGGCTTGTCCCGATGGAGTAATTTTCCAACCGCCGGGTGTAAGACTTCCTGGCCCGGTTAGAGTCCCCTCCAGTAGGTCGTCCGGAGATAACCCCTACATGGCCCGAAGGAGGGCCCCGCATAGGGGCTTTGCCCTTTTGGGGATCTCTCTCTAAGGAGAGGGATCTTCGGGGTGCGGGCCCCTGACTCCTACCTCTCGATCGTGATTGGGACCGAGGTCGGACCTCGTTCTCCCCTGCGGGCCGTCGCCGAGGGGAAAAGCTTCACCTTGGCGACCTTTGGTGATACCCCGACTTGTTTCATTTTCTTCGCGGTTTGATGTCTGCTTCCTCACTGAACTTCTTCTTCAAGGCATGACACTCCTCCGTGGAGTGAGTCGAACTGCCATGATAATTGCAGTACTTTGGCAATGACTTCGGCTGCTCGGTGTCTACTGTCTCCACCAGCCGAAGCCTGTCAGTCCATTGATCCCTCCCGGGCGGAAGGTCTTTTCCCCGCGCCGGAGCCAGGGGCTCCCTTCTGTCTCACCGGGGGCTGTCGGAGGAGGAGCTCCGACTGGATCCTTGCGCCGGGCGTACTGTACTTCTTCTATATTGACATGCTTAACGGAGCGCCCCAGCAAATCGTCAAAGCTGGCAGGGGGCTTCCTTACCAAGGACCAGAAGAAGTGCCCTTCAACAAGCCCTTGGGTGCAAGCACTGACGATTATCTCCGATGTCGCGCTAGGTACGTCCTGCGCCACCCGGTTGAACCTCTGTATGTACTCCTTGAGCGGTTTCTTAGGCTTCTGCTTGAGAGCGAACAAGTTAAGTGTTGTCTTCTGGTAGCGACGACTGCTCGCGAAATGATGAAGGAAGGTTGTCTTGAACTCCGCGAAGGAGTTGATGGAACCCTGTGGTAGCCTTTGGAACCACCGCTGAGCTACTCCAGACAAAGTGTTCAAGAACACCCGGCACTTCACCTCGTCAGTATATTGGTGCAGGAGTGGCACATTCTCGAATTTACAGATGTGATCCTTCGGATCCGTCTTCCCATCATACTCAGGAATCCCAGGCCTCGGAACTGCTTCAGCATGGGGTCCTCGACAATCTCGGACGAGAAAGGGGTAGAGGGAGCCTTCTAGGAGGTCTTGGGTCCATCCCTCTTCCCCGGTCCCTCTTCATGCCTCTGAGCGCTGGAGGCCACCGAATGGGCCTTCTCCATGTCTCCAGGGGATTCTCTCTGACGGCCCTGGGCTGCTCTGTCCTGTCGCCTCACCGGGGTAACGGATCTTCGGGAATGCGAGGCAGAGACTCTGGGGATCTCCTCGCTCTCCAGACCCCCTGGTTGCGGGGCAGCCTGTTCGACTTGGTGCTGCTCCAGGGCTTCCTTAATGGCATTAGCAACTAGGCGGCCAAGTTCCTCTATGGCGAGGGTAAGGGGTTGTCCCTCCGATTCTGCCATCGGTGCTCCTTCAGGTGCTTTGCTAGTTTCCCATAGACGGCGCCAAATTTGTTCCAGAAGGAGTCGTCGACGATGGCCAGTCATCGAGGCTCTGCTCGTGTGGAAGTTACTACGCCGGGAAGGAACTTGGGGTCCTGCGAAGTTAACACAAGCGTTAGGGGATAAGCCGGTAGGGGTCTGGCCTAGTCCACTCCGACGCTCAAGTTAGTATGTTGTCCAAAGAGTAGTGGCAAGGAGAAAGAAAGACAGTATAGAGAATGAGAGAGCGTAGCCCCCCTTACCGGAGGGGTGAGACTACCTTTTATACCGATGGCGGCAGGCTAGCTGTCTCCCCCTGATCAGTGCCACGTCTCCGGTATTGAAGCCACGTTTCCCCTGCTTTCGGGGAGTACGGGATATCCTTTGAAACGGTCTGCGCAGTTATCGGCTTCTGCCCGGGTCGCGAAGACCTTTTCTAGCAGAAGTACTTATTCGTACCCCGAGGAGGGTCGGTGTCTGAGGTCGTTTATTGCGGGGGCTCCACCCCCCGAGGAGAGCTCGGAGTTTTCCTGTGCTACAATTCCCGAGGTGCTCTCGGGGCCTATTCTCCCGGGGTGCTCCCGAGAGGGATCCCCAACTGTCCTTCCTGTCACCCTCGGGGATTCCCGGGAGGGTTTGTTCCATCCAACCGTTGTTGTGTTGGGCAACTTCTTCATCCTTCGCCCCGGCCAGGGCTCGTTCAACCCGATCATTATCTTTTCTTTCTTTCCTTTCTATTCACTTTTGGATGGATCAAAAGTAGGGAAACAAGTGTAAAATTGATCTCTTTCACTCTAATTTTTCTTCTTTTAAATAGACAGACTGTTGTTCTTTCCCTCATTCATCGTCCACTCCTCTCCGTAAAGTAATATCAACTTAAACCATCTTTCCACTACCAATATGGGAACCAGAATGCCACAAGCCACAACTCTTAACATGAGGAGGGGACAATGAACCAATTGGCATAACCTTGATGTATATAGAAAAACAATGATATTTGCTAATCTATGCATTTAGACAATCACAGTGCTACAAAGCATATGCATCTCGATGAATAAAGCTACAAACACCATCAGTTGAATCAACGAGACATTAAATACTATCTGTTAGCTTTAAAAGCCTACAAATTATGTAGTTATGGTCTTATGGAGCAGCATAAATAAGTCATAATATCATGCTTTTTGTACAAGAATAGAAAAGGCAAATAAAGAGTTGTCTTCTTGTCCAATTCTCTCCTCTACTGTAACATAGAATATATTCACTACCATATGAAGAATTGTAGTGTTACTGCTGAATTTACACATAATCAAATTACATCTATACTATCACTTAGAGCTTATATATAAAAGGAGAGAATTTACATATTTGACATATTTATTTATTAGCATAATCATGATTAGTGCTGGGAAACAAATGGTTTAGGAGGCATGTGCACTTCTTCTGAGCTCCCTATAAGCATACGAAGAACTCTAGTCATGGTAGGCCTGTCAGTTGGACTCCATTGAATACACCATAATGCCACCTTAGAGAGCTTCTTTAATAATATTTCTCCATCATTTTGTTCGATATTCATTGTCAATACTAAGTCTTGTCTTTCAATTAGTTGATCATACACCCATTCTGGATAATAAATCTCACTCTCTCTTCCTATTTCGGGATCATGATTTTTGCGTCCTCCTATCATCTCCAACAATAACATACCAAAACTATAAACATCAGATTTATACGAGACGGTCCCAAAATTTCTACAATACATCTCAGGAGCAATATATCCCATTGTGCCTCTAGCAGCAGTAATTGTCACCATACTAACTTCCCTTGAGCAAAGCTTTGCTAGTCCAAAGTCTGAAATCTTTGGATTTAAATCATAATCCAATAGAATGTTATGTGGCTTAATATCGAAATGCAAAATACGTTGTTCGCATCCTTGATGTAAATACTCAATGCCTCGAGCAATGCCTATTGCAATGCCCGACAATTTCTCCATGCTCAATGGTTTCTTGCTTCCTTTGTCTTGTCTTGAGAAAATATATTTTTCCAAGGACCCATTTGGCATGAACTCGTAGACTAGAGCACGAATTGATCGTTCCGAGCAAAAACCCAACAAGCGAGTAATGTTAATATGATGAATCCTTCCAATAGTTGCAACTTCATTTATGAAATCTTGGCCATCCCCTTTTGAACTCTCGAGCATCTTAACCGCTACCGGAATACCGTTTGGTAGTTCCCCTTTGTATACACTTCCATATCCACCTTGTCCCAACTTATTCTTGAACCTCATTGTGATCTTTCTAATATCAGAAAAAGAGTATCGAGTTGGTTGTGCATCACCATATGTTACGAGAAATTCTTCTACCTTGAAACGAATTAATTGATCCTTCTCGGACTTCTTCCTTAATATATACAATATAATAAGAGACGTTAATGAAACTACAAGACAACTTCCAACTACAAGAACACCTATTGCTCCTGCATAGAAACGAATCATTCAAAAAAAAATATTTTAGAAAGAATCAACAAAGAGATTGAATTAATATTATTATAAAATTTATATTTAGTTCTAATGAACTGAGTATGTAGAATTTATTTTCTCAAAATGAATGTAATATTAAAGTGGTACAACGACTCACCAACTATATCTTCAAAAATGTGCCCATAGTTTATTGTTCCTGTAAATAAAGGAAAGCAAACAATTAATAATGATTTAATTTTTTCATCCAACTATTATTACATCATGCACGACCGCAGGCAGTTCCGTTTTATCTACTACTTTTTGAAGTTAATTTTTCTTCTTCTTTAAATTGGTTTAAAATTTTAGTAAAATACACTTTTAATTTGCAATCCTAATTTCCGTAACGATCATTAGAAACAGGGATAAAAAAAAAACAGAAACGGTCGCTCCAATGCCCCGCTAATCCGTTATAGGATTAATACAGAACAGATAAATCATAATGATTGAAAAAGAAAGGGGTTAAGGAAGAATTTTTTTATACAAGATGCAAGATTTTACTTCCCATCAACATCGTGACTCGAATCAAGACATCTAATGATAATCTATTAATCTTTTACCATCTCGAATCATGACCTCTTGTTTGATCCTTGTTAATTTAGCTTCATGCATGATTAAATGAAAAATGATTTTTGATTACTCAATTAGTTTGCTTATTTTTTTTTATTTTGATAAAATTCCTACTTCAATAACTATTTAAATTTCTCTTTTACTCCAAATATCACTATAACAGTTCAATAATTCAATTTTATTATCAGTTCGATTCGGTCAATCTCTTGCAAGAATTTTTCACAGTGCAAAATTATCAGCTTTCTCATGCTTTATTAATGATGAGCTTAAATCATAGTGTTGGTAATAAAAATATTTATACAAGTATAGCAGGTTTATCTTCTTTTCCCTCGTGATTCAATTAAATATGTATTCACTAAACCTTGAATTTTGAATAGTAGAACCACGGACCACATCACGTCTGGTGCAACGGTAGAGCGATTAGTCACTATCCCAGGTATCCACAGTTCAATCCCAGCTACGGCGCATTTGCAGGAATTTTTTCTCCAAATGGGGTGCGAACTCTGGGACGCTGGGCTTCTAGACCACCCATTACGAGCGCTTCTCGATTTATCCTGGCGGCTGGTATGAAACTTTCATGTAACCGGGTCGGTCGTCCGAGATTGATTGAAAAAACTTCGTTAATCATTTTTTTTTTCTAATTGCACTCTTCTCTAAAATGCAATAATTGATTCCTAATATTAATTTACTAATCGGATCTACCTCAATCACTTCAACTAGTATTGTATGTTCAATTCTAATATTATATTAGACTATACTTTGTGCGTTCCTAGATTTTATATAAATCTGATTTCCGTGAGCAATATTAATAATGTCCTAAACTATTGTGTCATTTTCCTCCTATCTTTTGAAGTAAATTGAATTATTACAAATAGTTTTATCAACTTGACTTATTGAAATAAAATAGCTATTGATAAAAAATTGAATTAGAACATGGGAAAATTTGAGAAAACTCCCCAATATCAAAGTGAGCTTTACATGCACTCCCCAATCAAAAATGTCTTTGCATGCACTCCCTGATGGGATTGACAAGACAGTTTTGTGTATTATTTTTTTTATCAGTATAAAAGAGTAAAAATTCAGTATAAATCGTAAAGATTTGAGTATAAATTATTTGAGATTGAGTACTAATTTAAGAAATTTGAGTATTATTTGAAAAAATTTAAGTATATATTGTTTCAGTATATAGTAAAAATTTCAGTATACATTATCAAAATTTAAGTATGAATTGATTTAGATTGAGTATTATTTGAAAAAATTTGAGTATGTGAGGTTGCATCCACCGCATCAAGATTTTCACATGAGGGGTCGTCGAAATTTTATACTCAAATTTCTTAAATTAGTACTCAATCTCAAATAATTTATACTCAAATCTTTATAATGTATATTGAGTTTTCACTCTTTTATACTCACGACATCAAGATTTTTACATGAGGGGTTACCGAAACTTTGTACTCAAATTTCTTAAATTGATACTCAATCTCAAGCAATTTATACTCAAATATTTACAATGTATACTGAGTTTTCAATTTTTTATACTCAATATATTAGGGAGTGAATGTAAAGAATTTATTAAGTGGGGAGTGCATGCAAAAACCAGTTTGGGATTGGGGAGTTTTCTCCAATTAACACAAATTATGATCTATTTGTTGAAAAAGTCAAATTTAGTTATTAAAAATGAAAAATGACAAAGTTACCTTAATATTATATTGACAGAATATAAGGAACATGAGAACATTGGAACGAAGATTACCATGGGGCTTCACTAAGCAGGCAGTTTGGTTTCCTCTGCGGCTAAATCCACATTGCTTTCCTTGTCTATGGCAGTCACTGCACATCTCCCATTCTGGAATATTAAGAGATACATGATCCATCTGTAGCGTTTGATTGAATCCCTGAATCTGATCTCCAAACGTTTGCCCGCCGCCTATATCTCCGATCCAACCACCGATTCCAGTGGCCACGCATCCTGACGGGAGCCTGTCCATGGAAGCCCAAGCATCCGCTGCATAAACCAACTGCCCTTCACTTCCATCGCTAAGACACGAGATAGGTCCGGTGATCCAATCCGGATCTGTTGCTATTTCACTCGAGCAGTTCACCAGCGTATAGTTGTACTTGGATTCCAGGAAAATGAAACCGGTGAGATTGGTGGAGCTGAGCTTTTGCAGTGGACACTGAGCCCAATATTCATCCCCTTTTACCTTGATTCTAACTGAATCAGTATCCAAGTCGACGATCTTGCAGGGCCCTAAACGAGGAATCGTGATGATGGCGTCACCGGCAGCGGAGCATGAGACCTCCAAGCCCTGAACGCCGCAGTAGGCAGGAGTACTCGAGTTGATCAGGCGAAAGGGATATGTGATATCTATTCCTCCGCAGGTGAAAATAGGCGTTTGGCAATCCTTGATAAACTCCTCTCTCTCCTCCTCCTCCAGATCCTGAGGCCAAATATGAATGGCTTTGGAAGCATGGAGAAGTAGCAGTAGGAGAAAACAGAGCGAATATGATGGGTAGATCAGTAGGCGATTCATGGCCGGCCGGTGAAATTAGATTAATTAAGGGAGGAGAGAGGAGGTGAAAAGCTTCCAATTCGACTTGGGAATTAAAGGGTAAGCATAGCCCAGTGCATACAACTTGTGCGTGGAAGTCAAAGTCCACGATGGACTTGTGCTAAGGACTGGACGACGATATCATAATCAATTTAGATTAATTTTGTCAAAGTCCACGATGACTTCTGCTAAGGACTGGACGACGATATCATAATCAATTTAGATTAACTTTCCATACGTTATTGTCTTTATGAAAGTCTTTGATTTATCTTATTGTCATGATTTCCATGCTGACATGAAGTGCGTATGCAGATCAATTTCCAATTGCTATAGTTTCCTTGAGATGGATGAAGAAGACTTCTGCCAAGAACCGCTCTCGCTCCCTTTGAATGGTCATAACCTGCAAAGCATCGTGGCACAGCCTCTCCTCTCTGCTTCTGCCGCTACTCTTCATCCAAGAAACTTGTGCTCCATTCTCTTGCGGTTTGTTCCACAACATAAACCGCTCGTGAACTATTTGGAGCTCGATTCAATAGAAACTCGTTCGAGCTAAAGCTCGTTAATATTAACAATCCAAACTCAAACTCAACAGAATTCGACTTGTTAGCTCGTGAACAGGCTCGTTAATAAACTCGTGAGCTAGTTCGTAAAATATAAAATTAATATTTAACATTAAATATATAATTTTGACACTTTTACATTTAATAAATATAAAATATCCAATAAAGTTCATTTTTATGAATAAAATCATAAATTTTAGTAAATATTTTATATTTTTTAGAATATATAATTTATTTTTTCAATAAATTGATGAATAATTTAATTAATAATTTATATTTGGTAAGTTCGTTTAGGGCTAGATTAGGCTCGAATATGCTCGCGAACCATCACTATATTCGATAAATTAAGCTCGAGCTCGACTCGATAATAAACGAATCAAACTCAAACTCTCAGGTATTCGGTTAGGCTCGGTTCGATTACATCCCTATTCAGTCACATATTTCGTCGAACAACTGATCCGCCTCAGTGTGAGAATCGGAGGTAACGAACTCACCTGCGACGGCAACAAATCAACCATGTCCATCGGTTCCACCCACTCCTATCGTACCAAGACCTCACGATCCACGAAGTTGTCAAGTGGAAGCTGTGGCCTCCCTTCCCAATCCTTGTCTCCCTCCAATCTTTCAAGCTCTGGCTTCGACCATTACTCATATGATTTCTGGGCAAGCTTCATGAATTGTACGAGAAGAATCGAGGACCAGACTTTGTATCAGCTTGTTCCTTGTTTGAGCAACAACAACACTTTTGTCTATGTCATTTTTGCATATGCCGAACATAGATTATCATACCTTTATCCATCATGTCATTTTCTGTCGATGATTCCAGCTAAAATGACCAAGCCTCAACAAGGGATGCATTTCTCATTCTACGGAAGGGATTTGATTTGCGAATCTACGTAGCGTCGACAACTGATTGGAAAAGCATAATCCGCAAATGTGCGATTGAATCCAAAATGTAATTCAATGCCTTATCAAGTTAGTTCTTTCCAAGGTGCTAATCACCCATTGACTGAGCTCCGGGATTATGGTATAATAGAAGGGCGACTAATTGTCATCATAGACATCCATGGTTCAATCCCAACTATGATATATTTTGCAGAATTTTTTTTTCCAAATAGGATGTGAACCCTGGGACGCTGGACTTCTAAACCGTCTGCCACAAGTACTTTCCGATTTACCCTAACGGTCGATGGAAAATTTTCATGGGACCGGACCAGTCGCCCGAGGTTAAAAAAAATCTCATTAATCATTTTTTAATCACCCATTGGCTGATACAGTCATTCGTCAACACTTTGCTTTTTTCCTTTTTTGTTTTCTTTTTCTTTTTTTCCTTTACTTAATAGATAAATAACAATAACTAATTTTTATCCTACTACATGAGATCGACTATATTGATCGTTCTATGCCGTTCAGCTTTGTCTCCTATTATATCATCATTTATATTTAAATAAAAATTATATTATATTATTATTGTTAACCAAGTTTTTTTTGCCTTCCTCTTCCTCGCTTAATGTGCGTATTTATCATAGTTCATAACAGGGACATTAATTGGTCATTTAAGTATATATCAGTATCATTTTAAATGTGTCTCTTGAATTTTTCCTCAATAGATGTAACTCCGACTTTTTCTTTAATGCTCTCATTTTTATTCTGTCCATTCTCGTATGTCCACACATCCACCTTAACATCCTCATTTCTATAACTTTCATTTTTGCTTATGTGCCAAAGTCATAGCTAAATATTCAACACCATATAACATAGCAGGTCTAACTATCATTTTGTAGAACTTTTCTTTAAGTTTTAGAGGTATTTTAAGATCTCATAAAACACCGACGCTAACTTCCATTTCAACCATCCTATTTGTATTCTATGTAAGATATCTCTCTCAATCCATAAATCATCTTATAAAAATGATCCTAAATACTTAAAGTTCTAATTTTAGATAACTCGTCATCTCCTATCTTAACATTATCTCATTACGTCTAATATTGCTAAACTTAAAATTCTATATATTCTGTCTTTACTATACCAAGTCTAAAATTTTTCACTTCTAGTATTTCTCACCAAGGTTCTAATTAGCATTTACGCATTCACGTGTCTAATCTATTAAAGTAATTTAATCTTCAAATAACATGTACCATGGTACTGTATGTTAAAATACATGAAATTTTAGGGGCTAAAAGGCAAAACTGCCAAACTTAACGTGTGAAAAGTTGAATTTTGGAGGGGCAAACTGCAAAATGGGTCGCATTATGTGGTCTCCTCCATAGTCTCGTGAACCCTATCCGTGAACCCCTTCCTATTCCTCTTCTTCTCTGCCTGGCTTCTCTGTGTCGGCGATCGATGAAACCGCGCGATCTCGGTCTCCTCTCTGCCGAGCAAACGCTGAAGCCAGTAGTGTGCTCCTTCTTCTCTGCGACCTTTGGTCCTTCTCTTCGCCTTTTCTCTAGCGAGCGATGAGAGGGGAAGGTGTTTTGGGCATGACAGGAGGGTCAGCGGCGGGACAGGGGGTTTCCGTTAACCGATTGTTCCTAACTCGGTAAGCCCTCGGTTCTTGGTTCGATCTTTGATGCCATTTGGTTTCTCCGATCTATTGGTGACCTGTTCTCGTGGTTGATCTAGAGGGGCGTCGGAAATCTGGCTCTAAATCCGAACTGTGAGGGCTGTCGGGACGAGTAGGATCACCAAAAGTGTTGAGCTGATCGGGTCTAAGCAGAGCAGTGGTCATTAACCATATGAATTGTCTTTAACGTAGGTTCCTAGGCAGCCAGATGCTAAACAATGTGGTTATTATGTAATGAGATTTATGAGACAAATTACTGAAGAAATTGCAACAATTGAGGGGGATGCATTACGATCGATAGTAATATTATCTTTATTATCTCAAATAATTAGAAGTTATTTTGTTATCATGTTTTTCAATTAATTATGTTTTGTTCTTTAAGATTATATAATTTATGTGTGTTCGCAGTTCACACAAGTGGAGTACTCTCAACAAGAAATTGATGAAGTGCGCTATGAGGTAGCCGAATGTATACAAGATTATATTTATGAATAGGTATGTATAAGTTCCTTTTCTTATTATTATTTGTCTACTATTTCCAACAAATTTGGGCCAAATGTTTTATTTTGTACATGACTATTACTTGGAGCTGTATTAATCTAATTTGTTTAATATTATGTTGCTGTGTTTATGTATAGATAACCCTTTTCTGAGTTTTGATATCATTTATAGGCTTAAATTTTGTTTTATATTTAATCAATTGATCTCTTAATAGAAACATAAGTTGATTTGGTGATTATTTATACCAACAATTTAAATTTCTAGGAAGAGCCTAATCCATAAGCTGATAGCTAACATGATTGCTGTGAGCAAAAATGATTGTGACAGCTTATCTCAATGCATGTTGATAAGGTATAAATCAATTCAGCTGTAAGTGTTTTACAAAAGGACAACACTTGCTGTAAGTTTTTTATCTCAATGCATATCTCAATGCTTATCAATTCAGCTTATCTCACTTGCTGAATCAATTCAGCTTATCTCACTTTCTATAAGTGTTTTATCTCAATGCATATCTGAATGTTGTCGATAAGGTATCACTTGTTGTAAGTGTTTTACAAAAGAACTCTTCTGGTTGCTTGTTTTGTTTCAAACCAATTTCAGATAAGGTATCTCAATGCATATCTGAATGCTTGTTTTGCATTGCATCTCTGTCGTACTATAGGTTTAATTGTATCATAATTATCTTCTAGAATCTTTTTTCTACTATTTTTAGTTGTGAATGCTCATTTTATATTTCTATTTGTTGTGACAATTCATATCCAAGGGAAGGAATCAGCTTATGGTGTAAAGCTAAGGTGCGCGGTTTCATTCATCTGGTTATCTTCAAACTTGGATGAAGCTAGCTGCTGGGGATATTTTGATGATGTTTATCTTAGTTTCAAGTTCTTGATGTATATGATATTTTGATGATGTTATCTCAATTTGGACAAATACTGGGGATATCTTGATGTATGATATTTGCGGAGTATGATGTATAATATTTGATGATATTTTGATGTATATATTATAGTTTAAAGTGTGTTTGCTCAATATTGTTTAATTATTAAAATAATTTAATTTGTAAATGATATTTGTTGTAAATTGATGGTTGTCTCAACAAAAAGACAACGATTTTTATTTGTTGTCAAACTATTGTTTAAATCACATACAAACAACGGTTTAATACTATTGTTAACCTGTTGTCGATCACATTAAAAGACAACGGTGAAAACTCATTGCTACATTGTTGTTATTGACTATAAACGATAACGGTTTGTAACTGTTGATGTTGAGCACCCCTTTTAACAACATGGCCATAAACAACAGTGATTTTAGCCTACGACAACGGTGAACGCCCGTGGTTAATAAACATTTTTCTACTAGTGAATTAATGGATCGGGTTTAGATCCATTAGTGGGCCAAGAATCAACTCCTCCTCTTGGTCCCTACCTTAGCCCTATAAATACCTTATGAGATCAAGAAACCAAGAGCTAATTAATCATTCCAAGAGTTTGATGCCCAAGCCCCTCTCCTCTCCTCTCTCTCTCTCTCACACTCTTAGGGTTTCAGCGCCGAAACTAGAGAAGAAGGGGTTCTCCCCTTCGGTTCTCTCAAGCTCCTCCACCAAGCTTCGGCTGAGGCTCAAGGAAGCAAGGCAAAGATATCCTCTACATTGCGTGGGACTCAGGGAGGGCAGAGGAAGCGTCGGTGGCCAGTGGGAGGCGGCGCAACCAAGGGGTTGCGGCGGCGCAAGGTTGAGGGAGAAGGGAAAGTTTGGGCTGTTTGGGCAAGGAAGTAGGTTCTCTATTTCCTCCTTCTTCTTCTTCACCTTCCTCTCGAGGTGTGCTGCTAGTCCGGAGGGCTTGGAGTCGCTCCGGTGGTCGGCGGCGCAAAGGGAGAGGGAAGGAAGCTGGCGACGCAAACCCTAGGGACTAGGGTTTTGACCGGCTGGAAGATAGGATTGGTTGGAGCTCTTGGTGATCTCGGATCGCGGTAGATTGTCGCCCACACGACGTCCGCGAAGGGAGGGACATAAGTGTTGGTGCAAGTTGCATCAATGATGTTCTCCTCTAAGTGTTTTAATGTTTGACAATTTACTTAAGTCAGTGATACAGTGAACAGACAAAGGGGAGTTGGGAGAGAAGTAGCCAAAGTGAAGAAAAGTCCTAGTTAACCTAGGCACTAAGGCCTGGTGAGTGAAGCTGGGCACTAAGTCCTGGCATAGGGCTGGGCACCAAAGACCTGCTCGGAAGGTGGGCACTAAGTCCTGGTCGAGGACTGGGCAAGAAGACCTGGCCGAGGGTTGGGCACCGAAGACCTGGTTCGGGGAATTGGGCACGAAGACCTAGCCGAGGGTTGGGCACCTATGTCCTGGACCTAGGGTTTGGGCACGGAGTCTTGGTCCGAGGGACTGAGCAACTTAGCTGAGCGATGACTAAGGACAGAAGTAGAGACGGGTCGGGATTCGGGCGTCTTAAGGTCCGGAGTAATCGGAGGCTAAGCAAAAGTCCACTCGAAGGACTGGGTGGCAACCGTCTCCTGAAAAGAGTAGGTGGAAGGCGTGTTCTCGGGGGTGAGGACTTGCGCCGGTTCAACCTAGGGTTTTGTGGAGATCCGAAGTCCGAACCAAGTCCTTAAGGCTAATATTATATGTATATGTGTTTTGTGTTTGTGTATCTTGCAGGTACCAAGATTTGAAGACAAAGCAAGCAAAAAACTGTGCTGCCAGGAATAGGCTTCAAGCGGGGCGCCCGGGAGGTCCGGGGCGCCCGGGTTCAAAGCTGTATTTGTTGTTTCGAGTCCGAACACAGATAAGCCTTCATGAGGGCGCCCGGGAGGTCTGGGGTGCCCTGGTCAAAGGTTTTATCAGCTGCGGCGAGGTCGGCGCGGGAATAAGGTTTGACCGAGTTCATAGGGGCGCCCCGACGTCCAGGGCGCCCCCAGGAGTGCTATAAATGGGGCTTCGATCCCTCTGCTTAAAACACAACTGCCAAGTGTCATTCTGATCAATCTGACCGACGACAACGTGCTAAAGACGAGGCTCTACGACCGAGAGGCTCCAGGAGGAAGTGCGCGGTGTTAGGATCGTTCCGTACGCTAGAGGGGGGTGAATAGTGATTCCCGGTTAGTTTATGTACCTACGTTGTTAGTTGCACAGCGGAAAATAATAATAAAAAGAACAAGCAACGATAACAAACCTTATTTAGTTGGTATCCACCCCGGCCGGGTGACTAATCCAACAATCCGTCGGTGGATCACTCCCCGGATAACCTTCGGCTATAACGTGCCGCTCCTTGTGGGTGGAGAAACCTCGCCACAACACCTCAGACGCTTTGTGAACACAATAGACTACTAACCGGCTTTATCCAAGCAGGTTTCGTCAAGAAACTCAGCCACCACGAGGTCCTCTTTATATAGGACTCGGGGCTGATTTCTCGCTACCAGTCGACTGCCCCCAGGGCAGTCGACTAGTGCCAGCCAAATTCAACCGTTGACACTCCCAACGTTCGAATTTGCCAGCTCACCAGCCACCTACCAGTCGACTGCCCCCAGGGCAGTCGACTGGTCCCTAGCTGAATCCCTTCCCGAGTACATTCACACAGCACTCGACCCTCACGACTCGACTGACTCCTCCTCCGCAGCCTCGACTGTTGCTTTCGCGCCCTCTTCATCTTCGGCTCCCGTCCCTCGGATGCACGCAGGCCTCCAGCTTGCCTCCATGCCATCCTTCATGCATGCCTCAAAGTCCGCGCCCATCAGCTCATCGTCTCTGCTAACCAAGGTCCCTCGGATGCGCACGCAAGCCTCCAGCTTGCCTCCATGCCATCCTTCACCGTACCGAGGCCGTCCAGTCAAGTCCATATGTGTAACCTGTACAACTTGCACACTCAACATGCACATATAAGTACACAAGGGAAAACCTAACTTAAACCCTTTGCCCAAACATCAAAACCTATGGTCACTCCGGACCATCTTAGGGCCGATTGCTCCAACACGCGGTACTTCGGAGGTCCAGATCGGCCGAGTTTCAGATCTTGTTTGTTCGGTTTGTTTTTATTGTTTCGCATTCAATTCATTTATCTTTTTGATTGTAATCTTGCACTGTAAGACGGGTTTCTCCGCCTCTGGGAAGTCCGGAAAGGAGACCAATAGTGGACGGGCGTTCCCGTGCATAGGCCTTGGATGTACTGACCCTGGGGGGTTGGGAACCAAGTAAAAATCCCGCGTGCAATCTGTGTTGGTTTTTATTTTCTTCGTTCTGTTTATTTTCCGTTGCACTAACGCTCTGAGTCTAGAACGAAGATTCGAAAGTCTACGGTTTTCTACGAAGTTTTTAACGGTCGATATTTACCCCCCTCTATCGACGGCACCAGTCTTACAAGTGGTATCAGAGCCGATCCGCTCTTCACCGGACTAACCGCCGACGGAGCAACGACGCCAGGAGTTGAGGGGGAGCCCAGGGGTGAATCAGGTATATTTTAAATGTCTGTTTTTAAATTCCATATTATTTGTTTCACGTGCAGGGAGAGAGGGCACTATAAAAATCAGTGCCCTACTCGTAAGACTCGATCTACACCACCGGCGGCAAAGGAGGCACCAGCGCCAGGAGTCCGGAAAAACAAAGATCATGTACAATGCTTCAAGTACGGAAAATACGGACACTACAAGAACAAATGTCCGACAAAGGTACGTAAAATTTACGTTCCTAAAAGGTTTAAAATTTCTGCACTGTCTTTAGATATTTAGTTAATTTTTCGGATAAATTAGATTTACTGCATAGTAAAATTAATATTTTGCATGACAAATTAGAAAATGCAGATATGACTAAAATATCAGAAATTAATTATTTAATTCAGAACATTAATTCAGTAATTTCTAAAATAAATTATCATAACTTTAATACTGATAATGTTAATCCTAATAATTTTATTTCTGATAATTTTAAACTTAATTCTGATTTTGATAACTTTAATTCTAATAATGTCAATTCTGATAATTCTAATTCAGATAAATTTAATCCTAAGGATAAATCTGAATTCAAAAATCCTAAGGATAAATCTGAATTCAAAATCTTAAGGATAATTCTAAATTTGAAAATCCTTTAGATAATTATGAATTCAAAGTTGAAAATCCGTTGTATAACCATGAATTCGAGATTAAAAATCTTAAGGATAATCCAGAAATTAATTCTGAAAATCTTAAAGATAATCTAGAGATTAATGTTGAATTTCTTGAAAATATTAAAGATGTATCTGAGGATAATTCTGAGGATAATATTGAAGAGAAAAGTCTTCTAGATAATAACTTAATCATAGAT
Organism: Boesenbergia rotunda; assembly: GCA_024364735.1. NCBI lineage: Eukaryota > Viridiplantae > Streptophyta > Magnoliopsida > Zingiberales > Zingiberaceae > Boesenbergia > Boesenbergia rotunda. The sequence goes on from JAGFNQ010003889.1 coordinate 29,926, forward strand.
AATCTTGAAAACTATTACAAAATCTTAACTAGTGGCCCAAATTACTCCTCCAACTTTGAGGATACTAAAACATATAATTTTGAGGATGAGGAGGATATGGAACTATCTAAGATAAAGGTCATAGTCAATAAAAATTATAAAGGTTCAAATAAATCCGAATTGTTAGAAAAATTTGAAAAGATAGATAAAGAAGAATCAGAACTTTTCGAAATAATGAAAATTCTGAACTTAAACCCACAACTATTAATCAATCATTACAACCTTAATTATTCAAATTAAATCTTAATTAAAATTAAATTCAAATTAAATTAAATTCAAATTAAAATTAAATTCAGATTAAATTAAATTTAGATTAAATTAAATTTAGATTAAATTAAATTTAAATTAAATTAAATTCAAATTAAAATTAAATTCAGATTAAATTAAATTCAAATTAAATTAAATTCAGATTAAATTAAATTCAGATTAAATTAAATACAAATTAAATTAAATTCAGATTAAATTAAATTCAAATTAAATTAAATCTAAATTAAATTCAGATTAATTTAAATTCAAATTAAATCTTAATTAAATCAATTAAATCAATTAAATGAATTTAATTCAAATAAAGTTAATTAATTTAATTTACTTCAAATAAATTCAACCTTAGTTGATTCAAATTAATTCAAATCAATTCAATCTTAGTTAATTTACTTTCAAATTAATTCAAACTTCAATTAATTCTTAATTAACTTGAATCCAAAATAACTTAAACTCAAACTAAACTAAAACCTTACCCAAACCGCAACAATTAATTTAATAAAATCAAATATGTCAAAGTAGGTTGACATATTCGTGGGTTTACACGACATGTATCAAATCGGGAATTTGATACATTTTTAGAAACTTAAATAAATTGATTTGAATTGTTTGACTCATGCATAATTGTCATGCCATGCATTTGCTACTTCTTTTAAATATATGATATGTCATTCATATTTAAATTTTATGCATATATAATTAGAATGGCTATAGGAAAAAGAATAATTGAAACTTGATCAACCTAGAATTGGGTGGTGGTGAGATGATAGTACGTTAGGGAAGCCTCTTCTAATAAGGTCAAGTATACACTACTTGGTCTCTTTAGACTGGTGAAACTAACCGAAGCTACCGATTCAAGACCCAAACTAGTTAGACCAGAATTTTTCAAAAAGTAATTTTGAAAATGAAATTTCATTAAAAGGCTTTGTCAAGGAAAGGGTTGATGATCCAATAAGGCTACGGCCAAAGAAGGCCTAGTGCCTCGCCAAGACCAGGAAGCCAATTTTTGAAATTCAAATTCAAGTTACTTCTTGTCAAATTCAAATCTAACACAAGCTTCAATTAAATCTTAGAGTTAATAATAAATTAAGAAAAATGATTCAAGCATCTCACAATACACCTATAAGGCAATCATGCTTGTTGTATAGATACATCTAAAATGGGTGAGATGTTAAGGACTAATGAATTGAAAAATATTTCTCAAAATTCATTTTTCAAAATTGTTAGAATATTTTACTAAAAATATATTTTCAAAATAGTACTTCAACATAATAATGTTTTTATGAAATTCATGCTTGTCTGATTGATTATACATATTATACATTTTTCAAAAGTATATCTTTTCAAAAATTATTTGACTCACTCAATTAGACACAAGCCTCTTAGGACAACACTAAAGTTCCTTAAGGAACTTAGATAGAGTCAAACGATGTTGGGGACAGGGGGAGTGATTTATTCTTTTTCAAAAATTGTTCTTGAAAAACCACTGTCTTTTAAAATGATTTTCGAAAACTGGGCTTTAAACACTATTACTTATGTTTTTCGAAAACTATGTCGGATAAATTACCTTAATTTCAAAATATGTTTCAAAATTTCAAAATACATTCCAAGAGTGTGCTTTGTCTTGTTTGATTTTGATAAACCCTAATGACACAGAGGAAGGTCCACTTCATAATCTACAAGGACTCCTAGGATGTGTCAGATTTAGAGGGAGTCTAAATCAAACTTCTGAAAAAGTTTTTTGTGTAATTAATTGTTTTGAAATTATTATATAATTCCTTTGATTTGAATCAAACCTTAAGACTCAGAGGAAGAGTACTTGTGGTCAACAAGCTTCCCAGGACTGGGTCAAGTTTAGGGGGAGGTTAGATTAAAAGAATTATTGAATATTTCAAATGTCTTCATACACGGTATTTTCAAATCATGTTGAAAACATAAGTATTCTTTCAAAATACTATCAATTTTTTTAAAAAAAAATATACCAGTATTTTAAAAAATTCATCTGGTTTTGATCAATTTGAAAAAAATTATTATCTTGAGTTTAGAAAATATTCCAGGACACTTAGGAAAATGTCCTTGTAGTCAACAAGGTTTCCTATGATTGTGTCAGACTGAAAGATAAACCAAGTCAAGTATTATGACTTCAAAAATTCATATATTTTTCAAAATGTACTTACATCCTATTATTCTTTTTTTCAGAATTTGTGTGAATTATGAAATTATTTTTATATTTACTTGAGTTTGAAAAATTTCCAGGACACTTAGGAAAATGTCCTTGTAGTTAACAAGGTTTCCTAGGATTGTGTCAGACTGGAAAAGAAACCTAGTCATGTAAAATATTATATTTTCAAAATGTATAATACTTTTCAAAAATTACTTATATTTTTTAAAAGGTCTCATCTTTTTCAAAAATAGTTAGTAGTTACAAAAATATATATAATATTTTTCAAAATTGCAAATATCTTTCAAAAATGCATCATATCCTTCAAAGTACTTGCACTTTTCAAAGATAATAATAGTTTTCAAAAATACTTTTCAAAAACTCAATATATCTCAAAAGCACTTGCATTCTTGAAATCTCTTTTCTAAATTTTTTCTAAAGAAAATTTTCTTAGATCAAATATTTTTCTCACAATAGTTTTACCAAGTGCACAATACGTTTTCAAAATGGATTTGTTCTGGAAATTTAAGTACTTAGTTTTATACTATGTTTTCAAAAATTTATACTAAGTATTTTCAAAAAGAACCAAATATTTTTATTGTTGGCGCAAGTATTCCCGGTTATATTTTGATATATGACAAAGGGGGAGAGGTGTAGTTAAGTTAGAAGAATTTTTGATCAATTAATCAAAATGGTTTTTAAAATGGGATGGGAGAGAGTGAAAGTTAGAAACTTTTTCTTTTTTTCCCCAGAGGATCAAAAATATATTTTCAAAATTTAAATCATTTTTTATCCCAAGGATAGTATGTTAGCCCCTTAAACCAATCTAACTTAAGTTATTGTCCAACATCAAAAAGGGGGAGATTGTTGGTGCAAGTTGCATCAATGATGTTCTCCTCTAAGTGTTTTAATGTTTGACAATTTACTTAAGTCAGTGATGCAGTGAACAGACAAAAGGGAGTTGGGAGAGAAGTAGCCAAAGTGAAGAAAAGTCCTAGTTAACCTAGGCACTAAGATCTGGTGAGTGAAGCTGGGCACTAAGTCCTGGCATAGGGCTGGGCACCGAAGACCTGCTCGGAAGGTGGGCACTAAGTCCTGGTCGAGGACTGGGCAAGAAGACCTGGCCAAGGGTTGGGCACCGAAGACCTAATTCGGGGAATTGGGCACGAAGACTTGGCTGAGGGTTGGGCACCTAAGTCCTGGACCTAGGGTTTGGGCACGGAGTCTTGATCCGAGGGACTGAGCAACTTAGCTGAGCGATGACTAAGGACAGAAGTAGAGACGGGTCGGGGTTTGGGCGTCTCAAGGTCCGGAGTAATCGGTGGCTAAGCAAAAGTCCACTCAAAGGACTGGGTGGCGACCGTCTCCTGAAAGGAGTAGGTGGAAGGCACGTTCTCGGGGGTGAGAACTTGCGCCGGTTCGACCTAGGGTTTCATGGAGATCCGAAGTCCGAACCAAGTCCTTAAGGCTAATATTATATGTATATGTGCTTTGTGTTTGTGTATCTTGCAGGTACCAAGATTGGAAGATAAAGCAAGCAAAAAACTGTGCTGCCAGCTTTGAAGCAGGGCGCCTCCATCAGTGGGGGCGCCCCCATGCATCTAGGGCGCCCCCATTGATGGGGGCGCCCAAGCTAAAGAAGAAAAAAATGCAATGTTGTGTGGTAAGCAGAATAGGCTTCAAGTGGGGCACCCGGGTTCAAAGTTGTATTTGCTGTTTCGAGTCCAAAACACAGATAAGCCTTTATAAGGGCGCCCGGGAGGTCTGGGGCGCCCTGGTCAAAGGTTTTATCAGCTGCGGCGAGGTCGGCGCGGGGATAAGGTTTGACCGAGTTCATAAGGGCGCCCCTGATTTCCAGGGCACCCCCAAGAGTGCTATAAAAGGGGCTTCGACCCCTCTGCTTAAAACACAACTGCCAAGTGCCATTCTGATCATTCTGACCGATGACAACGTGATCAAGACGAGGCTCTAAGACCGGGAGGCTCCAGGAGGAAGTGCGCGGCACTTCGGAGGTCTAGATCGGCCGAGTTTCAGATCTTGTTTGTTCGATTTGATTTTATTGTTTCGCATTCAATTCATTTATCCTTTTGATTGTAATCTTGCACTGTAAGACGAGTTTCTCCACCTCCGGGAAGTCCGGAAAGGAGACCAATAGTGGACGGGTGTTCCCGTGCATAGGCCTTGGATGTACTGACCCTGGGGGTCGGGAACCAAGTAAAAATCTCGCGTTCAATTTGTGTTGTTTTTTATTTTCTTCATTCTATTTATTTTCCACTGCACTAACGCTCTGAGTCTAGAACGAAGATTCGAAAGTCTACGGTTTTCTACGAAGTTTTTAACGGTCGATATTCACCCCCCCTCTATCAACGGCACCGGTCCTGCAATAAGGTAGAAGACCGCCAGGTGATCGGAAATGTATATCATTCCCTATGCTCCTTTGTATTTCCTTATGTTGATTTTGTGCCATGATCATATGTGTTGTCATTTTATGTTTAAGAATTTATTATTTTGATTTCAAAATATGATGAATAAATTCTTAACTGGACCCCGACCATAAACACAAAAGCCGATGATCAACTCGTCGCCTTTTTCGCGGTCGAACGGTCGAGCAAATTACAAGGCTAATTTTGGTAATTGTCTAAGTTGTAATTTGGAATGTTCAATACGGCACGAGACGGTCGATGGGAGACGGGTCTCCACTCGGATTAATTTTTAATCCGTAGACGTGGAGAGGTCTCTCGGTTCGACCAGGTATTCGCTTAGGAAATCCGCCAAGCCATACCCTACAATTGGTATCAGAGCTGAGATTTCTGGCTTTGTGTGTTTAGGATTGGTTAATTTTTGCATTTATCGTACTTGTTATTTTGCTGGATGGTGCGTGGATATGCGTAGACTAACTTTATGTTGCAGGCACGAGATTCCAACTTCATGGCCAAGTATAGTTTGTGTGATTGATTTGCAAATTATTGTAATTAATTAATTCTCGGGGTTGACGAGGCTAGGTATTTAATTTTTGTAATTAAATATGACACATGTTTAGCCGAGTTTTTTTATTTACAATTGATCTAGATATCATGTACACTCCTTCATGGAGTATAGGATCAATGATGTAAATAATTAGCTGTTCATTTCGGCTCGGAGATCCCTCAAGGTAGCATGCGCAGAAGGAAGGGAGGAGCGGACGAAGTGACGACACGACTGGAGGCACATGAGAGACCAAGGGGCCATGAAAGTTGGAAAATCTAGGATTTTTCAATATTTTATTTTTATGTTATTGGTTGTGTGCTTAGTTGTGTGGTAGTGCTAGAAAATTCCTCGAGATAAATTACAAAGTGGGAGAGGGACCGTAAGGGTCCCACGGCTTCCATTACAATTCGATAAGTGATGCGAACAAGTCTGCGCGTCGGCTCCGAGTGCCTTCCTCCCCATCGGATGGACTTGTTCTGCGGATCACTGGGTCGAAAAAGACTATAGGAAATTATTAAAGAGCGTGTGTACTTCCCCATCGGAAGGCACATAATCGGAAATAATTTTCTTAGTGTTGTGTAATGGTGCACACTTAGATGCGAATAATAGTATCCTCCCCATCGGAGTCCCTGCTATTATTTTGCAGAGCCGAAGGAAACCAACTATTGATCTTACCTGTCAAAAAGTTAGGTTGACAAGATAGTAAGATCGATGGATAAAACCTCCTCTTACGAATGTAGGGATTCGTATACGTCCACACCATCGTGGCATGCAAATTTCTCGGTGTATAGGGGTGTTGGTTGATTTTAAAAATTAATTTTTTTAGGAATCAATTTATTTTCAATTTCTAAAGTAGTGTATGTTGTGATTCTCAGGTTTTTTATAATGGCCTTTACTCCACTAGCAACAATTCTTAAGGACAATAAACTTACTGGGCCAAACTACATAGACTGGAAGAGGAATCTTGACATTGTCCTCACTGCTAAGGAGTACAAATTTGTACTCTTCGAAGAATGTCCAGAAAAGCCTAGAGAAGACCCTGGTGAAGAGTTGAGGGAGCATTATAAGAAGTGGAAAAAGGTAGATGAGATGGCGCGGTGCTACATTCTGGCATCTATGTCGAATGTGCTGCAACATCAGCATCAGGTCATGCCCACTGCTAGTGACATGATGCTGAACCTCAAAGACCTCTTCAGGCACCAAGGTCGAGCTGTTAGGCAAAACGTGATGAAGAGTCTGATGTCAACCACTATGGTTGAAGGGACACCCGTGAGGGATCATGTCCTAAAGATGATGGCTCATCTCAATGAGATTGAGGTACTGGGAGCTGAAATCGACGGGGAATCCCAGGTCGATATTATACTCCAGTCTCTGCCAAGGAGTTTTGAGCAGTTCAGGCTCAACTATAATATGAACAAAAGGAATTATACGTTGGGTGAACTACTAGGAGAACTCCAGGCGGTAGAGGCCCTCTTTCGTCAGAACTCACAGGCCTTAGTAACTCAAAGGGTTTCTTCTTCTGAGCCGAAAGGCAGGAAGAAGAGGAAACGAGGAGGGTTCAAGAAGGCAGGAGCATCGCAAGGACCCTGGACTGGCGTGAAGAAGCCGAAAGGCAAGTGTTTCACGTGCAAGAAAACTGGGCACTGGAAGGCGGATTATCCCCATCGTCAAAGCAAAGGTATTTCTTCAACCTTAGTCGTTGAAACATGTTTAGCGATGCTATCTACCAGTACCTGGTGTGTAGATACAGGAGCCACTGACCATGTATGCAATACTCTGTAGTGGTTCCAGGAAACCCGACGGCTAGCGGATGAAGAAATCGTGGTCTACATGGGCGATGCTACAAGAGTAGCAGCAGTTGCAGTGGGAGTCTTTTATTTGTCTTTTGAGAGAAACAAAGTGTTAGTTCTGAGAGATTGCCTTTATGTACCTTCATTTAGAAAGAATTTAATTTCAGTTTCTATGTTGTTTAATGATGGATATTCTATTACTTTTGATAATAAAGTTGTTATTAAGAGAAACAGAGAGATTATCTGTTTGGGTACAATGGTTGGCAATCTGTATACTCTAGAACCAAAAACTCCCATGATGCACACTGAAGTAAATAGCTCATCATCTAACTTAAATAAAAGAAAGGAGCCTTCTAAGATGAATCAGACATATCTTTGGCACCTTAGGCTTGGTCATATTAACCTTAGTAGGATTCAGAGGTTGATAGCTAATGGGCCCCTGGGTTCATTGGTGGTGGAGGATCTCCCGACCTGTGAGTCTTGCTTGGAAGGCAAGATGACCAAGAGGCCTTTCAAGGCTAAGGGGTATAGGGCCAAAGATATGTTAGAACTGATTCATTTTGATTTGTGTGGTCCCATGTCAATCCAGGCTAGAGGTGGCTTTGAATATTTCGTCACTTTCATTGACGATTATTCAAGGTATGGGTACATTTACCTGATGCACAGCAAGTCTGAATGCTTTGATAAGTTCAATGAATTCAAGGCTGATGTGGAGAAACATCGAGGTAAAAGTATCAAGACACTACGATCAGATCATGGTCGCGAGTACCTCTTTAGAGAGTTTAGGACCTGTTTATCAAAAGCTGGGATTCAGTCTCAGCTAACTGCACCCGACACACCCCAGTAGAATGGAGTTGCAGAAAGAAGGAATAGAACTCTTATGGGAATGGTTAGGTCAATGATGAGCTATTCAGACTTACCTGATTCGTTCTGGGGATATGCTCTGGAAACGACAGCGTACTTACTGAACTTGGTTCCATCTAAGTCAATCCCTTATACTCCCACAGAACTGTGGACTGGGCGCAAGCCCAGTCTAGGACATGTTCGGATTTGGGGTAGTCCAGCACATATGCTAAAGGGAGATACTGATAAGTTGGAATCTCGTACGGAGGTACGTCTGTTCGTAGGCTATCCTAGAGGAACGAAGGGTGGTCTGTTCTATAGTCCTAAGGATTAGAAGATAATTCTTAGCACAAATGTCAGATTCTTGGAAGAGGACTATGTGATGAGCCATAAGCCAAAGAGTAGACTGGTGCTTGAAGAGTTAAGAGGGGAGGTTCCGACCTTAGGACCAATTGTATAAGAGGACACACCATAAGTCATTGCACCGCGTGTCACTGAGGAAACACAGGTAGCACCTCGTCGCAATGGGAGGGTTGTGAGACAGCCTGAAAGGTTCATGTTTTTGGGAGAGTCTTCGGACTTGGTCTCAGGTAAACATGAACCGGATCCCTGGACCTATGATGAGGCCCTCCAAGATAAGGATGCAGATTCTTGGCAAAGGGCAATGAACTCAGAGACAGAATCGATGGATTCAAACCATGTCTGGGAGCTAGTAGAACCACCCAATGGTGTAAAATACATTGGATGCAAATGGATCTACAAGAGAAAGAGAGGATCAGATGGGAAGGTTGAGACCTTCAAAGAAAGGCTTGTTGCGAAAGGGTACACTCAGAAAGAGGGTATCGATTATGAGGAGACCTTTTCGCCAGCAGTCATGCTTAAGTCGATCCGGATTCTCTTATCTATTGCAGCTCATATGGACTATGAGGTGTGGCAGACGGATGTCAAGACGGCTTTCCTTAACGGAAGTCTTGAGGAGACCATCTACATGCAGCAACCAGAAGGGTTCATTGCAAAGGGCAAAGAGCATCTAGTGTGCAAGCTTAATCGATCCATTTATGGATTAAAGCAAGTTTCAAGATCTTGGAACATCCGCTTTGATGAAGTGATCCAGTCATATGGATTTACTCAAAGCTCGGATGAGTTGTGTGTATACAAGAGATGTGACGGAAACGTAGTGGTGTTTCTTGTACTTTACGTAGATGATATTTTGTTAATTGACAACAATGTCAAAGTGTTATCAGACGTAAGGGTCTGGCTATCAAAGCAGTTTGATATGAAGGACTTAGGAGAAGCGGGACACATTCTTGGGATCAAGGTCATAAGGGATCGCCAAAAAAGGATGTTGTGCTTATCCCAAACTTCATATATTGGCACAGTCTTGTCTCGTTTTAGCATGGAAAACTCCAAGAAGGGTTTCCTACCCTTTAGGCATGGAGTTCCTCTATCCAAAGATATGTGTCCGAAAACATCAAAGGAGATAAAGGAAATGAAGGCGGTTCCTCATGCTTCAGTAGTAGGAAGCCTCATGTATGTTATGTTGTGCACGAGACCTGATATCTATTTTGCCTTGGGCATGGTTAGCATATATCAGAGTAATCCTGGACAGGGACATTAGACTGCGGTAAAGCATATATTGAAATACCTGAGACAGACTAAGATTATATGCTGGTTTACCAGGCAGACAAATTAGTCCTTGTGGGTTACACGGACTCAGATTTCCAGTCAAATAGGGACAAGAGTAAGTCTACCTCAGGGTTTGTGTTTACTTTAGGAGGTGGAGCCATTGTCTGGAGTAGTGTCAAGCAGAAGTGCGTGGTGGACTCCACCATGGAAGCTGAATATGTGGCAGCCTCGGAGGCGGCCAAAGAAGCTGTATGGCTCAGAAACTTCATCATGGACTTGGATATGATTCCTGGTTTGCCCAGATCTATCACAATCTTTTGTGATAACAGTGGTGCAGTTGCAAACTCAAAGGAACTACGAGCCCATAAGGCGAGTAAACACATAGAGCGCAAGTACCACCTAATACGAGAAATTGTAAAGCGAGGAGAAGTGGTTGTCGCCAAGATTGCATCAGAAGACAACCTGGCAGATCCTTTCACTAAGGCTCTTCCATCTAGAGCTTTTGATCGGCATGTGGAGGATATGGGAGTCGGATGTATGGCAGTGGGAGAACATCAGTGTCTTTAAGTATAAGTCGGAGATTGTAAGATGTGTATACTGAAAGACATGACTTTTATTATATAAACATCTTTATTATGAAAAGAGAATCACGATTACACTAGGAATTTGTTTATAATAGTACATACACGAAGTCTAATTACTTTGTATTGTATATAACATGGTGTGTGGTGTCACACGGAAGATCGTGTTATCCGTTCCTTGCTAATTAGTATAAATAAGAGGCCCACAACCGAGATGAAATTGGACAACCCATCGGGATGGTTGTAGTGTAGTTAGGTGTGGTTGGTCTTGACCATAAAACTATACTAGTGTACTCTGAGTACATTGAGCAGGACCAAAACCCGAGGTTATCTGATTTGTAATGACTAGATAATTAGATAGGACCTCAGTTGATATTATGGAGGACGATCTCTTAATCCCAAAATAATATCGGGCATATATTATTAATTATTATTTCTTTAATTTATCAATGGGCAAGATCTATTCTGTTAGATCGATAGACCCAGTAAGTTGGGAGATAATATTAATAATATGATGTGTCGATGATTATTGATGGAATCCGTGTCTTGAGTCAGGATGATGATGCCCCCTTGATGAGCTCAAAAGGTTCATCGTGCCAAACCCTGCAGGTGGATTTGATCCGGCACGTTGATAAGGTTGAGTGGTACTAATCAAAGACCCAGAAGTTAATTAATTTAAATTGTTAGTAATTTAATTAATTAACAGGCATGCGAGATCTTAAACACGGGGGGATGAATGACTCGTAATTGTTGGAACTTGGATGGCTAGAGAGGCGGGGGGGGGGGGGGGGGGGGGGGAATATAGCCAGACACTATAATAAGCCCCTCTTGAAAACTTCTTTCTGTGATCAAAGTTAGCAGCGGAAACAGAATACAACAGAAAGAACAAAATAGAGAAAGGAATCAAACCGACGCTAACACAGTGATATACAAGGTTCGGGGATAACTTGCCCTTACTCTTTGGCGTGCCTGTAAGGTGGGCGATCCCTTGATCGTCGGCAGATCAAGCCCCGGTGAACACCGAATAAGATAGAGTCTCCTTCTCGGTGGGGAAACCTCTCCACAGATCTCACGGATGATGGAACTTGAGTACAGGAGATCACACAAGAAGGAATGCTCACTCAGATCTCACAAGGATGTAGTAGAACGCTTAAGCACAAAGCAACAGAGAGCTCGAACACAGCCCAGCCAAACTTCCCAAGTTTCTGTCTTGTTCGCCTCAGCTCCTCTGCTTCCAGCTTCGTCTCTTAAGCTCCTGCTCAACGTCGCCAGCTCCATCAGCACCACTGACTCACACCTGACCCACTGACCTCTTTGAGAACTCAGTCCACTGGACACTCCTCCAGCTGAGCCTCCGTCAGTTGCCAGCCGCGCCTTCGTCAGTTGCCAGTTGCGCTAGACGCCGTTGAGACCTAAAAACATAATAGATCTAAACCTGCTCCAAGGAAAGCCTCCCATTGACCCTCCTTGAGTGTTTGAATCACCTGTTATCACCTGCACACTCCAACAGAGGCTTAGCAAATCGATATCAAATGAAATCAGCAAGTAGCAGAGAATCGGCAGTGAAAACAGACGTGATCAGAAACTTCTGACAGTGTATTTGAATTAAAGTGATCGGTCACCGGACCAATCAGGACTATCCCAGACCGATCAGGCTCCAGCCTGATCGATCCCCAGTGAGAAACTTGGGATTGTAAGCTCGTATGATCGGTCACCCTGACCGGTCACCAGATCGGTCACCAAACCGATCCAGAAATCAACTTGCCACAATCCCGCCTGAAATACACTGGCTGATCGGTCACCAGATTGATCAGGCTGATCCCAGACCGATCAGGCTCCAGCATGATCGGTCAGGGTGAGAAACCTAGCGACAGTTGATCGTTTAGTCTGATCGGTCATGGTTTCTCCCTGATCGATCACCAGACCGATCAGGAGTCGATCAGTAGGTTTGCCAAAGTCACTGGAAGCTCCCTGATCGGTCACCAGACCGATCAGACATCGTTGGATCGGTCACCAGACCGATCCAAGAGGGAACTTCGTGCCAACTTTCCTGATCGGTCACCAGACCTTTCCGGGCAAGGCCAAACCCACTCAAAGTCAAGAGAACCAGCCTCCGCCCATCTCCGACTCGTTCTTAGTCCCTCGGACCAAGACTCCGTGCCCAGTTTCACTCACCGGGACTTCAACCTATCCCTCCAAGATAGGACCTGACTTCACTCATTAGGGTTTCGGTCACCCGGCTTCACTCACCGGGACCCGGCTTCACTCACCGGGATTTCAACTAACCTGACTTCACTCACCAGGACCCGGCTTCACTCACCGAGATTTTAACCTAGCTTCACTCACTAGGATTTCATCCAACCTGGCTTAACTCACCAGGACCCAGCTTCACTCACCGGGATTTCAGTCACTTGGCTTCACTCACCAGGACCCGACTTCACTCACCGGGATTTCAGTCAACCTGGCTTCACTCACCAGGACCCGGCTTCACTCACCGGGATTTCATCTAACCTGGCTTCACTCACCAGGACCCGACTTCACTCACCGGGATTTCCATCACCTGGTTTCACTCACCAGGACTCGGCTTCATTCACCAGGATTTTCATCACCTAGCCCTCCAAGCTAGGACTTTTCACACCTAGCCCTCCAAGCTAGGACTTTTCACATGCCAGCGTGCGATCTCCCGATCCACCTGGACTTAATCCGAATCCATTCAACTAAACTTAAATCGTTGTCAATACCAAAATAACAATCAGGGTCAGACTGCATCAACAGTAATATGTGGAGCCCATATGAAAATATGGGGGTTGGTGAGAAAGTTCAATTAAGATCCTTCAATGGAATGGATCTTAATTAATGGATCGGGTTTAGATCCATTAGTGGGCCAAGAACCAACTCCTCCTCTTGGTCCCTACCATAGCCCTATAAATACCCTATGAGATCAAGAAACCAAGAGCTAATTAATCAATCCAAGAGTTTGATACCCAAGCCCCTCTCCTCTCCTCTCTCTCTCTCTCTCTCTCTCACCCTCATAGGGTTTCGGCGCCGAAACTAGAGAAGAAGGGGTTCTCCCCTTCGGTTCTCTCAAGCTCCTCTAACAAGATCTGGCTGTGGATCAAGGAAGCAAGGCAGAGATCTTCTCTACCTTGCGTGGGGCTCAGGGAGGGCAAAGGAGGCGTCGGCGGTCAGTGGGAGGCGGCGCAACCAAGGGGTTGCGGCGGCGCAAGGTTGAGGGAGAAGAGAAAGTTCGGGCTGTTTGGGCAAGGAAGTAGGTTCTCTATTTCCTTCTTCTTCTTCTTCACCTTCCTCTCGAGGTGCACTGCTAGTCCGGAGGGCTTGGAGTCGGCTCCGGCGGTCGGCGGCGCAAAGGGAGAGAGAAGGAAGCCTGCGGCGCAAACCCTAAGGACTACGGTTTTGACCGGCTGGAAGATAGGATTGGTTGGAGCTCTTGGTGATCTCGGATCGCGGTAGATCGTCGCCCACACGACGTCCACGAAGGGAGGGACATAAGGTAGAAGACCGCGAGGTGATCGGAAAGGTATATCATTCCCTATGCTCCTTTGTATTTCCTTATGTTGATTTTGTGCCATGATCATATGCGTCGTCATTTTATGTTTAAGAATTTATTATTTTGATTTCAAAATATGATGAATAAATTCTTAACTGGACCCCGACCATAAACACAAAATCTACGATCAACTCGTCGCCTTTTCCGTGGTCGAACGGTCGAGCAAATTACAAGGCCAATTTTGGTAATTGGCTAAGTTGTAATTTGGAACGTTCGATACGGCACGAAACGGTCGATAGGAGACGGGTCTCCACTCAATTAATTTTTAATCCGTAGAGACGTGGAGTGGTCTCTCGGTTCGACCAGGTATTCGCTTAGGAAACCCGCCAAGTCATACCCTACAAGGATCACATTGTAGGCTGAGGAGGCATCCACTATTAGGAAAGTGGACCACCTTGTTCTCTTCAATGGCTCCTCGCCTAAGGAAATGGCTAGGTGAATCTGCCCTATCGGCTGCACCTGGTTTCCAGTGAACCTGATCAGTGGGGTGGCCACCAACTCCAGTTGGGATGACTCGATCTGCAGTTAGTCGAAGGCTTTCTTGTATAATATGTTGACTGAGTTGCCTGTGTCCACTATGGTTCGGTGGACCTGGTAGTTGGCGATCACTGCGGTGATGACCAGGGCATCATTGTGCGGGACTTCCAATCCCTGTAAATCTTGCGGTCCGAAGCCGATCTGGGGCCTTTGTGCCTGAGCGACACTCGTACCGACCTGGTGAATCTCCAGTTGGCGTACTTGTGCCTTCCAGGCTCAGTTAGAGTCTCCCCCGGTGGGCCCGCCCGAGATTACGTGAACTCCTGCTTGGACGGCATTCTCCTGGTTGGCTTGCTCCTCATCCATTTCTTTGGACTCGGCTCGCTCCTCTCACGGGAACAAATTACGAGCAGTCGGGTGGTTCCGCCTAGGTTCCCCGGCTGTTGGGGTAGATGGCGGACTTCCCCGGCCCGAGCTACGTCCAGGAGATGCCTGTCACCCCCGTCCTTGTATGACAGGAGCCCGACCTCTATCAGCCTGTCGGCACTCCTCCGTGTTGTGCGTGTTGCTCTGGTGAAATGCGCAATAGAGCCTCCAGCGAGTCGGCAGACACCCCTGAGCCACCTGTTGCACATGCCTACGCTCCATTCCCACTCAGTCGATTGCTCCCGCGGGCTGCGGATGGGCCCGCCTGGGGGTCGGCTATTTTGAGCGGGGCTCGAGGTTGGCGTGTTAACCGCCTCCTTTTTACGAGCGGCCTGGGCTTCCTTCACATTAATGTACCTGACAGTCTTTCCTAGCAGGCTATCGAAGTCCTTCGACGGCTTCCTGATCAGTGATTAAAAGAAGTCTCCCTCTTGTATCCCTTGGGAGAAGGTGCTGATTACCACCTCGGGTGTAGCAGTCGGCACGTCTAGTGCCACTCCGTTGAATCTCTTGATGTAGGCTCGGAGTGATTCCTTCGAGCCCTGCTTCAACGTGAACAGGTTGAGGCTGGTCTTGTGATGCCTCCGACTGCTAGCGAAGTGTTGGAGGAATATCCTCCTGAGTTCCTCAAAGCTTGACACAGACCCGTTGGGGAGTTGGTTGAACTATCTCTGGGCTGGCCCAGAGAGCGTTGTTAAGAAGGCTCGGCACTTCACTCCCTCGGGATACTGGTGCAGCAGGGCCGCACTTTTGAACTGCATGAGATGCTCCTCGGGATCGGTCGTTCCAGCATACTTTGGTATGGTGAAGTACTGGAGGTGCTTGGGGATCGGGTCCTCGAGGATCTACTGGGAGAAGGGGCTGCGCACTAGGGAAGGCGGAGTTGGGTCGGCTAGGGCCTTCCCCTTATCTAAGCGTGGATGGTGCATCTGGCTGGAAGCAGACGCCTCGGCAAGAGGCAAGTGAGCCTCGTCTTCCCAGACTCTGTAAAAAGCGGCAGTGAAGGGGATCGAACCTCCTTCCGGTCGGGCAACATGTCCCCGACCCCCTGAGTGGCCAAGCGCCGAAGGCACAGGAAATCGGGTCGCGGGCTGTCAGCCTGCAAAGGCCGTTGTGGGGTTTTCTGAGTTCGGGCAGCCAATAAGAGCTCGTACTCTTTAGGAGTAACTGTCACTGTCACTCAGTTGGGATCTTCCATCTTGCACTCTCGATCAGGAAGAAGGCCCTCCTTCCAGCGCCAAATATGATCCTGTCGCAGAGTGAGGTGGACTCCCAAGAGTGAAGCAGACCCGAGTACTGCTAATGCTAGCTCCGACCTGCAAGGAAATGACCGTTAGCAATCCACAGGGAAGAATCCCCGACAAGGCCCTCCGATGGTCAAGTCAGTCTCCATGGGAAGAGAGCAAAGGAATGGAACAGTAGCAAAAAAACATTATTGTCGTACCTACGAAGTGGAACGCGGAGGGGTTTATATAGCCGAGGGAGCTCACAGCTTCTGCTCGCGTCTATCACTTTTTGTCTTATGCGGGGGAAGGGTATGGTGTCTCATGCGGGGGCAGGGTAAGGGTCGCTATTAGCTCACCGACGTGCACCTTCCGGCGTCACTCAGTCTGACACAAGTATAGGTTGCTGTGGTACGGAGTGCAGGGGTATGGCAAGAGGGTACTGTGTCAACGAGATACTCGCGATTCGGACATGAACTATGTCAGGCCTACGCCGACTCCTATACCACTTCTGTTGGTGTTGTGTCAGAGAGTAGACGTCAGTGAGGATCGCGACAAATCCCGAATGGGAACGTTGACCGGCGGCTCCGAGTGAAACCTGACCCTGCGTCCACTACTTCTAAGATTGAGACAGTGTGATTTTTGAGTCATGGGGTGCTCGTATTTGACTCACCTGACCAGCCTAGGGTCGGGTGGTTAGGGGATTGGGGGTTCTCCGTCTCGGCAGTCGGTGTCCCTTAGTGTTGTATGCATACCGGTCAGGGTCGGACTCTCGACATTCCCGAGTGGAATGGGTCAGGCTATATCCGACCGGTTGCTCGCTCAGGCGACTCGACTCGCCCGAACCCTAGGGCCCTTGGTTCCGACCCAACCTGATGTGACGCCAGGCTGGCTGGCGAGCTACACGTGAGCTAGGCCGGGATCAGCAAGCAGTTGACACTCTCTTTATTGTTTATGAGGGATAGTAGAGCTATTAGTGGCTCCCCCTTTTCCTTGGGTTTTAGAATAGTTGTCTCCCCAGTATCATATCCACTCAACCATTTATACTAGTGGTAATTATTGAAATGCGTACAGTTGTTACAACCCTACCCACTCGACCTCATAGTAGTGATGTGATAGTGGCTATACTGGCATCAGGGGTGACATATGTCATTATATCATGTGCATTTATTGCATCTTGCATTTTTTTTTGTGTTTGCTGCATTTGTTTGAGCTATGATTGTTGTACTTAATTTACATACATATATAAGTTATAATTTGTACTATCTTCAGTTATATATGTTCATATATTACTCTGTTTCAAAGATTGTATACCGTTGTTTCTACCTGCTTGTTGTATCCTTTTATGTGATGCATTTATCTATCTTTGTACCCACAGAATCTATTTGGACTCACCACCCCTTGCGTTTATTTCTATTTCAGGTAGTTGATAATTGTGTTTCGTGGAGCCAAGAGATGATCCATTTGTTAATCCCTCAGCATCAAGTATTTTTATTTGTGTCATATGTTCTTTAGTAGACTTATATTTATTTCAATGGATTTTGAGTTGGGATTATGTATTTGTCGAGTTGGTATGTATGTCATTGGATTTGTATTTTATTCATAGTTTCGCACTTCTAGTAAGTTAAGTTAGCTTTATTGAGTATGTGTGTTTGCTTCTTACTTATCTTGCTTGGTTGCTAGCCATGTGGGCTATGATTTATATTGATATGTGTTGCGCACTTCTAGTATATGTCGTTACTTATCGTGCAACTCACTTGGTATCAGGATTCATAAACTCTAGTACTTATCCTGGAGGTCTAGAGTTCGAATCCTGAGAAAGGCAAAAATCCACTGGCCAGAGGTGGGAAGTCCTAGTGAGTAACGACACGGTTGTTGGTCGACGACATAGTTAGGCCGCCAAATGTTGATTTGGCCGCCAGGTTGTTGGGCCGAGGGGCCAGGTTGTTGGGCCGTCAAATGTTGATTTGGTCGCCAAAGGGGTTGAGAGACCGTGTTGTTACAATAAAAGACGTCTTTTTATTGTAACGACACAGTCTCTCAACCCATTGGCGGCCAAATCAACATTTGGCGGCCGAACAACCTGGCCCCTCGGCCCAACAACCTGGCGCCCAAATCAACATTTGGCGGCCCAACTATGTCGTCGATCAATAACCGATGTCGACGACTAACAACCGTGTCGTTACTCACTAGGTCTTTCCACCCCTGGCCAGTGGATTTTTGCCTTCCTCAAGATTCGAACTCTAGACCTCCAGGATAAGTACTAGAGTTTATGAATCCTGATACCAAGTGAGCTACAAATTGTCACGACCCTAGAGGCACATGCTTCCTCGAAAATCGGGCAGTATCTCCCCTGTACGGCGGACAATATGGGGCAATAATACATACATCTCATCCATATAGCTTAGCCACATGCGGCTAGCATCACAATAAAAAGAATTAAACACAACCACGCAGTTCTTATATCAACGAATGAAATAATGGGTGACTCAACCACATTAAACATGAAAGAAACTAAAAACCAACGAGAACTCAAAATGTCTCTTTTAATAACGACACAACCTGTCCGATACTGATAAACAAATAAAATGCGAAAACTGAACTCCATACCGAAATAAACAACTAAACCAAATTGCGGAAAATAACTCAACTCGTTACTGGGGACTGGCAATTGGATCCTCTCCTGGCTCCAAGAAATACTTCTACCTGCTATCTGAAACAACAAAAAGGAAAGCAGGGGTGGTGAGTCCGGGCGGACTCTGTGGGTATATGAGTAGACAAATAAGCATGGCATAATAAGGATATCGGAGTAGAGAAATCAACAGTGTACAGTCCATAAGAATTATAGAATTTACCTAATCATACATAACCAATATAATACGACATGGTATAAAACCGGATAATAACTAAACAGGTGTAAAACGACGCAATAACAATAAAACCAAGATATACATGCATGTCAATCATGCGCAACAACCATAGCTCATATAAATGCAATAATCACAAGAAAATGCATAAACGAAATACGTATGCACATGATGCAATGACATGTGTCACCCCTGACGCCAGTCAAGCCGCCAACACATCACATCTGTGTGACCGAGTGGGTAGGGCTGTGACAACTATACCACTCTAAAAATAAATACCACAAAAGGTGTGGTTGAGTGGATAGGATGCTGGGGAGTCCACACTCCAGACCCACGGTACATCGGGGGAGCTATCAACAGCTCTAATATCCCTCTAAAAACAACGGCGAGGGTGAGTCACCAACGGCTCTAATATCCCTCTAAAACAACGGTGAGGGTGTCATTGTTTGGCATAACAGGACAAATGATCGCACTCTAACAACTACCACGACAACAAGTGGTTGAGTGCATCGAGCAACAATATGACTAAC
This sequence comes from Boesenbergia rotunda, assembly GCA_024364735.1. Classification (NCBI taxonomy): domain Eukaryota; kingdom Viridiplantae; phylum Streptophyta; class Magnoliopsida; order Zingiberales; family Zingiberaceae; genus Boesenbergia; species Boesenbergia rotunda. The sequence goes on from JAGFNQ010003889.1 coordinate 49,285, forward strand.
GATGGCTTAACTAAATGTAAGCCCAACAGTCGTTAGTATGCAACGTGCAAGTATGGTGCATGCTATACGATGCACAAACAACCGGAGAAACAACGATGTAATAAAATCCAACGAGTATACGATGCATCAATACAACCAACTAGAAATCGCAAACCAACGATTATGCACCTACACTAATAGGTAAGATATTTCTAATGCCAAATAAAGCTAATTGTGCTTAATGGACTTCTAAGTGCTCGCGTACAAACGACACTTTACAGAATAGAAAACCAATAGAGGACTGTACGGATACAAATTTCGAATACTCGAAGATCAACGAAGAACAAGTCTCAACAGCGATGTTTAAATAACAAACGACAAAGAACAAGGTCAAGCAACCTATCAGACATAATATAGTCATGCTTTTAAGGTAAAGAAAACTACTCGAGTACAAAGGAGAAGTACCCGCCTTATTTGTAGAACGTAAACGGAAAGAAAGTCTCCCACGATCAAACGTGCGAGTCCAAAGTCAGGGTCCTGTATCAAGGATATTGATTAGTTATTTATACCATTAATTAATTAGCCAACTATAATTAACCAAAATTAGGATAGATTCTCATTACAAGATATATTTAATTAAATCCCCAACTAACAACCATGTCCTTCTTTACCTAATTTCCAAATTTGAAAAAAGAGCTTCCAACATGACATGAACAAAACAATTAACATATCAACTTTGTCCTAATTAAGAACGAATCCATGATCAAAATACCCACGGTCAAAGTATTTGGAAAACTCCAATCACAATTCAAATGACAGTTTGCTTCAACACAATTGGAGCTCACAACACCTTACAATACTCACATAATAAGACTTGAACACAAACTTGCATCAACCAAAGCAGAGCACAAGCTATTCAATTCAACATTACCACTGCCAACCATCCATCCAAACGAAAAACCTAATTTTTATCAAACTCAAAGTGATCCAAGAACTAGATAGAACTCCAAATCATTCTCATGGTAGAATAAGGAAAACAAACCCTAATTTAGATTCCTTACTTGATTGGTGGTCGGCGGTGGATCAAAGAAGTCACGACAAGGGCTTACCAAGACAAGGGTCGACGTCGGCTAGGATCTCGCGGAGGAGGAATCACGCAACCCCAAGGCTCGCGGTAGAGAGGGATTCGCTCGCACTAGTAGAGGGCTGCGGCGTTGACTTGCTAGCGCGAGGCGACGGCGACGCACTCTGCTCGTGCGCACCGGAGAAGGAGAGGAATCAGAAGGAGAAGGAGAAGTCTCGGTAGAAACTGCGTCTGCGTCGGCGTCGGCGTCGGGGAGAGGAACCCGCTTGTGCGGTGGTTCGGCTAGGGCAGTGGCGTCGAAGCAAAGAAGGGAATTGGGAGAGGTTTAAGGGAGATCTAAGGTTTTATATTAGTTTTGGCCTTTTTGCAAAAAGACCCTCCAAGTTTGGAAAATTTCAACTAGGTCCCTATATTCCGAATTTTTCCATTTAGCCCCCCTAAAACTCGGTATTTAACAAGTTAAGAGTTAGGGTTAGGAGGAAGAGATAAGTTTTAGAGACTTGAGCAGTTGATCAAAAAGATTTCTCACTTAAGAGCTAACCCTTCTCAAATCTCAACCTCCCCTTTAAATAGAGGAGAAAGTTATTAAACAAAATAGCTCAACCCCAACACCAGTCGACTGCCACCATGACCAGTCTATTAGTGCTCAGCCAACGGCTAGTTTTCGAACAGACCAGTCGACTGCCATCTAGACCAGTCGACTGATATTGCTATTCGAAACTCACAAAAAGTTTAGTCGACTGGTGCCCCTACCAGTCGACTGATCTTCTTACACAGTCACACTCATCCTCTCCGGAGTCACCCTTTGAAACTCTCTTCCTTTTGGCTCTCGTCCCTCGGATGCATCCAAGCCCTCGGCTTGTCCCGATGCCATCTTTCGCATATGCCTTGAAGTCTGTTTCCCTCGGCTCTACTCCATTGCTCCTCATCCGGCAATCTCTAGGATGCACCATCCTTCACCGACTCAAGGACCCGAGCACTAAGATAAGATCTTCCCTGTGAGTTTCACTAAGTCCTACATGAACACATACATCAAACCAATATGAAAGCCTAACATAATCATATTGACACACACATCAAAACCCATGATCGTACCGATCAAACTTGGGTTGATTGCACCAACAAATCCAACGTATAGCTCACTTGAGATGCGTCGGTGACCTCCACCTCCTTTTCCTCAACAAGTCCTGCTTACCCCTGATCTACTCACGTCGTGATGCTCCAGCTACCACGAGGTGATCCTCCCTAGGTCCAGATCTAGTAAGGGAGTTAAATCAGCGAAGAATCTAAACAGAGCCGGCCCTGGGCCAGGGCAACCAGGGCACCTGCCCAGGGCCCAAAAGTATTAGGGGCCCAATAACTATATATATATATATATATATATATATATATATATATATGTAAATATATATAATGTTATATTATATTAAATAGCTTTTATCTTTCTCTCTAAAATCCTGAACGGTCCAAATCGACGAATCCCTCAAACGCTCGACTCTCATCTGAAAAAGGAAAACCCTAGCCGCGCTCCTCTCGCCATTTGATTCTCCTCGGTGTCCTCGACTCCTCGCCGAAGTCCCTCGCGACCTCGCTGAAGTCCCTCGTGGCCTCGCCGAAGTTCCTCGCGACCTCGCCGACTGAGCGGCAATCTTCCTGCAAGAAGGGGAAAACTAAAAAGGTTACATCAGATTCATCATATTTTTGATAGTTTAATCAGATTTGATTTTGATCAGATTCGATTTTTGATAGTTTCATCAAAAATCGATTTTTTGATAGTTTCGATTTTTTGATCAGATTCGATTTTTTGATAGTTTCGATTTTTTGATTTTTTTTATAGTTTCGATTTTTTGATTTTGATCAGATTCGATTCGATTTGATTTTTGATAGTTTCATCAGATTTGATTTTCATCAGATTCGCCGACTGAGCTGTATGGTTTCATCAGATTCATCATATTTTTGATAGTTTCATCAGATTTGGGATCCTATTGAATTTGTTCCTGGGTAAAATAATGTCAAAGTTCTCATGTAGATATATTATGATAATCCAACGTCCCTGCACATAGCCTCGACTTTCATGTTTCGCAACATGACAGACTACATAGAGTTTGGTTTACAACTACACCAAAAAAAATGCAGTTCAGTCCAGTTATCACATCATTTGCAAGCTGTAATCATCAACTAGTGTATTTGCTAAGTCCTTAACAAGTCCGAGAAAATTTTTTGATCAGATTTGGAGTTTCATCATATCAGAACAATAATTTTCTGATGAACAATTTTCATCAGATCAGAACAACAATTTTCTGATGAACAATTTTCATCAGATTAGGACTTTGTTCCGCTGTCAAAGGAGAAGCTGATGTTTTCCTTTTACTGTTAATATCAGTTTTGATATTGTGTGACTTTGTTTTAGAAAATTGTTGTTGTTCTTGTAGAATATCAGTTCCCCAGAGCTCAATTTTGACTCTGTTAATATCAGTTTTGATGTTTTCCTTTTACCGTTAGTATCAAAAATTGTTGTTCTTGTTGTTCATAGAAAATTGTTGTTCTTTTTGTTTGGAATAATTAGTGAAATTGTTGTTCATATATGTCTTCTCATGTATGCTATTTTTTTCTCATCTTATGATTTTTTTTGTGAGATACAAGAACTTTTTTATTGGTTTGCTCTAAAACACAATTGAATTGTTGTATTTTTTATAAACTTGCAGGATATCTGTGTAAGGTCTTATATAAGTGGATTTCAAATTGAAGAAAAATTCTTCATATCAGGTTTTATTGTTCTTTGTTTATTGTCTATTGTTCATAATTTTCTATCATCATGAAACAACTCTCTGGATATCAAAAAAGACAAAAAAAAAAGAAAAAAGAAGAGGAGATAGCCCAAAGTTTAAGAGGTTCATTGAATAAATATTTTAGTAAAGAATCTCATAACACAACGGAAAGCTTAGATCAAATTTTAACTAATGAATCAAATGCAGATGTAGATTTTGTTGAAAATAAGAATGATGAAAATGAAGAATATGTGAGAAACGAAAGTGATGAGAATGAGAAATTTATAGAAAATGAAAACAAAGAGAATACAGATTTTAAAGATTTGGATGAAACTGAAATTCATAAAACTAAAGATATTGATAATTGTTGTAATGATAAGCTTACAAACCAATATCAATGTTCAACACTTAGATATGATTTGAACATATTTGATCCAAGAGTTTGGGATAATCTTGATACAAATATGAGAGATTTACTTGTGGAAAGAAGTCCTAAAAGAGAAGATATTCTCGAGTTTCCTTCAGATAAAGAATCTCAACACTTTGCTCATACTTATTATGTTCAAGTGTTACCAAATGGTGAGACTCGTGATCGAAAATGGTTAGTGTACTCGAAAGAGTTAGACAAAGTATTTTGTATTTCTTGTAAGTTGTTTAAAGTAATGCACACCAAAAGTAATTTAGCAAGAGAAGGAATTAATGATTGGAAACATTTATGTGACAAACTTAAACAACATGAAAATAGTGTTGAACACCTCACTAATTTGAGAGCTTTTGTTGAGCTACAAGTGAGATTAAAGAAAACATTAACAATTGATAAGGAAATACAAGAACAGATTAAAAAGGACACAAAACATTGGAAACATGTTATGCTAAGAATAGTTGTTGTTGTCAAATGTCTAGCTATACATAATTTGGCATTTCGAGGTACACATGACAAAATTTATGAAAATGGTAATGGTAATTTTTTGGGTCTACTTGAAATGATTGTAGATTTTGATCCAATAATGCAAGAGCATTTTCGACTCATTCAAGATAAAAAGATTCATTATCACTATCTTAGTCATAAAATTCAAAATGAGTTAATATCTATTCTAGCCTCCAAAGTCAAGAATGCAATAATTAAAAAAGTAAAAGAGGCAAAATATTTTTCAATAATTCTTGATTGTACACCGGATGCAAGTCACAAAGAACAAATGACTCTTATATTAAGATGTGTAGATGCTTCAGAGACTCCAATTAAAATAGAAGAGTACTTCTTAGAATTTATAAATGTAGAAGATACAACTGGTTTAGGCATTTTTAATGAATTACAAGTTGTTTTACGATCTTTAGAACTTGATATTGATAATGTGAGAGGGCAAGGTTATGATAATGGATCTAATATGAAAGGCAAAAATCAAGGTGTGCAAAAGAGATTGCTTGATATTAATCCTAGAGCATTTTACATGTCATGTGGTTCTCATTCTCTTAACTTAGTTGTTTGTGACATGGCAAATTCTTGTGTTAAAGCAAAATCATTTTTTGGAGCATGTCAATGTATGACACCGTGTTCTCTAATTCAACAAAAAGATGAAATATTTTGCTTGACTATATTGATGGATTAACTTTAAAATCATTGTCAACTACAAGATGGGAAAGCCATATTGAAACAGTCAAAGCAATACTAACTTAAGCTTCCCAAATCAGAGAAGCTTTGTTCAAATTAACAGAAATAAGTGAAGATAGCAAATTAAGTAGAGATGCTGAAACATTAGCATCTGGTGAACTTTCAAGTTTTGAATTTATATTAAGTCTTGTTATTTGGCATGATATTTTGCATAAAATTAACTTAGTTAGCAAAAAATTACAATCAGAGGATATGCCTCTTGATGTTGCTATAAAACAATTATCTGGTCTTGTTTTTTTTTTGAAAAATATAGAGAAAATGGTTTTGTTTCTGCTATGGTTGATGCAAGAAAAATAGCACTTGATATGGGAATTGAGCCTGTATTTCCTACAAAACGTAAAATTTGTAGAAAAAGACATTTTGATGAGATTGCTAACACTGAAAGGGAAAATCAATCACCGGAAGAATCTTTTCGAATAGATTATTTTATCTTAGTGGTTGATATTGCTCTTGGGCAATTGAAGAGTAGGTTTGAACAGTTACAATATTTTGAATCTATATTTGGGTTCTTGTATGATGTTACAAAATTAGTTTCATTGGATGATGAATTGATGAGTTCTTGTGTGAATCTTGAAAACACTTTAAGAAATGATGTTACTTCTGATATTGATGCAAAATATATGTATTCAGAACTACAAGTTTTGCAAGTAATGTTACCAAGTGAATCTTATGAAGCAAATAAAAAATGGTCTTCCATTCAAATATTAGAGTTTTTAAAGACAATGGATATATTTCCAAATGTGATGATTGCTTATAGGATATTATTGACAATACCTGTGACAGTGGCATCTGCTGAAAGAAGTTTTTCAAAATTAAAATTAATAAAATCTTATTTACGAACCACAATGACTCAAGATAGGCTAAATGGATTAGCAATTTTATGCATTGAAAAGAATATTTTGGAAAACATTGACTATGATGCTATTATTGATGATTTTGCCTTTAAAAGTGCATCACGAAGGCATTTTAAATGAGTTATCTCTGTGTTTTTAGGTCTTGGGTTTGAGTGTAGTGTTGATCTTGTTGTTACAAGATGTAGAATGCTAATTTTATGCTAATCTCAGTGCACATTTAACTACTCCATTGTGAAATTTGGCCCTTCTATATTTTTGTTATCATGCTCATATTTATTTGTTTCTATGCATTATCTGCTTCCATGCCCAACATATGAATTAGCTTAAGCCTACATAGGATTATAATGGATCTTAGTAGGATTGAACATAGCATCCCCTGCTCTTCCTGGTATTGCCTTATTCTCGTTGGACATGCTGGTCATGCAATGACTCAGATGCGTGAGGTCAGTTCCTTAGCATTATGGTCTAATTATTCAATTAATAAGACCTTTGAATTTTGAATATTATTGAAGGCTACTGTGATTATATACCTTCGCAGAATGATTTTAATTTGTTTTTTGAGAGTCTTGTTTTGAATAAAATAAAATCTGAAAGACTGAAACCATTTATAGACCTTGCGCAGGGCAAGTGATGTCCTGATGGTTGGTGATGATTCAGACTATGCCAGAAATGTCAATCTTTCAGTTGCTATTGTTGCTTCTGCTGCTATGAAAGAGAATCGTTTAACTTTTACTTGGCTTGATGGAGATGTTCAGCAGGTAAACCAAATATCACCTGTACATATAAACATTGAGGTCCACACATTGATTCTTGCACCTCAAATATTGATGTTTGTTATTTAAGAAACTCATTGGCTTCTACATTAATATAATTTACCAGTTTTATGTTTAAAATTGATAACTGCGATACAAAATTGCTTATTGCTAGATGATCCTTCAATTATTTTTGCCCTAAGCAGTTGTTTCATTCAGTAAACTTCATACTTTTAGATTTGTTACAGTGTGATTATATGTTAGCTCTTAATCATTTACTGGTTGATGATTTGCCAGTGGATCAAAGCAAAGGAATGCTTGGCACGTATGATCCACAATGTGATCCCTATGAACATTTGTTGGAGGAAGAAACTACTCCATCTGGGGTGCTTGCTGTAGGAATCTACTCTGCGAAACTCAAGGTAGCATCGATTATTCAGATTCAGCTAACCTCCCTATTCTGGCACTTCAGCTAAATTTATAATTTACAGCCTTTTGATATTTTTTTTTCCCTTTGCTCTTTGTTCCAGTTCGAGGATGATGATAAGAAATGCCACCTAGAGCTCGACTATTCCTTTGAAATCAAGCAGCGCTAGTAATATTATTCTCTCGTATGATTAATCATTGCAAACTACAAACTGCAATTCATCTATAATTATTTGCATAGTTTTAAATTATTGTATCTTGATATATGATTGAAAACGTATTCGATGAATAAAATTAATAAAAATAAATATTTGGAAGATAAAATTAGGACATAATTTATAATTTCACCCAGGATCTTTAGACAATAAGGACCGGCTCTGAATCTAAAGCAAGATCTCCAACACACAAAGAATCACTTCTCAACAGAGCACCTTTGATCGCACTGCGGAGGAAGAGGGTGCCGCTGGTCTCTCTTGGCGATGCCGCCCAAGGAGTGCTCTGATTGTGGAGCGAGGGAAGGAGGAGGAAGAGGAGAAGAAGAAGAAGAAGAAGAAGAAGAAGAAGAAGAAGAGGGAACTCGTGATTAGGGCACCTTTTCTGAATTGCTCGGTGAGGGGTCGGCGGGCGATTTCGATGTCGCAAAGGAGAAGAAATCAGGAGGAGTTGCCGAAAAAGAAAAATTTTAGGAAATATATGAGTTTTGATATTTTGCAAAAAGGGCCCTCAAATCCAATTAATTCCAACCTCATCCCAAATTTTGATTTTACTCGTTTAAATCCTCCTAATTTCTATTATTTAACAAGATAACTAATCAGTCTTAACTCAAAACATAACACGAATCAACATAAATTTTCTCTAATAAATACATAAATACCAAAATTCTCCTAAATATTTAAAAAAAACAAAAATCATCAAAAATAGTACAAAAGCTCCCTACAAGATTTAAATGGTAGAATTTGTGGCCAAAAATTGATGGTTACGGTCTCAACCATAACATAAGTAGGTTTTCAAATTCTAGACACGTAACCACTGACAAAATTTAATTCTGAGTCTCTAGTCAAAAAATATATCATTCTAAAGTTTAAAAAGGTTATATTGGACTTTAATATGGATTAGGCCGGCATCACATATGATTTTTAACGATAGATTGGTTTTAAAAATAAAGAATATATTTTTATTTGTAAAGATATTTATTCACTCCACATATATAATTTCTAAAGTAAAATACAATCTATATTACAATCCACAATAATAATTTTCAAAACATTATAAATACTACTACAATCTAGTTACATCTGCATAAAATAATTTATATACATATAATGTCCATCAATACTAAGTTTTTCCCCTACATGGCTAGTTCATCAAACATACCATCAATACCAAGAAATAACAATACATAAAAAGATGTAGTTGTTCACTCTGAAATCATAGATAATTCTATGGAAACAGAACCTAAACTTAGTTTTGTTATTGCAGTTGAATCACCTGATGAAAAGAAGGGTTTGGGTGGAATTGGAAGGCTATCAATATCATCAACTTCTAACATATCAATAACTCTTGCCATGGTTGGTCTATCCATTGGTCTTAGTTGAATACACCACAATCCAACTATTGCTAGTTTCTTTTCTAAGTTTTGTATCTCAAACTTGTCGTCAATTTCGATTTCTTGTGATTGAGTCAATTTATCATAAACCCATGATGGATAATAAACTCGGCTTGAATTGTTTCCATGCGGATCTACATTTCTTCGTCTTCCTGCCATTTCCATTAGTAACATCCCGAAACTGTAAACATCTGATTTGAAAGAGATTTTCCCAAAGCTTCGAGATACTAACTCTGGAGCAATATAGCCGATTGTCCCCCTTGTAGCACTAATGGATACTAAAGCATTAGTCTTTGGATACAACTTTGCAAGTCCAAAATCAGAGATTTTTGGTGTGAAATTTTGGTCTATAAGTATATTTTGAGGTTTGATGTCAAAGTGTAAAATCTGCATATCACATCCTTGATGTAAGTAATCGATGCCCCGTGCAATCCCAATTGCTATTTGAATGAGCTTTTCCGAGTCAAAAAAGTGACCATCAGTTCCATCGGAAGCAAAAATGTACTTGTCAAGCGAGCCATTAGGCATGTACTCGTAAACCAAAGCTCTTTTTGATCCGTCGGAGCAATATCCAACTAGCCGCACGACATTCACATGATGAATCCTTCCTATTGTAGAAACTTCATTGATGAAGTCATCGCCGTTGCATTTGGAATTGCTTAACATCTTAACAGCAACACAGCGACCCCCTAGAAGTTCCCCTTTGAAGACTGACCCAAAGCCTCCTTGGCCGAGCTTCTCTCTAAAATGCCTTGTGATGGCTATGAGTTCAGAGTAGGCATATCTCGTTGGCATGAGCGTTTGTTGGCGCCGAAGAAACTTCTCTATAAGATCAACTGTGACTCGTCTGCTCCATAGTTTGTAACCAAGCAAGAACAAAATTATCATAGGCGCAATGACAAATCGGCCTAGTATCCATAAAACTGCATGAAGAAAAGAACACAAAACAAACAAGTGTTACTTTCAGGTACATGGATTGGACAGACGGCTAACAAGAGGGTCAGAAATGCACCTAGAATGGGCTGCACAATCTGGAGTAATACCACCACAGCAACTGTTAATCGATTAATCAAAATGTTTTTGCTTCTGTCTCCTATGCAAGATGCAAAGTCTATCTCACTTCTGACGAGGGAGAAAACTTTCTTGACGATGCTTTTGCTTCTTATTCGTTCAAAGAACTGTCTGCATGAGATTAGTTAAAAAATGGAGTCAGATAGCTTCATGCAATTTGAAAAAGAAAAATTAACCAAACAAAGTGATTTTCTATAGTCATAATAATGAAAAACATATTTTTTGCATATCTATTTAGTATCAATGTTTAAGTTCTGAGACTTGTTGATTAGCAACTTGGAATGGAAAGATCAGAATGGCAAGGCATTCAATTACGTACGTTTTGAATCGACTCAGGCATTCGCTTAATATGGGTAAGCTATAGGTCGATAATGACAAACCGAATCCCGCTTGTAGAAGGTGGAATGCATCCCTCGTTGAGAATTCGGCATCTATCGCTGGAATCATCGACACAAAATGACATGATGGATAAAGGTATGACAATCTATATGCTTCATCCCCAAAAACGACATAGACAAAAGTTTTGTCGTTGCTCAAGCAAGGAACAGGTCGATACGAACTGTGGCCCTCGATGCTTCTCGTGCAGTTCATGAAACTTGCCCACGAATAACCATTGTAAAAGCCAGAGCTTGAAATATTGGAGGGCGTCAAAGATTGGGAAGGGAGGCCACAGCTTCCACTTGCAAAGTTAGGATCCACCAAGCTGATGCTGTAATCGTACCCTGTCTCATCGAAGTATTTTAGCGATATCTCAGTGATCAAGTAGTGTGTGGAGCCGATGGAGATGGTGGATTTGTTGCCGTCGCAGGTGAGCTCGTACCTCCGATCCCCGCACTCATGCGGATCAGTTGTTCGACGAAATGGGTAGTTAATGTTTTGGAACTTACCGCAAGAGTAGGGTGGACAAACTACTTGGCTCCCCTGCTGCTCCCCCGTAATCGTAACAGCAGCCTGGGACAGGAGGAAGAAGAGCAGCGGAAGAAGTAGAGCGGAGAAGCTGCGCCAGGAATCTAACGATGCTTTAGAGGGCATGGCCATGGCCATGCAAAGGGAGCGAGAGCTGTTCTTGGCAGATATTTTCTTCATCTACCTCAACTCAATGGAATCTACCACAATTGGAAATTGATATGCAGGCAGTCACATTTACTTGTTAGTCAACGTCGACTTGTAGTCGGCACCGACTTTATTGAGTGTTGACTGCGTACCGGACCAGGCACTTCGAGCAAGCAAGGAAATCAAGGACAATAAAGTAATTTTATGATCTTTCTATTATTCGATAAGCTATGTGGGATTATTCTAACGGTAAATTATAGAAAACTCCTCAATATCCTTTTGATATTTACTTTCACTCCCTATTTGATAAATCCTTTGCATTTACTTCATGATGGATTAAGTATAAAAGAGAAAATTGAGTATACATCAGTGAAAAATGAGTATAAAAGAGTAAAAAATGAGTATAAAAGAGTGAAAATTGAGTATATAGTTTCTTGATGTGGTGGATGCAACCTTACATACTCAAATTTCTAACTTTTATACTCAACTTTCTTCAAATAATACTCACAAAGTTGTCTTGTCAATCTCATCAGGGATTGCATGCAAATAAAATTTTACATAAGGATTGCATGCAAATGTGAGTTTGGAAGTGGGGGTTTAAGAAAATTTACGCTTATTCTAATCCTAATCTCTCATTCACCGACAAGTTTAGTATTAATGAATCAAAAATTCAAAAGGAATTTTGGCATCATCACCACAATAATCGAGCATGACTAGATAAATATCAATACATATTATTTTATTTGAGAAGAACATTCAACTTGTAATCAATTACCATTTGATATCAAAGACTTATTGTCGACCCAAACTTTCTGGAATTTACAGCAGCAGACATGTCGACAATGGTAAAAGATAAAAGGAGTGTGGAAAATTAAATCTAAATAAAATTATGAGACAAGGTCATTCTTGACTTTGACTTCCAAACACACAAGGCGCATGCTTCCTCTTTAATTCCCAACTGGAATTGGAAGCTTTTCAGCACCCCTCTCCTCCCTTAATCTGATTTCACCGGCCATGAATCGCCTACTGATCATCTATCTATATTCACACTGCCTTCTTCCACATAAAGTTCTCCATCATGCTTCCAAAGCCATTCAAACGCTACATATGGATGTATCTCTTAATATTTCGGAATGGGAGATGTGCAGTGACTGCCATATAGATGGAAAGCAATGTGGATTTAGCAAGGTTCTGAAAATTAGATCGAACATTGAATCGGTCGGGACAAAGGTTCAACCGATTTAATCAGGGTTCAACCGGTATATAATAAAGCATGTATTTATATAAATATATGGAATTAATAATTTAACCAACTACATTCTTCAAGTTCGGTAAATCTATAAATTCTAAACAAATAAATAAAAAAATAAAATACAATTAAACTACAGAAGCGATGCAGAGAAGCGAACATTAATCAATTAATCACAGGAAGCGATGCGATGAGAAAACAATTAATCACAAGATTGGCTGTGATTAAGATTTAATCATTAATCATTAATACTTAATAGGTTGTCATACCTTCAGGCTTCAACCACATAAGCGAAACTGCCGACGCTGGCGGAGACGCGGCGGCTGGCAACGCTGGCGGAGGTGCGGTGGCTGGGGATGCTAGCAGAGGCAGGCGACGCTAGCGGAGACGCGGCGGCTAGCGACGCTGGTGGAGGTGCGGTGGCTAGGGACGTTGGCGGAGGCGACGCGATGCAACGACGCTGGCGGAGGCAGGCAACGCTGGCGGAGGCGCGGCGGCTGGCGACGCTAGCGTTGCCTGCCTCCGCCAGCGTCGTTGCATCGCACGCTAGCGGAGGCGCGGCAGCTGACGACGCTGGCAGAGGTGCGGTGGTTGGCGAGGCGACGCGGAGAGAAGGTGGAGTGATGTAGGCGAGAAGGCGAGGCGACAACGACGTTATTGATTTTTTTTTTTAAATAAGAAAGCAAACTCATCAACTTAGTTCAGAACAGTGCACGTGCAAAGAAGACCATCACGTGTAGATTTGTCTTATAAAAAAAATCAAACCGGTTTAACCGGGTTGCCTGGTTCACCAGTTCCCGGCCGGTTCAGAACGGTTCATATCCGGTTCTTAGGCAGCCGGTTTTCAAAGCCAACTCGGACCGAAAATCTAGTCGGTTCCTGGTTCAACCGGTCCAACCGACCGGTCCGGTCCGGTTCTCTTAACATTGGGATTTAACCGCAGAAGAAGCGAAACTGCCTACTTAATTATACCAGAACCGGGTAATCTTCGTTCCGACCATCACAAAAAAAAATCGGGATTTACGACGACCAATTCCGTTGTTATTCCGTCGCTAAATGATAATAACGATGGAATAGCAACGGAAACAACGTTGTCGGCTGTCGCACCGTCGTAGCCGAGGATAGCGATGGACCTTGTGTTATCCGTTGTTATTAGCGACGGATTTTAAATAAATAATCCATCACAAATAGCGACGGATACATAAAACCCCGTCGTAAAATATCATAACCAAGGTGTCGTGTACGGGGCTAATAGCGACGGAATCGAAAAGTTCCGTCGCTATTTTATCGTAATTAGCCACAGAAAGTCAAATATCTGTCGCTATTTGTGACGAATATTTATGATATCCGTCGCTATTAGCGACGGATTTAGAAAAGATCCGTCGTTAATTTCTGTAATTTTTCCAGCAGTCTTTCTCCTCTTTTCCCCTTACCATATTTAGGTATTTACATTTAATACAAACATCTATTTGCAGAAAGATATCCCAATAAAACACATACAAAACAATAGTATTCATATCCAAACACATACAATACATACAAAACACATATCTAAACACATGTATCAAATACATATTCAAATTTCATATCCAAACACATCATATTCATATCCAAACATATGTATCTAATTCATATCCAAAAAATAGTAGTGAATACATACATAAACATAAAGTGTAATAAAAGACAGATACGTCAAAACTGGATCAAAAGGAACAATATTCCAGCATAAAAAAATGATATAAATAAAAGTGAAATACAATGATAAAACAATATTAATGAAAGCATAACAACTAGTTATCGTAACTGATATAGAAAATATAAATGATATTGAATGATATATAAAATATCAAATATATACACCTTTTAACCAAACCAATGTCTGAATTCAACTATGATAATTTAAAATCTGTAAATGAAAATAAACAAATAAGAAACATTTAGTGCTGCATATAATAGCAAACCAGATAGTATAACAGAAGGTCCAACGGATTCAAATACATACGGCTCTCCATGACAATACCAGTTGTAATAATTTGGAACAAATTCATACCTACAGATATGTGTTTTCACTGTATCCTCATCATGAAAAGTTGTATTTCTACATCTGCGTTGATTACATGGACACTTTAAATCGGCGTCATTCAAACACTCAGGATGGCACTTTGCAAAGTTAACAAATTCTTCAACTCCAGCAAAAAATTCTTCACGGATAAATTTATTATCTAACCTATTATACATTCATGCCTTATTCGTATACATTTATCCTAATAATAATAAAATCTTCAATATTGATATTCATGTAAACATCTATATCAAAAAGATTCAGCATAACTACTTTAACAAATAATAAAATAGTTAAACTAACTTGAAATTTGATTTTTCAACCACAAATAACAATCTAAATTATCTAACTTTGTTTCCGATTAATCAAACACAAATTAATATCCTAACTTTAAAAAATTGATTAGGATACTACCAAATTAATTAAACATAAATTAATCAAACAGAACATAATCAAATTTGGTGTGATACACCGAGCTGGTGGAGATGGTAGACACCGAGCTGCCGGAATCATTGCCAATGTACTGCAATTATCATGGCAGCTCGACTCATTCCATGGAGGAGTGTCATGTCTTAAAGAAGAAGTTCAACGAGGAGGCAGACATCAAACCTCGAAGAAAATGGAATAAGTCGGGGTATCACAGAAGGTCGCCAAGGCGAAGCTTTTCTCCTCGGCGGTGGCCTGCCGGGGAGAACGAGGTCCGACCTCGGTCCCGACCGCGATCGAGAGGTAGAAGTCGGGGGCCCGTGCCCTGAAGATCCCTCTCCTTAGAGAGAGATCCCCAAAAAGGCAAAGCCCCTATGCGTGGTCCGCCTTCGGGCCATGTAGGGGTCATCTCCGGAGGACCTACTGGAGGGGACTCTAACCGGCCAAGGAAGTCTTACACCCGGCGGTTGGAAACTACTCGATCGGGACAAGCCGAAGTCAGGAGCCAGGCCCTACAATCTCTTTTGGGCCACCCAACCTCGAAGAAGTGGAAGCTCCCCATGAGGACGCCATAGTGATCGTGGCCCACATTGCCAATTATGAGGTGAAGCGCATCTTCGTAGACATGGGGAGTTCCGTGAACATTCTGTACAAGGCGGCTTGGGAACAAATGCAAATAGACGAGGATGAACTGCTCCCGGTCTCGAACCCACTATTTGGCTTCACGGGGTATCGAATACAGCCGGTGGGGCAAATTACCTTGTCACTCTTGTTGGGCAGCGAAGGATCGAAAGAACCCGGAGAACTCCTTTCTTAATCGTGGGCGTGCCCTCCTCCTACAATGTCATCCTGGGCCGCCCTGCGCTTAGCAATGTCCAAGTTGTGGTCTCTGTTTACCACTAGAAGATCAAGTTCCCGGTGGGCAACCGGGTGGTGGAAGTCCGAGGGGATCAGCTAGTGTCTCAGCGGTGCTACAGCGGGGAGGTCAGAACAGAATCTCAGAAGAACCTATGAGGCCTGGATGATTAGCTGTAGAAGAAAGGCAGAAACGCAGGAGGTCCCGGCCCAACTGCAGTCTAAGACCCTTCTAGCCTTGGTAAGATTCGCGTTTTATTTAGAGTGTCTGTCTGTGTATCTCTGTGCTCCCGCAGAAAAATCAAATAATAAAGAGAGATACTTTCCTTCAAGATAACAACGCACTACTGAAGTATCCAAAACCCTAATGTCTCGCGGTGCAGCCGATGCCAGGGTTACATAGGCTTGGTTTGGGACCTACACGCCTGACCAAGTACCCAAAACCCAAATGCTTCGCGGTGCAGCTGATGCCCGGGGTACATAGGCTTGTTCTGGGACCCACGCGCCCGACCAAGTATCCCAAACCCTAATACCTCATGGTGCAGCCGATGCCCGGGGTACTTAGGCTTGGTCTGGGAACTACGCGTCCGACCAAGTACCCAAAACCCTAATGTCTCGCGGTGTAGCCGATGTCTGGGGTAGTTAGGCTTGGTCTAGGACCTACGTGCCCGATCAAGTACCCAAAACCCTAATACCTCACGGTGCAGCCGATGCCCAGGATACTTAGGCTTGGTCTGGGACCTACGTGCCCGACCAAGTATCCAAAACCCTAATACCTCGCGGTGTAGCCGATGCCCGGGGTACTTAGGCATGGGTTGGGACCTACGCGCCCGACCAAGTACCCAAAACCCTAATACCTCGCGGTGCAGTCGATGCCCGGGGTACTTAGGCTTGGTTTGGGACCTACGCGCCCGACCAAGTATCCAAAACCCTAATACCTAGCAGTGCAGCCGATGCCTGAGGTACTTAGGCTTGGTCTAGGACCTACGCGCTCGACCAAGTATCCAAACCCCTAATACCTCGCGGTGCAACCGATACCCGAGGTATTTAGGCTTGGTCTGGAACCTACGCGCCCGACCAATTACCCAAAACCCTAATACCTTGCGATGCAGCCGATGCCCGGGGTACTTAGGCTTGGTCTGGGACCTACGCACCCGACAAAGTATCCAAACCCCTAATGCCTCGAGGTGCAGCCGATGCCCGGGGTACTTAGGCTTGGTCTGGGACCTACGCACCCGACCAAGCTCCCAAAACCCTAATACCTCGCGGTGCAGTCGATGCCCGGGGTACATAAGCTTGGTCTGGGACATTCGCGCCTGACCAAGTATCCAAAACCCTAATACCACGCGGTGCAGCCGATGCCCAGGGTATTTAGGCTTGGTCTGGGACCTACGCGCCCGACTAAGTACCCAAAACCCTAATGCCTCGCGGTGCAGCCGATGCCCGAGGTACTTAGGCTTGGTCTGGGACCTACGCACCCGACCAAGTACTCAAAACCCTAATGCCTCGTGGTACAGGCGATGCCCGGGGTACTTAGGTTCAGGCCAAGTTGTCTCAGACCCCACACCGAGGATGCAAACCCGGGTGACTCATAATATCCATAGCACCCGGGACAGGTGAGCGCTACGGATGCAATGGTAAACTGACATGCCCGACTCGGGGAACATGAGCCAAACACTTCAAAAATATAATCCAGGCGTACCATACACTGGAACAAAAATATTATTTTATTTATGTGAAAAATACAGGGAGAACAACATCTCATAGAATTCTGAAGATACAATTGGATGAGAGAAAATACTTTTCTACTTTGGCCTCCCTCCTCTATGGCTCCATTCCTGTGAGGTCACTAGGCATGGAAGCATGTGGACAGGGCTCTCGAATCTTTTCCACCTTCTGGGTACTTTATCTGAGTAGTCAGCGACGGCGAGGACGCCTGAGGTAACACATGGGTGGCTCGACCCTCTCTGAAGACCCCCTCCCCGCAAAGATGCGGCCGAGCACAACATTCAAAAGGCAGAAAAAAGAGGAGGTGGAACAGCGACTGCAATTTCTCTCAAGAACGTGTAAAGACGCAATGAAGAATTGCCTTAACAGGAGGGGGGAACAGCAACCGTAATTTCTCAACGAAAAGAAGAAAGAGAAAGAGAAAAACCAGTGGTTGTACCCCCTCCCCTCTTGGTGACGATGTATCCCACAAAACGCCATACTCCGGCCAAAACACGGGGAAAAGAAGGATCCGGAAGAGGATGGCGTCTGCTGGCGCAGGAGAAGACAACCATCAGGATACGTCATCTCTCCATGCCCTCTGGCGGGCCATGTAAGGTCTTTTCTGAACTCCTCAGATAATCCGGGAGTCATCCTCCAGGATCTTCAGAGAGACTCCAGACCTCATCTCCACCATGCTCCCCGATAAGGGTAACGCCACAAAAGTTTCTACCTCTAAGAGGCCCCTCAACCAAAAACAATCTTGCACCCTCGGCATTGGGTTGCTTGGGCGCTGACGAGGATGAAGGAAAGAGCGGTGACATCCATCCAAAAAGAAGCAAGCAGAAGGGATAAGGGAGATGGCGCACCCCTCTCCCCCTATATATAGTGAGGGATGCCTCTCCTCGCAGTTAATGCGAAGAGAGCGCTAAAGCAGCAACAAACACCAAAGCATCATTTCGACCAATGCGCCCATGCTGTACTTCGGAACCCGTGACTCTTTATGAGTCCATTCAAGAGGAATGCGTATACGGCGAAAGTGACAGTTTGGGAGCCGCTCACATACTCCAGAAGGAAGCATCGGCGGGGACCTATCAGGGACTTAAATGCAGGCATGTAGTTCTGACTTGGAGAATTTTTCAGGAGAGATCTGCCCTCAGGATCAACCTCGAGGTAAACAAATACCTTTTCCATTCATTATACCCGTAAAAGTCAAGACGTGAGACACGTTGGTCAGAAGCACACACAATAAGAATAGTGAAAGTGATTGCATTAATTCAAAACTTCTACAATGAGGCCCGATCCCTCGAGGAGCGGGGGACTCCGCCAATGCGGGCCCTCGGCAAAGAAGGTTCAGGAGCTCGGTCTCCGCAGCCTCATAGGAACGCCTCTACCATTCCAACTCGGCAAACATCTCTGCCTGCTCGACCAAGGCCTCTCGGAGTCTCTCCGACATGGCACGCTCATCCGACCAAGCCTGGACCAGGTCCTCCTCCAAGACAGACGCACGGTCAGTGGCCATCAGGAGATCATACTCCTTCTGACTGAGTTGTTGTGCCTGATCCTGACTCCGCGAGTTCAGTCTTTCAACCGAGGCTACCTTGAGCCGGATGTCGCCCAGCAACTCCCTCTTCATTGCTTGGAGTTGTTCTCTCTCCTGCGTCACCTGAAGCAGGTCCTTAGTGACACTCACAACCCTCTCGGACACCAGACGTTCTCTGTGTCGGGAATTTTGAAGAGCCTGCTCCTTGTCTTGCAAGAGGTCCATCAGGTGATCGACCTTCGCCCGGAGAGCCCTGCTAACCCCTGCCTGTATCAATCTTGCCCGACGCTCATGGTCAGTCATAGCCTCCGCCCTCAATGCCCGGCGGAGCTAAGCTTCAACCTGTGGCCAGGAATACAGTCCTCGGCCAACGATCACGCAATCCTCAGCGGCCTGACATTGCGTCAAGAAGTCAGGTACTTGACAATAGAACATCCAATGCAACAGTGATCTGTACCTTCAGGAGAGTCTCCCGAAGAGTGGTGAGTGGGCCCGCCGAAAGGTGTATGGCCGCCCCTCCAGAGAAACTCCCACTCCCCTCAGGCCGCGGTGAACTCGGACGAGGAGGAAGTCGCTCGATGGTGTTGGATCGAGAGAAAACGATAGAGGGGGTGAATATCGTAAATCATTTCGGATTAAGAAATAGAGAATGCACAGCGGAAATTAAAATAGACACACGCAAACACCAAGATTTTACTTGGTTCGGAGTCGCGGTCGGCTCCTACTCCAAGGCCCACGGTTGTTGACCATTTTACTGCGAGCAATTCTATATGCGCAAAATAGTTTACAGAAAGATGTTACAAGAGTAGTACAGTAAACTTAAAAATAGCTCTTTGTTACCGACGTCCGGTGTGGATTGTATTTCGGAGCAGAGGGACGTCGTTGGCGCTTGTATCTCGAGTTGGGAGATTTCCGGAGCAGAGCGCTGGAGCAGAAGAGCATAATAGCGTTGGAGGAAGTGTGTTATGAAGCCTTGGGGTCGAGGGGCTATTTATAGCCTCCGGGGGCGCCCGGAACGTTGGGGGCGCCCCCCCCCACGTGTCAGCCGATCCGAGCAACTCTCGGTCAGCTCTGATCCCTTCAAACTCGGGATTGAACTTTGACGGGGGTGCCCGGGACGCTGGGGGCGCCCGGGTTGACTCTATCCGCTGGCTTCTCGCAGGCTTAACTCTTATCCGCTTCGTTGGCTTGAGCTTGGGGCGCTCGGAGCATCCGGGGCGCCCGGGAGCACGGGGGTGCCCGGGAGTACGGGGGCGCCCCGCTCAGTTAGCTTCCGAAGCTTCCTTTTGCTCAATTTGTTTTGTATTCACCTTGGGGCGCCCGGGACACTGCGGGCGCCCTACTCAGCTGCTGCCTCACTCCTTTGAGGCTTTCTGAGCTGCAGACACTCGTTCCTTCGGTCCTGCATCCAGGGTTAGTCCAAAACAACATAGAGCAATAATGTATTAGTTTTATACAGCCTTAGCTGTCTTGGTTCTGACTTTGGGTCTCCAAAATGGAGCCCTAGGTCGAACCGACGCCTACTGTTTCCTCGACGGGGAACACGTCCTCACCTACTCCTCTCAGGAGAATTTACCTATTGTCAACCGGCTCCTCCGGTTGGACTTTTGCCCAGCAGTCCTTCGCCAGGTGCCTAGCTGTCCTTCGCCAGGTCTTCAGTACCAAGCAGTCCTTCGCCTGGTGCCTAGCAGTCCTTCGCTAGGTCTTCGACTCCTAGCAGCCCTTCGCTAGGTGCCCAGCTGTCCTTCGTCAGGTCTTCGGTTCCAGGCAGTCCTTCACCTGGTGCCTAGCAGTCCTTCGCTAGGTTTTCGACTCCTAGCAGCCCTTCGCTAGGTGCCCAGCTATCCTTCGCTGGGTCTTGGGGTTCCGATGCCTAGTAGTCCTTCGCTAGGTGTCTAGCGGTCCTTCGCTAGGACTTTGTTTCCTGGCAGTCCTTCGCCAGGTGCCTAGCAGCCCTTCGCTAGGACTTCAACTCCTAGCAGCCCTTCGCTAGGTGCCTAGCAATCCTTCGCTAGGACTTCTTTCTGCACACTCAGTGAACATTGTTAGATCACAAATAGTACTTAACTTTGAATCCTTTGCCAATATCAAAACAAGGTTCGATATGGTGCTTCCTGCACCGACAATCTCCCCCTTTTTGATTTATGGCAACACAATTCAAAGTTAAGTAAAAAAACATTATAACAGTTTAAGCAAGACAGTTAAGACCAATCAATTATATAACAGTTTTAAGCAAGACAGTTAAGACCAATCAATTATATAACAGTTTAAGCAAGACAGTTAAGACTAATCAATTATATAACAGTTTTAAGCAAGACAGTTAAGACCAATCAATTATATAACAGTTTAAGCAGACAGTTAAGATCAATCAATTTGAGCAGAGAAAAAAAACCAGTGTAGTTTTGAACTGAAAAAAAGTTTTGAACTGTAAAAAAAGTTTTAAAAGTTTTATTTTCATTTTCCCTACAACCCAGAAGTATTGTGTTATAAAACACTTAACTTTGACCTTTCCTCCCCCTTTGACATATATCAAAAATAATACATGGGCGAACAAGGTTTCAGATAGAGAGTTTTGAGTTTTTGTAAAACTTCTAAGTTTTTGACAAAGTGTTGAAAAAAACATATTCATAAACAACTTTTTACACTTAGACAATTTTCTATTTTGAAAAGCAAGCCAAAGTTTTGTTTTTAAAAAAAAAACTTTTACTTACAAGGTTTTGCAAAAAAAAATTTACTCAGGCAAGATTTTGAAGCCAAATTTCCCTTAAAATATTTCAACTTTGAGAATTGGGAGAAATTGTTTTAAAAGAATTTGCACACTTAGAAGAATTTTCTTGCAAATACTTTGTGTATTTTGAAAAAACAAAATCTTTGAGAAATTTCTAGACAAGTCTTTAAAAAAAACTTTACTTAAAAGCATTTGTCAAAATTTTGAAAAAGTTTTTGCTCAGACAAATTTACTAAGAAAAATTTTAATTAAAAAAAAACATGTACTTAAAAACATTTGAAACATTTAGACATACTTAAAAAATTTGAAGCACTAGAAATACTTGAAAGCACTTGAAGTAGTTTGAAATTTTAACAGCACTTAGCACTTAAAAACAATTTGAAGTACTTAGAAATTTTTGCTTTACTTTTTGAAAAAGAAATAAAAGTTTAAATGAAAAAAATTCCTTTCTCTCTTTCTTGCTCTTCTCCTGAAATATATTTTGAAATAAGTTTTAAGGAAAAAGTTTGTGTATCAGAGCCATGAGTTTTGAAAATATAAAAATACTTAGTATAATTCTTGAAAGCATATCAAAGCTTAAATTGCACCAACAACACTCCACTTTGAAAGAAAAAAAATATTTTGTATTTGTAGGCAAGTCTTTGAGAAAATTCACGTGCTTAGAACATTATTGCCTTGAAAAGTATTAGTACTTTTGAAAACATTATATATTGAAAAATAGAAGTACTTTTAAAAGATAGTATGCCTTTTTGAAAATAGAAGTACTTTTGAACATAATATTTTAAGAAAATTTTAATGTTATTTTGAAAACATAATACTTTACGTGACTTGGTTTCTTTCCCAGTCTGACACAATCCTAGGAAACCTTGTTAACTACAAGGACATTTTCCTAAGTGTCCTGGAAATCTTTCCAAGCTCAAGAGAAAGATTATTTCAAATTAAATAATAATATTTAAAAAACATAATATTTGAAAGGAAATTACTTGTGTTTTCAAAAGGATTTGAAAATATATGCATGAAAACAAATCGCCTTGAAAAATTCAATAATTCTTTTAATTTGACCTCCCCCTAAACTTGATCCAGTCCTAGGAAGCTTGTTGACCACAAGTGTTCTTCCTCTAAGTCTTTAGGGTCAGGTTCAGATCAAAGGAATTATCTAATAATTTCAAAACATAATTGTCAGAAATTATTTCTTTTGATTTAGACTCCCCCTAAATTTGACACTTCCTAGGAGTCCTTTTAGATCATGATGAATACTTCCTCTGTGTCCTTAGGGTTTGACAAAATCAAAAGGGACTCAAGCACAATTCATAAAATGAACTTTGAAGTATTAACATTTAAAAAAAATGAATAATTGAAAGACATATTTTGAAATGATAGCATAGTTTTTGAAAAACATGAGTGATAGTTTGAAAAACATAGTGTTTTTAAACTTCTTCTTTTAATTTGAACTCCCCCTAAACCTAACACAGTCCTAGGAGGCTTGTTGACCATAAGTTAATCCTCCTATGAGTCTTAGGGTTTAGTTACAATTGAAAGAATAGTTTTGAGTAACAATATGGTAATTTTCAACATAATTTGGAATGATAATAATTTTCCAAAGAGATAGTAACATACAAGGGTTTTTGAATCAAATTTTTGAAAGTCTTATTTTGAGATGATACTAAATTTTAGAGCATAAGGTTTTTTTAAAAAAAAATCTAAGTTTTTCAAAAAATATTAAGAAAAAAAACTCCCCTTGTATCCGACTCGTCTGACTTTGTCTAAGTGCTTGAAGGGTCTTCAGTATTGACTAGGTTTGACTATGTTGACTTGGTTTTACCAATAATTGACCCAATCAAGTCCTAGGTCTTAGTATTAATTCGATCAAGACTTAGTTTGATGAGTTAATTTTGAAAACAAATGAAATTCAATTTTTGAAAAATGTTGAGTGGAAAACATATAGAGTTAATTTAGAATTAATTTTAGAAAAAAGTTGAGTTGATTTTGAAAAAGCATTGAACTATATAATTAGGTCCTAGACATCTCACCCAGTTCTACATGATAAAATAGTTACCTTATCTGTTTTGTGAGATGTTTTAACAAAAATGAAAATTTTAAGTTTAAAAAAACATGGTTAATTTTAAAAGGTTAAATTAGTTTTGAAAATAATTAGTTTTGAATTTATTTTGAAAAAGAATATTTGAATCTAAGATTAACTAAAAATTTGTGTTAGATTCGAATTTGACAAAGAGTAAACCGAATTTGAATTTCAAAAATTGGCTTCCAGGTCTTGGCGAGGCACAAGGCCTTCTTTGGTCGTAGCCTTATTGGATCATCAACCCTTTCCTTGACAAAGCCTTTTAATGAAATTTCATTTTCAAAATTACTTTTTGAGAAATTCTGGTCTAACTAGCTTGGGTCTTGGATCGGTAGCTTCGGCTAGTTTCGCCAGTCTAAAGAGACCAAGTAGTGTATACTTGACCTTATTAGAAAAGGCTTCCCTAACATACTATCATCTCACCGCCACCCAATACTATGTTATTCAAATTTCAGTTAATTGATTTAGTCCTTATACTAACCAATCCTAATTCTAAGCAACAAAACAAACAAGCAAAGTAGATAAAAAAAATCTAAGTTATATCATAATTGAAATAATACTCTGGGTTTTTAAAATCAGCAAGGTTGTGACTTAAGTTTTCTAACATATTAACCTTATGTTTCAATATTTCATCTTCTTGTTCCAATTTACTAATGTTTGCTTTAACTAATTTATAAGGTTCAATCATATTATTCAAGGTAAATAATGGATTTTCAAATACTGTAAATTTACCTTTAGATTTCTTCTTGGAGGTCTCCCTCTTGATTTTAGCCATCTTTCTTTTGCTTGATTGTTTCTTCAGTATTTTGTAGTGGTCGCAAGCCAACCGGACCGGTTTCCGAGGATCTCCTTCTTCGTTGTCAAGTTCTGAGTCTGAGTTGGACTCAGGTACTGGTTGAGGCCTCTTTTGCAGTTTTCTTGGTGTTTTCCCTGCACTGGAAATTACACCTTCCTCGGCCATTACAGTATCTATTTGATTACTTAATTGTAATTCAAAAAATGATTCAAAATTAGTTACCGATTTTGTCTCAGAAAACTCGTCGTTTGACTCTGGTTCGATTTCGACGTCGGGTGTCGAGTCAATCTCAGCTACTTGTTCTTGAGTTTCTAAGATCTCAACATCAGAGCCCTCTTCGTGTAGATTGATTAGCTTTTCCCACATCTCTTTGGCACAGTTGAAGGATCCGACCCGCTTCAGTTCTTCTTTGGTCAGGCCGCATTGTAAGATTACTGTTGCCCTGGCATCAATCTCAATCTTCCTCAGAGTTGGTTCGTCCAATTTGTCCCAAGTGATCGATGTTCCTTCGTCTGTGGGGAATGTGAACCCCGTTTGGATTATCAACCATAAATCCAGATTGGCCTTCAGGTGGGATTCCATTAGACTTCTCCAGGAGTTTAAATTTTCGTCAGAGAAGAGCAGTGGGCGAGCACTATTCCATTCTTGGTTGGTCATTTAGTTTAAACCTCGTACACAGGAGAAATAACAAAGATGTACCAAGACTTGGTCTTGGATTAGTAGTGCGGGAGAAGAAAAAAAATAACCCCAAAATAAATATTGCACGAATTTCGAGGCGGAATAATAATAAAATAATAAAAATAATTTATGACAAATTTTTGAAAAATGTTGATTTTGTCAATTCTGATTAATAATGAAAAAGTAGGAATTTAATGTTTGAAAAGAAATTTGCTCGAATTAAGGTAGCACGAATTTCAGAAAAAAATATTAAAATAATAATAAAAAAATTTTATGACAAATTTTCAAAAATTGATCGTTTTAACAATTCTAACATATGGTGAAAAAATGAAAATTGAAAATTGAAAAAGGCGTAAGAATATTTTAAATCCACCTACAGATATTATTTATTTGAAAATAAAATGCGAAAAATCCGAAAAAAAATCTCAAACTGGTGGTTGCACCAAGTTGAGCTTCCCCGCTCTGATACCACTTGTTGGATCAAGAGAAAACGATAGAGGGGGGTGAATATCGTAAATCGTTTCGGATTAAGAAATAGAGAATGCACAGCGGAAATTAAAATAGACACACGCAAACACCAAGATTTTACTTGGTTCGGAGTCGCGGTCGGCTCCTACTCCAAGGCCCACGGTCGTTAACCATTTACTGCGGGCAATTCTATATGCACAAAACAGTTTACAGAAAGATATTACAAGAGTAGTACAGTAAACATAAAAACAGCTCTTTGTTACCGACGTCCTGTGTGGATTGTATTTCGGAGCAGAGGGACGTCGTTGGCGCTTGTATCTCGAGTTGGGAGGTTTCCGGAGCAGAGCGCTGGAGCAGAAGAGCGTAATAGCGTTGGAGGAAGTGTGTTATGAAGCCTTGGGGTCGAGGGGCTATTTATAGCCTCCGGGGGCACCCGGAACGTTGGGGGCGCCCCCCCCCCCACGTGTCAGCCGATCCGAGCAATTCTCGGTCAGCTCTGATCCCTTCAAACTCGGGCACCCGGAACGTTGGGGGGGTGCCCGGGTTGACTCTATCCGCTGGCTTCTCGCAGGCTTAACTCTTATCCGCTTCGTTGGCTTGAGCTTGGGGCGCCCGGAGCATCCGGGGTGCCCGGGAGCACGGGGGCGCCCGGGAGCACGGGGGCGCCCGGGAGTACGGGGGCGCCCTGCCCAGTTAGCTTCCGAAGCTTCCTTTTGCTCAACTTGTTTTGTATTCACCTTGGGGGCGCCCCGGGACACTGCGGGCGCCCTACTCAGCTGCTGCCTCACTCCTTTGAGGCTTTCTGAGTTGCAGACACTCGTTCCTTCGGTCCTGCATCCAGGGTTAGTCCAAAACAACACAGAGCAATAATGTATTAGTTTTATACAGCCTTAGCTGTCTTGGTGCTAACTTTGGGTCTCCAAAATGGAGCCCTAGGTCGAACCGACGCCTACTGTTCCCTCGACGGGGAGCGCGTCCTCACCTACTCCTCTCAGGAGAATTTACCTGTTGCCAACCGGCTCCTCCGGTTGGACTTTTGCCCAGCAGTCCTTCACCAGGTGCCTAGCTGTCCTTCGCCAGGTCTTCAGTACCAAGCAGTCCTTCGCCTGGTGCCTAGCAGTCCTTCGCTAGGTCTTCGACTCCTAGCAGCCCTTCGCTAGGTGCCCAGCTGTCCTTCGCCAGGTCTTCGGTTCCAGGCAGTCCTTCACCTGGTGCCTAGCAGTCCTTCGCTAGGTTTTCGACTCCTAGCAGCCCTTCGCTAGGTGCCCAGCTATCCTTCGCTGGGTCTTGGGGTTCCGATGCCTAGCAGTCCTTCGCTAGGTGTCTAGCGGTCCTTCGCTAGGACTTTGTTTCCTGGCAGTCCTTCGCCAGGTGCCTAGCAGCCCTTCGCTAGGACTTCAACTCCTAGCAGCCCTTCGCTAGGTGCCTAGCAATCCTTCGCTAGGACTTCTTTCTGCACACTCAGTGAACATTGTTAGATCACAAATAGTACTTAACTTTGAATCCTTTGCCAATATCAAAACAAGGTTCGATATGGTGCTTCCTGCACCAACAGATGGTGGGTGCTTCAGGGGGCAGACTGGAGGGGCCGGAATCGTCTTCCTCGGAGCTAGAAGTTTCCTCGGGCACAACCCCCTCGGCCGGAACCTCTTTGAATTGCACCGGGGGGAAGGATTGTATAGAGGCCTCCAATGCTGCGTCCAACTTTTTCTTAAGACGGTCTAGTCGCATCCGGTATTGGGTGTGTGACACCTCCTTACTCTTGGAAGACGTAGACGGGTCAATGGAGCGGGCCGGAAGCGCTGCGATGACTACCTTCGAAGCAGGGACCGGGGGAGCAGGTACAAAGGCTACTACCTCAATGGGTAGAGCCGCTTCCTCGAGCACTGAAGGAAGAGGAGAGGAACGTGCAGAGCGCAGTTTTTTCTATGAAGGGCCCAAGCCCTTTGGGAGCCGCCTCTTCTGCCGCCCAACAGATCAGACTACTGAAGAAACAATAGGAGGGGAGGCCCCCTCGCGAATACCCTCTGGATGGACAGCCCTCGGCGGAGAGCCACCCCTAGAAGAAAGATCCACCTCAGGGCCGAGCGGTTGATCGGAAGGCCCCTGGCTCTCAACCAGCGGGGATGGAACAGTAGCATTGACCCTCTCGGGTGAGGCAAACCTACGGGGCGAGACAGTAGGCCCCTAAGGGGATTCGGCAGAAGCAGGTGGAGCGTCTGGAGGAGGATTCAATGCCTCCTTATTGGCCTCCTCCCATCTGATGAGTCTGCCCATCACCTTGGCGAACATGACTTCCTCTGCCCAAACCAGACAGAAAGAGTATCAATCAGAACCAAGGAGCATTAAAGGTAAAAGATGAACATACCCAGGGAAGGGTTGATTTGCGTCACTTTAGGACTGAGGTCTGCCCGGTACATGAGCTCTTCACTCTGTACCAGCCCCGGGCCGCTAAACTCCATACCAGCGAGCACCTCCTTAGCATGCTGGAACACCGAATTGTGGAGAAAGTCCCCTAGAATGTGAGGAGTTGGCAATTCCTCCATCCAACACAGGGGACTGAAGGGTAAGAATAACAGCTTAATGAAGAAGAATTTCTCCTTCCACCCTTTATACAAGGAAGGGAACCCCCTAAAAACCTATGACCCTGTCGGGCTGCGAAACTAAAGACCCCTCTAGACCCTATCGGGATGAAGAAAGAATGAAAGAGATGAGGGGTCAGAGGATGATCAAAAAGCTTGAAGACGATATACGCCTCTTCCATCTGGGCGAAGGCATTAGGAGCCATCTGGTGAAGGAGGATATCAAAATAGAAGACTATGTTCATGAAAAAAGGGGGGATAGGGAAGTGGAGCCCTAACTCCATCTGCCCTAAGAAGAAGGTCAACATGCCTGCAGGAGGCTCCATGGGCATTTAACCCACTTTGGGGATGACCATTGCCATCTCGGCCGGGATGCCATAGGCCTCGGCGGCCGCCTGCAAGGCATACGGTCTCACTCTCGAGGAGGTGGACTCATACCATTCCGCGTGATAACTTTCCATGATCTCTAAGAAAGAAGATTGGAAGGAGACAAACCACTCACGCGCAAAAGAGGCTTTACAAGAGAAAGTACACCCAACCGCTGAGTCGGAAGTAGGTGTAACATCTGCACCTTCCCCTCTTATACTCAGGCCTGCCTAGACGCAAGGGGGAGGGGACACGTGGAAAGCGAGAAATCGCCGCACACAGGCAGTCGCTTGTCGCGAGCCGGCCAAGACGGCGCACGTTCGTTAAAGCTCGTGGAGATGGTCGTTGGGTCACGTAGCAATAAGGTATTCGGTAGGGCGCCCCATCGCCCTCATAAAAGAACCATGCGCCTTTATGACAAAGAGACAGACGTCATCATAGTCCTCCAGAGTCGAAGTAGCCTTTTTGAAAAAGGGTGAGCCCATTAAGGGGGATTTCTCGGAACTCGGGATAAAAGTTACATACAAAGCCCCCTATAACTACAGGGGTAGTAGGGAGGGCGAAGGCCCGCGGCTTCTTCATCTCTGCACTAGTCCGATCAGTCAGTCACACTTCCTTCGATCAGACTTGAAGGGAGGGACTTGTGATAGGGTTGAATAGCTCATGCCCGGCACGAGGGATGAAGAAAGTCGTTGGGCACGACATGACCGAAGCGACTTCCCTTCCTGGGCCCTAGGGCCCTCCTCAGGAAATGCGCCCAGGAAAAGTAGTTCGAAGACCCCTCCCGGGAACACCCCGAGAGGTTAGGCCCCGAGAGCGCCTCGGGAGTTATAGCACCGAAGGCCCCGAGCTCACCTCGGGAGGTGGAGTCCCCGCAGTAACCGACCTCAGGTACTGACCCCCCCCCCCCTCTCGGTACAGATGAGCATCCCCGTCAGAAAAGGTCAGCACGACCCTTAAATGTCTCAACGGGCGGAAATGGGATAATGGCGCGGACCGTTTCAAAGGATATCCAGTTACCGTCAAAAGAGGGGGGCATGGCTGAAGTATTGGAGACGTGGCACCGATCAAGGGGGCACGTCTAGTCTATCGGCGTCAGTATAAAAGGTAGTTCAACCCCTCCGGTAAAGGGGTTATGTTCTCTCAACTCTAGACATCTTCTTTACTTTTCGCAACATTTTCTTCTCAACGGACACTGACTTGAGCGTCGGAGTGGACTCCGCCGGAATCCTATCAGTGTGTCCCCTAACGCTTGTGTTAACTTCGTAGAACCCAAAGTTCCTCCCCACCTCAGCAACTACCAAGGAGCAAAGCTTCGGTGCTTGACCATCGTATTCGACTCTTTCCGAAACAATCACGATGATGGCCGAAGGACAACGCTGAATGGAAGAGTGCCTCTCAATTTTGAATAGGGATGGCAATGAATCGAGGTTAGGTCGGATTATATATCTTCTATCCATACTGATTGGGTATCAGATATCCATCCGAATACTCATACCCATTAAAGAATCGAATATCTTGTATATTAATAATTTTTCTTCTTTCAATCTAACTATATCATTGAATAAAAGGAGATTAGAATTAATATCATATTTAAATATATATATATATATATAATTTTAAAAATAAATTAAATATCTATATAACTATTCTTTACATCAACACAAATTGTCAGTGAATTTTAAGAAAAAAAATCTTCAATGTATATATATATTTTATTTAATCGAGTATTCGGGTCGGATATCAAGTATCAATAGTCCCTTCATACCCTTCTCCATTCGGGTAGGATATTGGATCCTCCGTCATATTCAGAGGAAATTATCATCCCTAATTCTGAACTTTGGCAACATGAGGAGGCTTTGTGTGAAAGATGGAAGGTTATCGAAGGTTAGGGAGATTGTCGAGATTTATGGACGGATGATGATGAATGGCCACAACTAATACGATCCCACGGATCGGATGATTACAACATACATAGGTGTGTGAGACCAGTGTGAGAGATGTGCGGATGTGATTATGGTTGTGATTATGTTAGGTTTGTTTTTTTTTTATGAAAGGTAAATAAATATCATCAAGAAAAGGTTACAGCCAACACATGCTCCCTTGGATAGCTAACCGTTTCTGATGATATATTAGATCCGAGTAACTATCGAGGGATAAAGTACATGTATGCCTACCATCATGTGTACCACCCAAATACATGCATGTCGATCATCATGTGCACCATCCGTAACAATATTCGCCACTGTCAACCCTACTCACATTTTGTGTCCTGCCCGCAGGTGCAACACACCATCCGTCAGCCTGTCAATCAACAGGATGCCCTCTGTCTACACCTCCACAACAGGCCAGCACACCATCCATTAGCATGCCCACGAACCAATGCAGAAAGCCTATGTCCGCAATCCAATCCATGCTGCCACTCTCACCACTCTGAACGTCTAAGAGCCATGAAGCGAACACTCACATCCTTCATCCATCAACCGACCTCAAGTCCGATGTTCACTTTAGGTAAGTGACCAACCATAAACGGCTTTAACTTGTCTTTACCGTAGCCGTTACTACGGACTAGATAGACCTAGGTTTGTGAGTATATTTGACGGTGACGTAGGTTGGTGTTTTTATGCATACACCTATCCATGTGATAGATGTATGTTCGGGTTAAGGCATCACCCACTCGACAGAACCAAAAGTACCTATACTAATCTGATAAAATGTGATTAGGACCATCGATATCATTGATTTTGTATGTCTATTTTTTGATGACATATTATTTATCTTTCATAAAAAAATGACCGATATTAAATTCGGCTTAATGTCTAAATCACTATAAGAAAATCATCACATACATTAAAAAAACAATTAAATCATCCACAACAAAATAAGTCATTATACAAAATAACAATTTTTTTATCATTATTAAAGTAGTAAAATTGTGACAATATAAGAAATCTCGCAAATGTTTTAGCAATTATGATGACTTTGTGATAAAATATTTCATGGTTTATTCACCTTGCTTGCTTGTTAATGAGAGTTTATTATTGTGAACTATCCAAGGGTAGTTTTTTCTATCACAACTCCTATGTAGAAAGTCATTTGTGATGATTTTTAACGCTGTAGGTTTATTTTTTAAAAAATAGTTTTTTTTCATTTGCAAGATATATTTTTACAAAACCACATTCATACTACAATTACAATTTAAGACATTCAGCCCACAAGATATAATCTATAATACAACCCATAATATACCAAAACATTAATTGTAATATATTTGCTACATCTCCATGAAACAAGTTAAGATACAAATCAAATTCAAAGTAGATACTAAGAATATGTATCAAAGCATCCATCAATACCAACTTTCAATACTGCTCACTCATCCTATAAATTACATATCAAAGCATACACACACTAATACCAGGACTTTGCAATAGTCATAAATATAGCTCAACTGATTGGTAATTCATTTGAAATAATAGATAATTCACTTGAAATTGAATCCAAGCTGGCTTTTGTTAGCCCTGTAGTTGAATCCCCTGATGAAAGGAAAGGTTTGGGTGGAATTGGAAGACAATAAACATCATCGACTTCTAACATATCAATAACTCTTGTCATGGTTGGTCTATCATATGGTCTTAGTTGAATACACCACAATCCGACTATTGCTAGTTTTTTCTCTAAGTTTTCTATCTCAAACACATTGTCAATTTCGACCTCTTGTCGTTGAGTCAATTTATCATAAACCCATGATGGATAGTAAACTTGACTTGAATTTCCTGCGTGAGGATCCACATTTCTTCGCCTTCCGGCCATTTCTAATAGTAGCATCCCGAAACTGTAAACATCTGATTTGAAAGAGATTTTTCCAAAGCTTCGAGATACTAACTCTGGAGCAATATAACCGATAGTCCCTCTTGCAGCACTAATGGATACTAGAGCATTTGTCTTCGGGTATAATTTTGCAAGCCCAAAGTCAGAGATCTTTGGAGTGAAATTATGGTCTATAAGTATATTATGAGGTTTGATGTCAAAGTGTAGAATCTGCATATCACACCCTTGATGTAAGTAATCGATGCCACGTGCAATGCCAATTGCTATTTGAATGAGTTTTTCTGAGGTGAAAAAGTGACCATGAGTTCCATTGGGAGCAAAAATGTACTTGTCAAGTGAACCATTAGGCATGTACTCGTAAACCAAAGCTCTCTTTGAGCCGTCGGAGCAATATCCAACTAGCCGCACCACATTCACATGATGAATCCTACCTAATGTAGAAACTTCATTGATGAAGTCATCGCCATTGCATTTGGAGTTGCTTAGCATCTTAACTGCAACAAAACGACTCCCTAGAAGTTCCCCTTTGAAGACTGAGCCAAAGCCTCCTTGGCCTAGTTTCTCTCTAAAATGCCTTGTTATTGCTATGAGTTCAGAGTAGGCATATCTCGTCGGCATCAACGTTTGCTGGCGCCGAAGAAACTTCTCTATAAGGTCAACTGAGACTCGCCTGTTCCATAGTTTATAACCAAGAAAGAACCACACTATCAAAGGCGCAATGACAATTCGGCCTAGTATAAAGAATACTGCATGAAGAAAAATAAAGTGTTACTTTCAAATACAAGGATTGGATTGGAGTGGATTGGAGGGAGGGTTAACAAGAGGAACATCAATGTGTACCTGCTAAGAGCTGCACAATCTGGATGAATACCACCACTGCAATTGTGATTTGAGTAATGAAAGCCCTTTGGTAGTTGTCACCTATGCAAAATGCAAAGTGTATCTCACTATAGGGGAGGAAGTAAACTTGGGAGAGCATGTGCTTGCCTCTTAGTAGATCAAAGAACAAGCTGCATGAGATTAGTTTAATAAAGCAGTCAGATAGCTGCATGCAATTTGAAAACTATTAGCAACTTGGAAAGAACAGCATGACAAGGCATTCAATTACTTTTTGGATTCAATCGCACATTGACGGAATATGGTTTTCCAATCATTCGACGACGACGCTCCATAGAATCCCAAATCAAATCCCTGTTGTAGAATGCGGAATGCATCCCTCTGTGAGGATTGATCATTTGTAGCTGGAATCATCGACAGAAAATGACATGATGGATAAAGGTATGACAATCTATATGCTTCATCTGCAAAAACGACGTAGACAGAAGTTTTGTTGTTGCTCAAGCAAGGAACAGGTCGATACGAACTGTGGCCCTCGATGCTTCTCGTACAGTTCATGAAACTTGCCCAAATACCATATGGATGAGGAAGGAAGTCAGGGTCTGAAAAATTGGTGGGTGACAAAGATTGGGAAGGGAGGCCACAGCTTCCACT
The DNA here is from genome assembly GCA_024364735.1 of Boesenbergia rotunda. NCBI lineage: Eukaryota > Viridiplantae > Streptophyta > Magnoliopsida > Zingiberales > Zingiberaceae > Boesenbergia > Boesenbergia rotunda. The sequence goes on from JAGFNQ010003889.1 coordinate 83,409, forward strand.
CGCAAACTTCGGATCCACCAAGCGGATCGTGCCGCTTTTGTAAGATAGCTGAGTGATCAAGTAGTGTGTGGAGCCGATGGAGATGGTGGATTTGTTGCCGTCGCAGGTGAGCTCGTACCTCCGATCCCCACACTTTTGCGGATCAGTTGTTCGACGAAATGGATAGCTGATGTTGTGGAACAGACCGCAAGAGAAGAGAGGACAAGCTTCTCGGCTCCCCTGCTGCTGCTGCTGCCCCGTAATCGTAACAGCAACCTGGGACAGGAGGAAGAAGAACAGCGGCAGAAGCAGAGCGGAGAAGCTCCGCCATGATGCTTTGTAGATCATGGCCATGGAAAGGGGCTCTTCTTCTTAACAGATCTCGTTTCGATATCTATCTCAAGGAAAGTACAATAGTTGGAAATTGATTTGAGGGGAATCACGTTTGGTTGACGCGCAACGTCAACGTTGGCAGCTGAGGGAGGACAAAATTCTCTTGTCATCGAGGTTGGTTAGACGAAAACGCAAGCAATCCTGGATGGGTCCTGAAATATGAACATGATAGGGAGTTGATCCCCCAAAGTAAACGAGTGGGAAACTCAAACTCCTGAAATATCCAATCAGTAGCATCTGATCAGGGGGAAACTAGGCACCGAAAATATCCAAGTATACACCTGGGCCCTTGGGATGTCTGATGGTCTATATCAGATCGGTGGGAAGTTGAGCTTTTGAGATGTCCGATGGGTCCGATCGATGGGAAACTGGATTCCAAGATATCAGATCGGAGAAATTCAGAACCATGAGATTAGTCGAATAGCTGCATGCAATTTGGAAAGGAAGACATCTTTCTCTGCTTTATCCACAATAAATAATGGCAGGAAGGCATTTGATCGTTTGTTCAGTAAAAGGCACCGAATCAACATCGTTATCGAATGTCTACTTGGATTACTGAAGGTTTGATGCCTCCTGGATCACAGCGTTGTCGACCTCAGAATTACCCAAAATGGCAAAAAAGATTAAAAAATTTGGGGTGAGAGAGGAAGGCATTTGATCGTTTGTTCAGTAAAAGGCACCGAATCAACATCGTTATCGAATGTCTACTTGGATTACTGAAGGTTTGATGCCTCCTGGATCACAGCGTTGTCGACCTCAGAATTACCCAAAATGGCAAAAAAGATTAAAAAATTTGGGGTGAGAGAGGCTCGAACTCTCGACCTCAGGATTTCTCAGAAGCTATGAGACCTACGCGCTAGCCAACTGCGCCACCACCCCATGGCAACGTTGATTATTATGTATTAAGAAGATAATTATATCACGAATATTTTAACTAATACTCGTTGGAATTTCACTATTTATTTATTTTGACAAACATTTTGATACGAAAACCCACACTTTATTCATTTATTTATTTAGTTGAGATACTACATTTTGCTAGCAAATTACAGGTACTTCCCGCCGGGCGTCGGATAAGTTGGGTGCGTTCCCACCGGGCGGTGGTGGTGACGGTGTCCAGTGCCGGCAAGGGGCACGCCGGCGATGCCGTGTTTTGCAGCGGCCTCCTCCCGGTGCTCCGCCTTCTCCTCGTGGTACTCAGCCTCGGCTTCCTTCTCCCTCGCCTTGACCCGTTCCTTCGCGGCCGCCCGCTCCGCCGGCGTCCGGGCCGTGGCGGCCTCCGCCATCCCCTCCGCCTTCCCGGCAAACTCCTTCACCTTCTCCTTCGCTTTGCTTGTCGCGTCCTTCATCTTCTCCGATTGCATCCCGTTGCTACTATTAATATATATTTAATCAGTAGATCAGAGACTTCGATGGATTGGATTTGGAAGATGGATTGAGGGAGTGAACAATTTATATAAGATTTGGTGGACATGGTGACAGGATCCAGAGAGTGCTACGTGTCGTGCATGCAGAAGTAGTTGTCATGGAACGCGTCTACGTCAGCGATGTTAATTATTAGTGTGACACGTGTCAATTGTTTGCAAACTATATACACAAAATTAGAGTACTAGTCCCTTCAGATCTCTATCCCAAAAAATCTCTGTTTCGTCTATCCTGCTCCTCCAACGATAGTCGACGAGTCGTCCGATCATCGATTGGACACTACCGATAGATTTTGATCGTCGTACCGAATCAAATGATATCCTAAATAACGGTGAACAGTCGGAATCGTTACAATTGTAATCTCATTGGATTCGATGGTGAATCCGACGAGTTCCCAATTGCGACGATCCCGACGGGTTCACCGTACCTCTCAGGGTATAATTTTATTCAGGGTGACGGTCGGAGGCCATCGTGATATCCGATCGGCGATCAAACGACTCGACGACCGTCGTCGGGAGCAAGACAGACGGGATAGAGGGTTTTTTGGGATAAAGAATCTGCCCTCCTCTTCACTATGGTAATGATTAAATCCCAACTACGACATATTTTATAAAAAAATTTCTTTTAAATAGAATACGAATTTTGAGATGCTGGACTTCTCGACCGTCCATCGTAAATACTTCTCGATTTACTCTAACTGTCGATAAAAATTTTTCGCGAAATCAAATTAATAGTTCGAAATTGAAAAAAAAAACTCACTAATCGTAATTGCAGCATTGCAATTAAAAATGTTACCTTATCGTTTTTAACCTCGTTGGAACATGTCTTAAGCATATACACTATTTCTTTTCTCCGCCTTTAAAGTTTCTTTTTTTTTTTTTGTTCTTGCAGGAAGAGAAGAGTATGACCTTGTGAGCAACTAATTTTTCTTTTACCCCTTCAAAGTTTCTTATCTTTTCTTCCAGAGACATAAATCTGAAGAGTTTTGGTCCTTTGGATGCCTGTAAGGCCTATGGGAGGAAGGTAGGAGGAAGTAAACAAGGAGACAACAGCTTCGACATTGAGATTTTGAACAATGTTTACAGAAAACTTCACTGAAGTTTGATGCTTACAAAGAAAGATACATAACGATTAGAAAACACATTCCACAACCATTTCCAAACTTCAAAACAACTACAAGAGTCAGCTAAAAGAAAACAGAGATTAGGAAAAACCTTAGTTGAAAGACAAGGATATCCCATTCTTTCCAAACATCTTTTATTGTAAACAACTTAATCAATCCATCTAGAAATGCCGTCTTCATTAACCGTTGCAAGGATCTCTATGCTTACTTCCAAGACAGCCTACACATGATGAAACAAACAAAATGTCATCAAAATCTTGTAGCAGGAAACATAATTTACACGAGTGGGTAACAAATAGTGGATACAAATTGAAGATATGATTATATAAAACATCAAGATTCTACAGGAAAGTAATAGTTGATTAACAAAGTCTGGAACTAATTGTTATGAGTTCCACGAATTAGCTTCTGGTTTGTAGTGCTAACAAGAGAAAACACTCAATATGAAAACTGAGGCATAAAACGGGTGAATAAATTCAAACTTTATGTCTTATATCGATTATCAAATAGACAAAGTTAATAGGATAGCCTGTGCCCTTGTATGGATTATGCAAATACATGCATACCGATGGTTTTTTGCAGTTGACTAGTTTACATTGTTCCAATGTAGAACCACGCAGTGTCCAAGCCTCCCACACATCAAAATTATAACTCGCAAATACAAACTCCATTCTCCTATTGATCTGGCACCATGCAAAAAGATAAAGTTATATGGAAGTTGTGTATTCGTAGCCAAAGTAAACACCCGATGGCAGAATACATTGGTAAAATGTTTGAACATTATTTGAAAGCTTGCAGACATTAAATGCAATTCATAACCTGTAAGAGTTTTCCACCAGAAGATAAAGACCGCAACCCAATTATGCCCTGGAGATGGTAAGTGCTAATAAGAGAGATGACGTGGCATTTCATTCAGCAACATTAATAACTGTTTTGTATATAAATACCTTGCTTCTAAAGCAAACAAGGAATTCTGTAGCAGGATCCCTCTTTGATATGTTTGACATTATATCAAGGAACCAGCCACCTCCTGGATTTCTTTGTCTAGAGACATGATATCCTTGACAATCTCTTGCACGTAGGGCAATGATGAAACCATCTTTCAACAGTTGAACAGAATTTTCATTAACTTCTGCATTTACTGCCACCTGTTTTGGTGGCGAGTCTGGTGAAGGTTCAGAGGTACACATTAGTTTATTTCTAGAATCCTCAGGAGAAGTTAACCTAGAACCAGAACCTAACACTTTCTCCCTTCCACTTGTTGCCGTATCGTCATCTTGATCTAATGTATAACTAGTATCACTCTCTCCTGCTGAATAATCATCTGGTTCCTGGTGGGATCTTCGGCGAGCAGGTCTCTTCTTACCCTTTTTACCTGTTCCACTATGCCTGCCTTCAGTTATAGAGCCTACATTTTGGGAAACAGCTGAAACATGAGAATTGTTAAATTCATGGTTATCCTTCTTGTAGATGTATTCTGAAGTCAAGTGGCTCTCATTTATCTGCTGTTCAAGACCATGAACCTGCTGTGTTTGAGTTTCTTTTACTGCCTTCTTTGTCTTCTCATCTTCACATACCATGCCACTTATCATTTCATCTTCATCAGATATAGCATAATCTGGTACAATTCCATCAAGGAAAAATGATTGCAATATGGTGATTGTTTTTTCCCTTATTTCCATCCATACTTCCTCACTATAATCTGCACTGCGAGGAAGAATTAGCACATTTGGCATCTCCCTTACCTAAAAATGGATTAAAACAAAACTTCAGAGTAGGAAAAAAATGAGTTGGTTTTCATTTTATAATACGTAATGTAAGCAAACAAGAAAGAAGATATAAGAAAGACAAAATTCAGAAGGATAGCCGAAAACTTCAAAGAATCATGTGTGAGTATCTGCATCTGCATCTGCTCCTGACAAGTACAAAGCAAAATAAGCTAGAATTGTACCTTGTTCAACATGCATATGTGGCACTCCATAACAATAATACAATTGGAATTGGCTAAGTTGAGCACACAATATAGAAAAAGATGCAATCAAGATTACATTACAAGATTGATTATTTTGTTTGGTACAATTTTAAAGTTGTAATGTAATGTAATCTGAATTACAAAGGCTAATTAAAGTTTTATAATCTAGATTACAAGGCCAACAACATGAAATGTGAATTACATTCCAAGCCCAATTACATTACAAGCTTGATTACATTACCCCTAACTAAATATAGCCTTAACGAACTTAATTTTGTGCATGTTTTTAATAAAAAGTCCAATCTTATGCATCAGTATATGAGAACAAGCTCGAAGAACAAACTTCTGGTCATAAACATAAAACACACATAGTAAACTCTTAGGTATATTGATGCATTAAGCACCTATTATGAGAAATATTAATCTTTTGTTCCTTATCTTTACACTTACGGCTGGCATATGTTACACAGTTATGCATTAGATCTTATGAAGTTGTGCTTTTACCCATGCTTCCATCCATTGTGGTCCCTCAGCGCCATCCAATGCACAACCAGCTATGGTATCATTAATCAATAGTTGTTTCAATGCACGATCATCTATCAATTGACTGCTACCTGTATTCACTATAAATGCACCTGTGAAGCCACAGAGACTTAACTATGAGATTGCGATTAAATTATGCAGACAACCAGAATTGAAAGAAACACAGTCCAAATAGTAAAATTATGCCAAACAGTTTACCAGGCTTTATATGTTGCAGGCATTCTGCATTAAGAATATGCATGGTAGCATCTGAGAGTGAACAGTGAAGTGAAACAAGATCACTTGCTGCCAGCAAATCATTTAGGGTGTCCATCCTTCGAGCAGCGGAAGGAAATGCAATAGCAGACCGTCTTGATTTATCTTTCACCTTTACAGATGTTCAAAAAATATTAAAAGTAATGAAATTTTAAACAATTGAATGGTAAGATAATTAACACACGCATAACAGTCATCGCATCAAACTAGACAAAACTACCAAGGACTTCCTTGGATTCTGTTATCGTGAAAATGAAATACTATTTCGCTTCTACAGATCAAATCCATAACTCAAAAGACCACTCATCTTATTGTTTGTTAAGGTATAAACATGAAAACCTAAACACTCTAACCCACTAACTATATTTTATTATGATCAGATTGTGTGCTAAAATTTTATTTTGAGGATATCATGAAGAAATTAGCATAGAACTCTCAGAATTAGAATGGATAAGAAATGAGAATATTAGAGTGAAAGTTGAGATTGTGCCTATTGAGGAAAAACTCGGAAAACACGTTTAAGATGGTACAGATATGTACTTGGACGACCAATAAATGTTTCAGTTAGGCGATGTGAAAATATGACAAATATGCACATTAAACAAGGAAAAGGAAGACCAAAGAAAACTTAATTAGCAACGATAAAATAAGATAAATTTTATTTAAATATAGATGATGATATAATAGGAGATAGAGCACATAGAAAGATTCGTATAGCCGATTCCACCTAGTGGGATAGAGTTTGATTGTTGTCGTTGTTATTCTCAGAATATACAGCACTAAATTGTAACAATAGATGTGAGCCATAAATATCAGATGTTGCGCCAATACTTGTACAGATGTCTAGTGGATATAGATTGGCCAAAAAATTGACCGGTAGAAAGGAAACTCAACTACGAGTTGCCTACTATTTTGTGTGCAGAAACCGGGATTTGCTTAACATGTAGCAATGGTCAATCGGATTTATTGAACAAGGAAACTTAAACAGTAAAGGAATGTTCATATTAGCAACTTTTAAAGGCCCATTTCTCAGAAAACAGATAGGTCAACAGTACATTGTGAAACGGAGCACAATATGAGAGAAAACAACAACAAGATTTCTAATAGGTCAATACCTCGTGGTGGACATCGAAGTAGAGCACGCTCATTTTAAAGGCCAGGCTCCTGGTGGCCAGGCAACTTGCAGAGGCCGACCTGCCAACGATCCCAAGAACAAGGCCACGGCACCTTCGCATTCCCCTGCACAGCGGCGGGATCGATCCGAACCAACCGGCCGAGGCGGAGGACGGGCGGGAGAGGAGGTGGGTCCGGCGGAGGAGGCTGAGAAACAGGGCAATGACGGTGTCAGCCACCTCCTCCGCTCGGCTGCAGTCGACGTGGACAAGGCGGAGCCCTAGATCAGCGGCGAGGGCGGAGTCGATGACGCGGTCGGCGGAGCCGAGGCAGAGGACGAGCTGCCAAGGGCGGAGGCGGCGCTGTGCGGGGCCGGGTAAGAGGGATAGCGAGTGTAGGATAACAGCTGAGGCCGACTCGATGCGCCCGCCGGCGAGGGCCGCGCTGCCGACGTGCTCGACGGTGGCGACCCCAGCGAGGGCCTCCTGCTCCAGTGAGGTGTCTTCGAGGCAGTTGAGAGCCACCACCAGGGGGGCCTCCGCCGCCATGAGATCCGACGGTGGAAACCCCGCGCTTCCTTGACGCTGCATCTTCCTCCTCTGACCCCTCCCCTCTATCCCTCCCTCCGTCCACTCCGTCCGATGCCTATATCTTTTCTGGTCTACTCGGCCCCGTTGTATAATTTAGAGAATTTTGAGGTCGTTTTAGAAAAAAAAAATTCTTATTTTCTTTTCGACGGCTGATCTTTCACCGCCTCCACCCTTATCTTTCTCTCTCTTCTGAGTCCTTCGGATTAACTCTTTATAATTAAGGCAATATCCAATGCGTTAATCAACCAACACATTTACTCCCTTATGAACACAAAAATGCCTGGCTATGGTGCAGTGGTAGAGTAATTAATTGTTAATTTAGGTATCCATGATTTGAACCCTAACTAGATGCATTTTATAAAAATTTATGAAAAATTTCCGTGGGTCATCAATTTTTTTTTTTTTACTTATGAACACAGAAATGGTTCGCATTGCCAAATTTCATGATCTTGTCACATCAAAGCTGCGACGCAAGGCATGCTAGTCGCATGCTTTATGAACACAAGCTATGCAATATTCAATCCACAGCAGACCTGCTGCAGCAGCAGAAGAAGGCATACCTCATGGCTTCACCATTTGTTGCATTGCTCCTGACTCTTCTTCTTCTTCAGCTGCTGCTGCTTCGTCTTCCGTTGTTTTCTCTTGGCCTTAGTCCTCCGGCAGTTCCCTACCCCACCTTCGTCCTCGGCGACTCCCTCGTCGACGTCGGGAACAACAACTATCTTCTCTTCACCATCTCCAAAGCCAACTCACCTCCTTACGGCATTGATTTCGCGCCTTCTGGCGGCCAACCTACAGGAAGATTCACTAATGGCAGAACCACAAGTGATCTCCTAGGTATGTATACACGTCTCCTATATACTGCAGGAAACAAACAAGAACAAAAATTGAAAGGGAAAAAAAAAAAAAATAAATCAGAGGATGGATTGCTTTATTAAGTTTTCTAAATTTAATCCATTGATTGTACTAGTTGAAGCTTTGGGGAAGAATTCTTTCCCTCCGCCCTACTTAGCCGGCGACGACGACTGTAGCATTGCAGTTCATAATGGCATCAACTATGCTTCAGGTGCTTCTGGGATATTGGACGAGACAGGATCTTTGTTTGTATGTGACAAACTCACAAATGTTTCTTCTAATGGGTGTTAATTTTTGGATTTGATGTCAACTTTGTCTACCTGCTTCTACTCAAACTATGCCCAGGTTGAGAGAGTACCATTGAGCATGCAGGTGAAATATTTTGAGCAAACCAGAGATTACATGGTGAGAACTCTGGGAAAGAATGCTACTGAGTTCCTAAAGAACGCCGTCTTCCAAATAATAACAGGGTCTAATGACATCTTGAACTTCTTCGAGCCCTCCGTATATCTCTTCAGGACATAATGGTTTCCAACTTAACTCTGCATCTAAAGGTGAGAATTAACAATTAGTACCTGCCCATCAGGATTTGAATGATTTATTGTAGTAGTGAAGCGATACTCTGATATAGAATTACTTGACACATTTATAGCTTCTTTTTTGATAAAATGAACCAGGATTATAGCCTAGTACATTCTCGTAAACAAGGTGAAATAGCTCAAATTCAACCAGAAGAATCAGTGACTGGATGTTTTTTTTTTTGTGAAAAAAAAAATGTTATACTAAGAATCTAACTTGAATTATTCTATCATCTGAGGTAGCTAGCATTGATTGGTTTGTAATGAAGATATAACCATAAAAATAATTTAAACTATTTATGCTTAATCCTCTGACATCATGTTAATGTTTGAATGAATTGTGATATGTCAAAAAGCAAAGTTAAGACAATCTAGCAAAGAGTTAGCATAACTGTTCCATCATGGAAATTTTGATCAATTTATTAATTACTGCAAATTTGAACAGAGATTGCACGAGCTCGGGGCAAGAAAGTTTCTAGTCGGTGGGGTAGGACCTATTGGATGCATACCGTATCTTCGAGTAATAAAGTTGGTGAAAAAAGGGGAGTGCTTATCAGCTGCAAACACACTAATCCAAGGTTACAACATGAAGTTGATCAGGGCAATCAACAAGCTCAATGAAGATCTGGGTCCTGAATCTGTATTCGTCTATGCGAATATCTACGACATTTTCCTGGATATAATTCAAAACTATCACAAATACGGTAAGTGTTTCACTTGGCAACTTTCCAGCACAGATTATTGCCACATAGAACAAGGAAATATGAAAAATCAGTGGCATTGACTTGACAAAAGCTTATATTACCAGGATTTGAAAATCCATATGATCCTTGTTGTGGCCTAAGCTTTCCTCCTCTCTGCTTCGGAGTCCGTGGTGGCAACTCCAGCACCATCCTCTGCAAAGATAGAAACAAGTATGTGTTTTGGGATGCATATCACCCAACTGAAGTTGCAAACATTTTCATTGCAAAGAAACTAATTGCTGGCGATGCAAATGCAACTCCCTTCAACCTACGAAGGTTGTATAGTTGTTAATTGTGATGGAAAAGACAACATGAGAAATCTTCCAGAGGTTTTAGGCATGATTGTAAACTTATAATATCTGCAGTGGTTGACGTGGAGACGAAGAAGAGAGTTGAGTTTGATATTAGAGATTTTTAAGACAATTTACTGTTTTTATAATTTAAAACTATTTATAAAATTCAACTAGAGAAGAAAGTAGTTGATGCAGTTAAGAATTAAAACGAGAGTTCCACAATTGGTACAGTTGAACAAGTACATCTTGATCAAGGAACAGTTGTGTCAAACCAACAAATCCAGTCCTAGATATACCTGCTTCTGCCCATGGCACCAAGCAACAAAGACAATCACAACACCTGCAACAATGGAGTCGAATGAGTTCTCCGAGTCCTGTGTTCCTCCACGACAAGAGAAGCAGCAGATTTCTGTTCCTTTTCTCTGGGAAGAGAAGCCAGGGAAGCTGAAGAAAGACTGGATTGTCGAGCCAGCCCCCATTGCCTTGCTTCCATCCCCTGCAAAGCTTGTGGTTTCTGTGCCATTTGAATGGGAGGAGAAGCCCGGGAAGCCGATACTCCAACCGGAACCGGCTAGAGCATTGCCAAATTCAACCGCTTTCAATGGTACGAATCCTCTCCCTGTGTCAGATCACTACGTGAACCCTTTCGTCGATGAGAAGAACAAATCCTATCTGAACCCTTTCGAAGTGGAGCAAGGCCAAGCTGTTGAACCAGATCTTGAGGCCTTCACTTTTGGGTTGAGTGATGAAGTCCCTGGCGTGGAAGCAACTCAATTCTTCGACATCATGGCAGCTGCTTGGGAAAGTTTCAGTGAGGATGGCTCCTACTGGAATGAAAACCTTCACACTGCATCAGAAACAGATGATCATAGCAGTTCAAGCGGCGCAGCAGAAGCAGAGGTCATACTCCCAGTTTCTTTACCTGATACTAGCTTTCTCAACAACCATGGCAAAGATCATACTCCATCTTCAGTGACTGCCTGCCCTGAACCATTTCTGTTAAAGAAATTCGACCACGAACACGCTGCCATTGCAAAAACATTTACCCTCGAGGAACTCATGATGCTGAGTCACAAATTGAGTTATAGAAGGAAACAAACTGATGTTAGAATGGTAACCTACTTTGCTTTAGCATTTTAGCTACATAAATATAGTGCATTCGACTAGGTAATATTTCAAGAGCTAGAAAATAGATTGTATTCAAACACACTGTTAACAGAACAATCTTTACTTCCACATAAAGGTTTGTGTAGACTACAAAAATGAAAACTCTCATGGCTCTCCATTCTAAACCAGATTATTCATTACAGGAACACTCGAAGAGCATACCCACATGCTTCCCTTTCATCCGCAATAGCAACAAAACAAGGGCCTCATATCAGAAGATGGTAAGTAAAAAATTCATCGTTTCACCCAGCATCATTCTTCCCAAGATCAGTAGTGTTCCTAATATAAACCACATGTAAAAAACATTGAAGAATCGAACAGTATTTACACTAACAAAATTGACAGTGGCTGCTGGAAAGGGTGTCAAGATAGACTTGCTTTCAGATTTCCCTTGCATCAAAAACATTTATGTATGTCGAATGTTGAAGCCTTGTACTTATCCAACACAAAATTATTAGATTTCAGCTTCAATAAACTTATTGCCTATGAATTACTCTCTTTAAGCGCTCCATCAGTAGAAGGACATCATTAAGAGTCAATGTTGTGAAACATAAACGAAACCATCCAGGTTCAATGCAATGACATGCAGTTCCAGATGTTATGTGGATTTTAGCTGAATCAAGCATAACCTTCCAAAGTTCAAACTCTCCTTTCTCGCTGTATGATTTCATGAACTTGCTCATATCCATCCAACAGTAAAAACCACCAGTGCTTTTGATACACTGAACTCCTAACTCCGTCAGGCCGCTGACCAACAATGTATACATTATTCGAAGTCTCTCTCTGTTCATCTTAAGGTACTCTGCAATGAACTTGACATCTGTGAGCATTGAGATAAGTACGTGTTGGGTTGGAGCAGACATGGAGGAGAACCTAGATAATCTGGAGGCTGCTGCAAGTACACATTCGTTGAAGGAGTATACAATACCAACCCCAAAGCCTGGAATACAGAAAACTTTAGATAAGGAATAAACAATATGAACCCTCGTTCTATCAACACCATCTGTGTTTAAAACCTCTGCGATGCTCACAAACTCCTCATTTCCATGAATTGAGCCAGCAAAAGTTTCATCAGCTATGATATGTATGTTCTTCTCAGTAGCAAAATCAATAATGTCAAGCAGTGTTTCTGTACGAAGCAAGTTGCCCACTGGGTTTGAGGGGTTGAGAAAAGAATTCCACACACTTTTACACTTCGATTTTTTGCCTGAGTGTATGCCCTTTCAAGTGAGGCAATGCTTATGCTAAAGTTATCAGTGCTTCGACATGGGACGGGTATCAACTCTATGCCAGCTCGCCACCTTATATTTCCATCATACCTGCAGTCAGAAATGTTAAATTGTAAATATGATGTCTCAATTATAGAAGAAAGTTCGCAATCCAACTGGACCAATTTTACCCTGGATGATATGGTGAAGGAACAAGAAATGCATTTCCAGTATCTGCTAGGCAGAAACTGAGAATCTCAATTGCTGGAGTTGCACCTGACGTCAATACTATGCGTGACGGATCAAACGAGACTGACCCTTGCATCACTTGCCCCATGAGTCCAGCAATGGCCTGTTGGAAAAAATATTTCATAATAGAAAAGAAAAAAATCAAAACACAAAGAGTATACTACTTGTGCTAGATCAACTGAGAAAAAGACATGGAAGTGAAACATAAGCCATTTCAGCAAACCAGAAGCATTATAAAGAATGTCATCATCATAACATCATTTGTTTAAGCAAAAGCATTATCAGATCATATGCAAACAACTTTTTGATGTTCCCCCTTCATCATAGTGCAAACAAATATAGCCCTAATAAAGCATAAAACAATAAGTAACTTAATGTCAATTAGGAATTCAATTTTCTAAAATTTCGACAAAAAGATTACACTGCTAGATTTTTCTTCTGGAGTATAGGTTTATTAAGGTAGTTTTCTCCTTTTATGTACGGGATTATTACTTCCCTACAATATTGTCTCCAAAAGGGACTCCACTATCCCATCTTGATCATTTACTTCATAATAATATTTTCTTAAGAGTTTGATTCACTACTAGAAGCCTAGCAATATACTTAGGGATCAAATTTTAGGGCTGTTCTGGTTACATGAATGACTGACAAAGGTATAATAAAGAGCAACAAGATCTACAAGCATTATAAGTCACATCCACTAATTATAATTTAACGCCTTTTGAGGAATAGAAAGAATATATTCACAAAGAAAACTCAGAAGCAAAAATCTGAATAATGTAAGTTATTGGAGTACAAACAAAAGTTAGAAATTATCTTCCACGTGAAACAAAATGATATTTAGATGCCTCTAAATAATCAGTATTGACGATGCATTAGAAATCTACTCGTAAGGGAGTAAAGCAGCACCAAAGGGCCATAGCATTTTGGGTTGGATTGTTACAAGACATCGGAAACTGGTACCCCAGCTTTGGGTCATGTTGGGATTGAAGGAGTGTGAGGAAGCAAAAGCCTAAGATTGTTTCCTTGGCATTTTTGGTTGGATTGAACTTCTCCTTGGATCTCTATAATTAGTTTTGTTACCATGCTACATGTCAGCCTTCTCTAACCTTGGTTTCTTCAACTAACTAGTCGTGGCTTCTTCCTTTAAAACCTAGTGATGTATGATTTCAGATATTATGTCCTTAATACAGCCAACAAAGACAAAGTCACAAAACTAGAAAAGGATTGACGGGTGCCCAGAGAACAGTTGGCTACAATAAATATATCAATTGCCCATCGATTGGTAACAAACATGATACTCCAAAAGTGAAACTGCAAGAAAGAAAATAAGAAATGGAACAGACAGCAACTGCTTCAATTGAAGCAATATCTACACACGAAGAAAAGTAACTTTTATAGCGCACAACTTTAGAACTAGCTTCTAAGACAATGTAAAGACATAATGAGGCACTTCAAAATCACAAAGAAAAAATAGCGAGAAAACTCACGTAAAGTTCTCCTAAAATGCCTTAAACATGTTAACAATAGACAATAGTATAAGAGTGATCTTTGCTCACCGTCTTGAATTCCAAAGATCCATCAAAGGGCTGGTAGGTAGCCAATCCTTTAATGCTCAATGCGCCGTGCCGTTGGTCAAACATCGTATCCTTGCAATTTTTGGCAAGCCAGTCGTCAATCAAATCAAACGACAACTGCATTGAACGACGGGAAAGATGTAAAGAAAAGGAATTCTTTGAAGACCAAAGAACCCTAAAAAACTAATTTGGAGGTGAGGACAAGAGAGCTACACGGTTCTCCGCCAGCCCAAGCTGCATAACCCCATCGGGATTATCGAAAGGATGGTAGGGATCCTCCAAGAACCTCTTGTCACCATCAGCATAAGTCGAATCGCCGGATTTGGCGATCAAACCGGCGCGGGCGGAGACGGCGGCGTCGCGGGCGGGCAGACGCCTGCGAGAGGAGGAGCGGACGACTCCGCGGTGCTCGGGGGCGTCAGCGGGGGGATTCAGCGGCGGCAAGCGGCTCCGCTTCAGGTACATCTGGAAGGCGTAAAAGAGAACGCAGGGGAGGAGGGAGCCGAGGACCAGCCCGCCGCCGCCGTAGCCCTGTACGATGCCCTGGAGGGGGACGATGAGGCGCATGGCAGCGCCTCCCCCTCCGCCTCCGGAGCCGGGAATCAGCGCCTGCTCCTCGGTGTCGGCGGAGGGCTGCTCCGACGAGGGCTCGCCGTGGCGGGTCATCGACGGAGGCGGAGGACGCTCGCTTATCGTTTCAAGTGTGGTTGATTTGTCAAGGCACCAATAAGAAGCCACACTGCTTTCTCTTTATAACATAAATAATAAATTAATAATTAATCGACAATTACAATGAATAAAGATAAAAAAAAAACTTTTGAAAACATTCAAATTCGCCGCAGGAACCGGGAAAATGGTCGAACTGTAGACTTTTCGCGCAATTGGCCTATTCCTTTTGCTGAGATCTAACTACACGAACTTGGTCGGCAAAATAGTTGGATCCTGATGATATCTAACGGTAAATTTGTTCCGATCTATCGGGCGTAATATTACCAATCTATCAATCTATCGTTTTTATTTGCCCTCAGGTGTGATAGATTTTATTTGCACTCAGATGTGATACGGCAAAAGGATGATTAATTATTATTCTAAATATTCATAATTTAATCCTTAATTATAATGTATTTAGGATGTTGGATTTAGAAATCGTCTGTTATGAGCACTTCCTAATTTATTTTGACGATCAATGAGAAACTTCCGTGAAGTCAAGCCGCTCACTCGAGGTTCGACATTACTAAACCTCATTAATCATTGTATTTGATCAATTAAGCCTTGGAGTATGGTAAAGGGTGATTAGTTGTCTCACGATTCAATCCTTAGTTACGGTGAGTTTTATATGAATTTTTCCTTCAAATGAGGTGCGTAATCGTGAGATGTTGGCCTTCTTGATCACTTGTCCGAGAATTTTTCAATTTACCCTAACAGTCGATAGTAAATTTTAGTTAAAATTTTTTCTAGAGATAGGTTAATTGTTTATATTCGACTTTTATATATATATATATATATATATATATAAAAGTAATGATAGGGAGAGTAAAAATGGGAGAGTAAAAACTATAGTGAATAATGTGGCATGACGTGACACTTTATATGCACGCGTTCGATTATCGCTTGGACACCATTGACGGTCTTCGGCCGCCGCCCCGAATCAAACTATACCTGGGGGTGGTGAACCCGTCGGAGATCGTACATGCAAGGTGCCACGTTATTTATTATGGTTTTCACTCTTTCATTTTCACTCTCCCACTCATTATTCTATATATATATATATATATATATATATATATATATATATATATATATATATATATATATATATATATATATATATATATATAGAATCTCAAACTATATGCATTCTCCATCAGTGAAATCAAAACAGAACAAAAAATGAAAAAAAAAAATCTTGAATTATTATTATTTTTAAAGCAACTTTACCGTTATTTTTATTATAATTCTTTCACTAATTCTTCCACGAGCCACTGAAGCGTTGCGTCTCCAAACCACAGGGCCAGCTCGTCCTCCTCCTCATGGAAGCATCTCCACCGTCCGTTGATCTCCATCTCCCTCAACGTCGCCGCCTCCCCGCCCGACCGCCCGTCGATCCACCGCCTGGCCGTGCGGAGCATCTCCGCCGTTGTGGCCGTCTCACCCTGCGTCCGCCGCTGCCTCATCGGAAGAAGACCGCCGTCAGCTTTGCCGCCTTGGATGAAGAAGTCCAGCAGAAGCTTCTCCCCGCCTCGAGGAGGGTTGGCCTTCAGCCGCCCGAGCAGTTCCCACTTCCGCTCCTCCTCCTCCTCGGCGTGCGACGACGGCAAAGACACCTCGTCGTCCCCGTGCGACGACGGGGAGCAGCCCTCCATCGGTGGGTCCAGCTCCGCGAGCAATTCGAACCGTCGGATCCGGTGCAGCAGCTGCTCCGTCGTCCCTGCGCCACACGATCAGTAGAAAACAATCTCGCTTCGCCCCTTAAAGTTTCCAAATTTCCAATATTTTCGTTTTAGGACAGAATATGATATTTTTCTCCAATTTCCTAGTAAAATCAAATTATGAGTGTAGTGTTCATATACTAAAGCAAGGTACCAATTTGCTAGTAAAATCAACAAATCTTACTTTCGATATTGTCGAGGCTACGATAAAAGGAATCTTCCTCGTCTTCCTCTTCCTCCTCCTTCTTGACAAGACGATCCTTTTTATGCATATAGTTGATCACTGAAACTAAACTCACTCGAATCTTTTCTTCTTCATCGTCGCTCGATTTGTTCTCTTCCATCTCTCTTCCATCAAATTCCTACATTACAACAAGAGAAAGATGAGTCGAGCCGAATTGAACCGCCTGCTGATTCAGACCGTGCAAGTGAAAAAAGACCGGACCAAAAGCCTAGCACGCATACTCTGGTCCCCCACTCTTTCTGCGGACAAACCCAGAAAGAAAAAGATCAGAGAGTATAGGCTTTACATAAATAATGGAATATTAACTTCAGTCTTTATCATCGGATTAATTACTAATGATGTGCTTAATTATATGAAAAAGTGTCTAATCATTTCTAATTTGAAAGCCTTTATAATGATGGTTAGAGTGTGATTAGGGAGGTCCTTCGAATGGTTATATAGTATTAAAGTGCTGGAAAGCTGTGAACCTAATTGTCACTTAGGGGGCCCTAAATAATGGAGGGAGCATTAAATTTAGGGACTCAAATGATAAAAAACTTTGAGAGTTTATCAATTTGATGAACCAGATAATATTTAATTTTTGCTAAAAATATATTATAATTAAGGATTAAACTGTGAATGTCAAGATGAGAAGAGTTTATTAACTCTTGCGTTACATAAATAGTTATTTAAATAGAATAGGGAAGGAAAAAAGAGACTTGTTTGGGCTTAATCGCGATTTAAATTAAATGTTTGGCTAAATTGGAAAGTATAAGCAAAATTTAAGGGGGCTATCTGAAAATTTGTCGATAAATAATACGTGTCGTGTTACTCACCGTCCCCGGCGAGATGGTGGCGGTGATGGAGGAGGTGGCTTGTTCGTTCCCCGATGGCTGGGACGACGATGATAAAGGCGGTGAGTGTTCTTTCCTTTCTTCGCCAGTGGAGGAGGTGACTTGGAGGTAGTAGGGGGCAGGGGAGGCTGCGCACGAGCAATTGCTCTGGCGGTTGCTGATGATCACCGGCGACGGGAACCGGAGAGACTGCCATCCGACGGCGGCGGCGGACGGGTTCTGGTCCGCCGTGAGCCTCTGTCTTGTCTTCTTATCTTTCGTCTTCTTCATCCAGGAGAGCGCCGAGAATGTAGCGCACTCCGGCCGCGACGAGGACGGCAAACAGCGCTCTTTGACGGCCTCGACGGCGGCGGCGGCGAATTTACCGAGCGCGTTCCCGTTGGCTGGCGCGGCGCTCCTCATGGCCGATTCTCGGCGGAGCTCGGCGTCGAGGAGGCTGCGGATAGTGGAGACGCCGACGCCCAGCACGAAACCGTCGTCGTCGAGCTCGAGGTACTCCTTGAGCATGAGCAGCTTAGCCATCGGCGCCGCAATTGAAGTGGCAGCGGCAGGGCGAGAAGAGGAGGAAGAACAGAAGAAGCAGCGCCGGCAGCTTCGTCGGCGATTGAATTATTTCAAGTTCGGTGATCTTGTTCCAAGCAATTTATTAATGGCTGGAAGTGGAAGGAAAAAATTGGGACAGAGCAAGTAAGAGCTTGCTCCATTCCAAAAGTGGATCCGCTACCTCAACGGCCCTTGGTCTCTGCCTCACAAGTATCCAGAGGAGATAAATCACGATGAATACTGATGTGGCGAGACGCCTGGGGTTGAGGGATTTTTTTTTTAAACAGCAGCCGAATTTTTACCACTCGCGCATACCGTCGACCCTCGAACCCTTGACCTCCATTACAAATGGCAAACGCCTAACCAACTACTCCAGCCCGTGGGGACAAGTAAGAGCTTGCTTAACAACTTTTTCAATGTGCCTTACTTTTTCTATCTAATTTATTAATTTTAAGCATCATAAAAGATTCCGGCCAAACTGTTATCCCTAACATATAATATATAAAGTCTGTCCAAATCACCACGCGTATTCTTCTTCGTCATCACCATCATCATCATCGATCAAGATTTTTGTTTGTTTTTTTAAATAATCTATATGCTCTGGTAAATTGGCATCGGATAAATCGAGAAGTATCCAAAAATTAAAAAAAAAAACAGATAAATAGGATCCAAAAGCTCCGACGTCTCAGATTTTTCATAAAAAAACACAAATTAAAGAAAACACTTTATTTTGTTTTGTTTACAAAAAGTCAAAAAATTAAGTTATTTAAACCTTCCCGTGCCCTAACTTACTCCCCGTGCCATTTTCTTCTTTACCCTGACTCTTCCCCCCAGCAGTTCCACGCCGCCGACCTAGTCGCCACAGCCGCACGCGCCGCGACCAGCGACGCCGCCGACAAACCCGCACTCTTCCGTTTGTTCTCCTTCCCTTCTTCTTCTTCTTCGCTGGTTTCGACGCCGAGCCGAGCCCTAGCCGACGCCCGACGCCGCAGCGAGTTCTTCTTCTTCGTCTGGTTCAGCGCACACGAAGGAGGAGTTCGTGGTTTTTCTTTCCTTTTCTCTCTCGCGAATTGCAACCACCGCCTGAACCGTAGGAGCTACAGTCGAAGAAGGTGAAGCTGTAGGGTAACGAAAGTTTGGCTTGAGTTCTTTTTGTGTTGTCTGTTCAAATAACTAGGCTAATCAATTATGTTACCCTTTGGCTGAATTGGTTTTGGTTGCAGATGAGTGATTAAGTTGCTGCTAATACAACGATTATGAATAATTTTCTATCTGTTGTATTGAGAAAGATAAGACTCTCTTTAATTGTACTTAGGCAGTTAAACAGTGTTATTTATGTTGTTGTGTAATCTATAGGATGAGGAGGATGGTTAATTCAGTGTTGAATCTGCTCAAGAGTTTGTTTTACTGTAAAATCTGTTCTTATGGTTAAATTAACCTCAACGTGCACTTATAACTCATTCAACTTGTGGCGTGGTTGTTTTGGATCAAAAAGGGATGGAGTAATTATAAGCTATCTGATATAAGGTCTGATAAAGTGTGTAGTTTAGTGTTGAATTGGTGTTTTGAGTTGTAGAGGAACCATGTGATATCCTGAGTAATTATTTACGATATTAATTTGGAGATGTTTGGTTGTTGTCCTATATTGTGTCGTGGACACTTGATTTAGTTCGATAGCTAGGAAGTTCTAGATTCTTGGGAATTTATGTTGTAATTAGGATGAATCCTAATCACGCTTAATATTTGTTTAGTTAAGTTAATAATTTTATAAATAGCTAAATACTATGATCTTTGATACAGGACTTTGAGTTGATACGAGCACTTGAACGTGAAGCTACTTGTATACGTTCTACAATTTAAAAGGCGGGTATTTCTCCTTTATACTCGAGTAGTTTTCTTTACCTTAAAAGCATGACTATATTATGTCTGATAGGTTGCTTGACCTTGTTCTTTGTCGTTTGCTATTTAAACATCGCCGTTGAGACTTACTCTTCGTTGATCTTCGAGTATTCCAAATTTGTATCTGTACAGTCCTCTATTGGTTTTCTATTCTGTAAAGTGTCGTTTGTACACGAGCACTTAGAAGTCCATTAAACACAACTAGGTGTATTTGACATTAGAAATATCCTACCTATTAGTGTAGGTGCATAATCGTTGGTTTGCGATTTCTGATTGGTTGTATTGATGCATTGTATACTCGTTGGATTTTATTGCATCGTTGTTTCTTCGGTTGTTTGTGCATCGTATAGCATGCACCATACTTACACGTTGCATACTAACGACTGTTAGGCTTACATTTGGTTAAGCCGTCGTTAGTCATATTGTTGCTCGATTCACTCAATCACTTGTTGTCGTGGTAGTGGTTAGAGTGCGAGTGTTTGTCCTGTTATGCTTAACAGTGACACCCTCACCGTTGTTTTAGAGGGGTATTAGAGCCGTTGGTGGCTCACCCTCACCGTTATTTTTCGAGGGATATTGTAGCTGTAGTAGCTCCCCCTATGTACAGGGGTTTGAAGTGTAGGCTCCCCAGCATCCTGTCCACTCACCCACGCCTTATGTGGTATTATTATTGTTGTTGGAGTGCGTATAGTTGTCACAGCCCTACCCACTCGGTCACACAGATGGGATGTGTTGACGGCTTGACTGGCGTCAGGGGTGATACATGTCATTGCATCATGTGCATACGTATTTCGTTTATGCATTTTTCCTGTGATTGTTGCTTTTATATGAGCTATGATTGTTGCACTTGTTTGACATGCATCTATATCTTGGTTTTATTGTTGTTGCGTTATTTTACGCCTGTTTAGTTGTTATTCGGTTTTTATAAACAGTTGTTTTATATATGTTATGCATGTTTAGGTTTCTATATTCCTTATGGACTGTACTTTGTTGGATTCTTTACTGGGTTATCTTATATTATGTCATGCTTATTTGTCTACTCATATACCCGCAGAGTCCGCCCGGACTCACCACCCTTGCTTTTCTTTTTGTTGTTTCAGATAGCAGGTAGAAGTATTTCTTGGAGCCAGGAGAGGATCCAGTTGTCGGTCCCCAGTGTCGAGTTGAGTTATTTTTCAGTATTCGGTTTAGTTGTTTGTTTTTCAGTACTTGTGGTGACATTTTATTCATTATCGGGTTTTGTCGTTATCAGAGTCTTTTGATGTTCTCTTTGAATTGTAGTTCTTTTATGTTTAAGGCGGCTGAGCCACCCATTATCTTTTATTCTAATATACACTGCGTGGTTGTGTTTGCTTATATATATGTGATGCTAGCCGCATGTGGCTAAGCTTTTATGGTGAGATATATGTATAATTGCCCCATATTGTCCGCCGTACAGGGGAGTTGTTGCCCAATTTTCGAGGAAGCATGTGTCTCTGGGGGCCTGACAAAATCACTATCCAAGCAAATGCCAACCTTAACCAGTAAGAACACAGTTAACCTGATGATAAAAAGCAACGCGTATTTCTCAATTCAAAATTTGACATAAACCACTGAGATGAATGGAAGTTGGTGAGCTTCTAGATAACATTTGGTTATGAAACAAGTACCACGTTTTTTTTTCCTTGGCAGAGAGAGAGAGAGAGAGAGAGAGAGATGCGACGACTACAGAAGAAGGGCGACTGTCAACAGCTTAGAACTTCGAGAGAAGAGAAGAACCAGGATTAAGGAGGCACACTAGAGCAGCGTTGGAGGCGCACCACGGCCGAAACCGTTGAAGGAGTGAAGCGGGACGATGAGGAAGATGCGTACGCGCTGCTGCAATGGAACCACGGTTAGGGTTGAAGGCACTCGAAGTAGATGTTATTTATATTGCTCGAGGCCCAAATAAGGATTATCAAACTCCTAGATGGGCCAAAATAAATAATCCGGACCATATTTATGGCCCGGGTTGTTCTTGTATCCGACCCGTTGAGGACACCGGGCCATAAATATTACGCAGCGCCAGTGTCCTCAACGGGTCGGATACAAGAACAACAACCCGGGCCATAAATATGGTCCGGATTATTTATTTTGGCCCATCTAGGAGTTTGATAATCCTTATTTGGGCCTCGAGCAATATAAATAACATCTACTTCGAGTGCCTTCAACCCTAACCGTGGTTCCATTGCAGCAACGCGTACACATCTTCCTCATCGTCCCGCTTCACTCCTTCAACGGTTCCGGCTGTGGTGCGCCTCCAACGCTGCTCTGGTGTGCCTCCTTAATCCTGGTTCTTCTCTTCTCTCGAAGTTCTAAGCTGTTGACAGTCGCCCTTCTCCTGTGTCGTCGCATCTCTCTCTCTGCCAAGGAAAAAAAAACGCGGTACTTGTTTCATAACCAAATGTTATCTAGAAGCTCACCAACTTCCATTCATCTCAGTGGTTTATGTTAAATTTTGAATTGAGCAATACGCGTTGCTTTTTATCATCAGGTTAACTGTGTTCTTACTGGTTAAGGTTGGCATTTGCTTGGATAGTGATTTAGCAGACATACCTGTTTGGTAGGGATTTAGTTATACTTTTTTGGCATTTTATATAAGTTTTTAATGATTTGTGGCATCTATTTAGTTCTTCTACTCAATATTGCGCAATTCCTATCCACCTTTTTTTAAATTGAATTCCTTCTGAACTGAGTTGTTAATAATCTCTCTTACTTGATTCTTAAGAAAACTAACTCAAATAGTTGCCTTAATATAGCTCTAAACAAGTTTTATCTACCTTCGTATTGTATTTGACTTTATGCAACTATTAAATTAGAAACATGTCAACTTATGATGTTTATGTGCACTATACAATTTTTAACAAGGATGGGTACTTGACATGGGAAATATAAAACTTAAACATGGCCAAACTGAACCATGATGAAAATATTAAAATTTTGTAAAACTATATTAAAATTATGTGCACTATACAATTATGTTTTGCGTGGTTTTAACTTGAATGCTGATTTTCTCTGTTATTGCTGTATGTTAAGCTTGTGATCGAGAAACTCAGTGGTGACCTAGTTCCTCTCTCCATAAGTTGTAGAAGTATTTGCATTTTTGTACCAAATAGATTTCTTCATGCTGCCTTATTCCTTTTTATTGTCAATTATTATAGTACCTTTTATTATCAGTAGCTGACTGGGCAACCAATTAGGTGAGTAAGAGCAAGGACTGTAACAATCTCCTGTGTATTGTACAACACTTCCCATGTCTTCTGCCAAGGAGCTTCGTGAAGTCGTGAAAATGAAGAAGTCAGACAAGAAGCGTAAGAAGAGATCAGATCCTGACCAAGAGGAAGCCAACACCATTAATGATGCGGCTGATGGGCTTCCATCTGAAGAACAAAAAGTAGATAAGAATGAGGATGACTCCTCCAATGCGAATCAGGAGACCCATGTGGAGAGTAATGGAGATGAAGTTGCAGAGGGCTTGGAGGGGTTTACTACTGCTAAGAAGAAGAATAAAAAAAGTTATGGGATCTTGACCACTGAGCCTTTCTCCAGGCTCCCACTCTCTGAGTACACAATGAAGGCCATCCAAGAGATGGGTTTCGAACACATGACACAGGTTGTTTTTCATTTATTCTTCAATAAGGATATCTTCAAACATCACCATTTTGTGATTTTTTTTCTTCCTTCAATTTTCTCCCTTGTGCAATTATGTTACTACCCATCTTTCTTGTTTTGTTTTGGTTGTGCTGACGAGTTTGTTTTCTAATAATTTAGTTGTAGAATTGTTTTGTGTTTACCATGTCTCATCTTGTGATGGCAGATTCAATCCAGAGCTATCCCACCTCTCTTGGCCGGAAAGGAGGTGATGGGTGCAGCTAGAACTGGTTCCGGAAAGACTCTTGCTTTCCTGATACCTGCAATTGAATTGCTGCGTAATATTGGTTTTATGCCTAGGAATGGAACTGGCGTCATCATTATCTGTCCAACCAGGGAACTTGCAATTCAAGTAAGACTTTTGTTACTAGTTCGTTTATGTATATGATTTTGTTCAAACAAAACCATGGATGATTTAGTTTCAGATGGACAAGTTACTAATAGGGATTGCTTACTTTTTATTTAAATATAAAATATGGATTTGATGATTGAGACTGTTTCTTCTTCAATCTTGTATGTGGTCGTTCTTGTTGAGAAAGTCAACAGAAGTCTTTTAAAAGTTTGATAACAATCAAAATTCTCCTACTAACTTATTGTTCATTTGATAGACACATGCTGTAGCGAAGGACCTTTTACAGTACCATTCTCAAACCCTTGGCTTGGTTATAGGGGGAGCGGGGAGAAGAGGAGAAGCTGAGCACCTTTCTAAGGGTGTAAATTTGTTGGTGGCTACACCTGGAAGACTTTTGGATCACCTCCAAAATACAAAAGGGTTTATCTACAAAAGTTTAGCGGTATTTTTTTTTTGGGTGTAATGCAAGCCACTTCTTTGATTCCATGGATTTGTATCGTTGGCATATTCTTGTTTTCTATGTTTTGATTCTTGGTCATTTATGTACTGCTAAATCATGCAATTATGTGAATTTATATACAGATAAAAATAGTGATGACATGATCTTTTTTATTTAGTGGAGAATTCTGATATTGATTTTTTTAGGCAGCAGAGTTTTTTTTATATCTTCGTTTAAATTGGTTGGTGGAAATTGAATTTTGGTTAATCCACTTCAACAATTTCATCCTTGGTCATTTTATGGTCCTTGTGTGTTTGTGTTTTTCTTCTGGAATTTGATTGTATTGGTTGGCATTTCAGCATGCCATCCATATTGAGAATGGTTGTGAATGAACACTAATAAAGTGGTGCTGGGCTAAGTGGAGTCGATTTAGGTTTAAACTGTGGCATACTGAAATATTGTATCTTTGTTGAATGTCCTCACCGCTCATTGAATTCCTTCTACTAAATGATCTTTTTTTTCTTCGTGTGTTATTTGCTCGAATCCATTCTTTATACTTTTGTTCTATAGTTGCCTGTTTCCTCCATTGCATTTCCATGGTGATGGTATTTTGTTAGCATGCCAGTTCTGGCATTGCACGTTTAATCCTATTGTCTTCATAAATTCTTTTGTTTGGCATTCAAATACTAATTTTGAGTGTTTGTGTCTCAAATGTAGTTTCTTATAATGATGAAGCAGATCGAATATTGGAGGCTAACTTTGAGGAAGACATGAAACAGATATTTAAGCTTTACCAAAGGTATGCTATTTAGTTTCCTTGGCAGTCCTTACAAAAGTGGTGCAAAGTTGGCATAAGATTTTTTAATCATTACGTGCGTTGTCTGCTCATTTTTAATGGAATATATAGTCTCCAGCTAACAGCAGCTTAACACATAATAATAATATGCAGACAAGGCAGACTGCTCTATTTACAGCCACCCATACTAAGCAGGTTTGCATTTCATACTTGTACTATTTCTTAATCATCTTTTTTTTTTTCCATTTTCTTTAATATATAGAAAATATGCAGGTTGAGGAGTTTGCAAACTTGTCATTTAAGGAAAAGCCAGTATATGTTGGTGTTGATGAGGGAAGGTCAAAAGTATGTTCCAAATTGTGCTAACATTGTTTTACTCGTTTGTTTTATCAGTGATAAGGTCGACATGAATTCTTCTCTCAGGTCACTGTCGAAGGGCTGCAGCAGGGCTATTGTGTTGTGCCTAGCAATAAAAGATTCCTGGTCTTGTATGCTTTTCTCAAAAGGAATCATACAAAGAAGATAATGGTCTTCTTCTCGTCATGCAATTCAGTCAAGTACCACTCAGAGCCTCTCAGATATATTCGAGTTGATTGTCTTGATATCCATGGAAAACAGAAGCAGCAGAAACGTACTAGTACGTTTTTTGAGTTCTGCAAAGCCGAAAAGGGTATACTGCTCTGCACCGATGTTGCTGCCCGTGGACTCGATATTCCTGCTGTGGTAAGTTAAACTTTCCTTCTCTATTGAATTTTCTATTCCTAATGCTACAGCCTCTTGATTGCCCTTAGGACTGGATTGTGCAATATGATCCTCCAGATGAGCCAAAGGTGCGAGTTTAACCAAATCAGACGAATCCTGTTTGTCTGCACATGTTGAAAATTTTGCATAGCTTGCCCGAAGAGTTGCAATTTCTAATCTATTTGAAGGTACATTTTCCCTGCATAAATGTTTCCTTATTTTGATACAGAAGTGTGTTAATTTATTTGGTATGGACTCTGATAGGAAGCAAAGGTTCCTGTCAAAGAGTACGAGTTCAACGAAAATAAGGTGCCAAATCTGCAATCTCACCTGGTAAAAATCTTAAGCAAACATATTAATATGTATGTGTGTGTGTGTGTATATACAATCGCAAACTGAACCTTGGAGCATGTCCAGGAGAAAATAGTCGGGGAAAACTATTTTCTGCACCAGTCAGCCAAGGATGCGTACAGATCCTACATATTGGCCTACAATTCACACTCTATGAAGAATGTTTTCAACGTACACCAACTTAATCTTAAGGTATGAATTAACATTCTTCTCTTGCTTTGTTTATGTGAAATCTGATAAGCACGCTTAAATATTTTATAAATTAAGAAAAATCCTTTCCTGTGTGTGTTCCTATTTGTCACCTTTCTTTTAGACAACACGAAAAAATTGAACTATCTATATTTCCAATTATCCTTCTTCTCTCAATATCTATCTTCCTAATGTTGTGTGTTCCCTAGTATTAGTATACGCCTACATGTATAGCACGATAGTTTAGTCTTGCTTCTTTCTTAGGCTTGTTATAGTTTCTTTTGATCTGTCTCTATTATACTTGAGTTTTGTTTAACAGGATGTAGCTGCTTCCTTCTGCTTTACCACGCCGCCAAAGGTGAACTTGGACTTGGAAAGCAGCGCCTCCAAGTTCAGGAAGAAGATGCGCAGAACCGATGGCGGTCGACACGGTATCAGCTCAAGTGATCCTTGTGGAAGACAGTCGACTCATGACACAAGACAATTTGTGCGGCACTAAGGAGCAGGGAACCAATGAAGAAGAGTCAGTGAACACAGTATCAGACAGCTCAAGTAGCCCATGAAGAATGAAGAAGGTACAAGACAATTTGTGTTGCGTCATAGTTGGGTATCCAAAATGGAAGGGTCCAAGATGTATTGTATTGTTAGAGGACGAGTTCTTACATACAGTTACTTAAATCGATGAACACAAAAGCATCAGTATCAATGAAAGTTGTCCAAAGAAAGGCACTCGAGGCGGAGCCACTGGTATTTATTTCACTTCACTTGTCGCTTACAGACTTTATTTCAATCTATTAACATCAATTTGAGCTCATTCCTCTTCCTTTCCTAGTCCACCTAGTTTTTTATCCTATGAGTTGATAAAAGCCGAAATTTGAGAAGAAAATAAAAAAGAGACATGATACTGGAGGATGAATTTTTAACCGAATTAAACATATATTTATATACATTTTAAAACTAAAAAAATAAATCATTCCTCACACATATATATATCAAAAATATTCTAAATATCATAAAAATAAAAATTATTAAAAATAATAATAAATTAATAGTTAGTGTTTTCTGGTAATAAATATAGATATCTTAAATATGCATATGTGATCATCGATAGTTTTCCTTAATAAATGTAAATATTTGAAATATGTATACGAGAGTTTGATTTCAAATCTTAAATAAAAAATTATGTACCTTTAAAATTTAAGAGATCATATTCGATTAGTAGTCCTGTATTATTTCTCTGGTCTCCCAAATTTGTAGGATTTGATTTATAGTTATGTTACATTATATGATATTCTCTAGTCTCTCAAATTTGTAGTATTTGATTTATAGTTATGTTACATTATATGATATGTTCATTGGAATTATAAACCTGAGATGTGAGTATGGAATGATAAATTTAGAATGTTAGATTGTATTAATATTTTTAGGTTTATTTTAATGATAGTGAGAAAATTTTTATAAAATTGAATCAATTATTTTAAATTAAAAGATCGGATAACTTATGCGGTTAAAACAAAACAAAATAAAATAAAGTGTTTTCTTTAGTTTCTGTTTTTTTATGAAAAATCTGAGACGTCGGAGCTTTTGGCTAATACTTTCCCATTTGTCTGTTGTTTTTTTTCCTTCTCGATTTAGCCGATGCCAATTTACGAGAGCATATAGATTATTTAAAAAAAACTAATTTCTTGATCGATGATGATGATGAATACGCGTGGTGATTTGGACAGATTTTATATATTATATGTTACGGCATCCGCAACCGTTTAACTCCATTAACATTATAATATTTACCACCTTATCAAAAAACATGGGACTCACATACCACATACACATTAACATTAACATCTTCATTCTCTCACAACCGTTTAACATTCAACCCCCATTATTTGTATGATCCACATGTCACATACACATTATCTCACATATACATTCTCTCACATACATATTCTTTCACATATTTATTCTCTTATCTATATATTTTTTATTTTCAATTTTATTTGCTAATTTAAATTATTATTATTTTAAATAAATAATAATAATATTTTTAAATATTTTTATCATTATTTAAAATTTAAATTATTATTAAATTATTGAAATGATAGAGAACAACATTAAAAAAATACACTTGCATATAATTAAAAGATAACATATAAATTAACATAAAGTGAAATAATAAAATACAAATTCAGGCGTTGTTATATTGTGACCAAATATGTTCAACTAAGTCGGCACGAAGTTGGTGATGCACATGACTGTCACGTAGTTGAGAATTTATCCAGAGATAATCATGAAATCCTCGGTTTGAGCCTTGGACAGGTTGTGCTGGTTCGTCACCTTCATCGTTGTACCAATTTGTCACGTGATCCCCCTCATCTTCTACAATCATATTGTGCAAAATAATACACGCTAACATAATATGTTTTAACTTTTTTCTATACCAATAACGAGCTGGACCTCTGACAATTGCCCATCGAGCTTGAAGCACCCCAAATGCTCGTTCAACATCTTTCCTTGCAGCCTCTTGTCTTTCCTTAAACAATCTCCTCTTGGGATCTTCCGGACAAGGAAAAGCCTTCACGAAAGTAGCCCATTCCGGATATATTTCATCTGTTAGATAATACCCCTTCTTGTATTGAGTGCCGTTGACCGTGAAATTAATCTCCGGGGCATTTCCTTGCAAGACGTTATTGAATATGGGAGATTCATATAACACATTAAGATCATTACGTGAACCTGCGACACCAAAGAATGCATGTCATATCCACAAATCTTGAGACGCGACCGCTTCAAGCACGATTGTTGGTGATCCATGCCCTCTTGTAAATTGGCCTTTCCAAGCAACTGGACAATTTTTCCATTCCCAATGCATGCAATCAAGGCTGCCTAACATTCCGGGGAAGCCGTGCCTCTCATCATGCAATTGAAGAAGACGTTGAACATCATCAGCATTTGGTCTTCTCAAGTATTGATCTCCAAATAGTTCAACCACATAAACGCAAAACTTGAAAAGACATTGAATGGCGGTTGATTCACCCATGCGTAGATACTCGTCAAGATGGTCGGCCGGGACTCCATAAGCTAATTGGCGAATCGCAGCTGTGCATTTTTGTAGTGGTGTTAAGCCTTGTCTACTCGCAGCATTATCCCTTTGCTGAAAAAATGATGAACGACTCTCAAGTGCATTCACTATGCGACAAAATAAATCTCTTCGCATGCGAAATCGTTTTCGAAATATTTGATCTGGATACACTGGATTTGTGGAGAAATAATCATTGAAGAGTCTCACATGCCCGGCTTCACGATTTCTTTGAATAAACCTTCTTCTTCGCCGCATCTCGTTATTACTTTGATGTGCTTCAACTATTTCTCGGCTTTGTTGAAGTATCAATGACATTAGCTCATTCCCTGGATGATAACCTTCATCAACATCTTCAACATGGACTTCATTTTCACTTGTCGAGTTGGATGTGGTGCTACTTGAAGATTGAGACATAATTGGAGGAAGAATGAAGAATGAAGAATGAAGAGGAAACGAATTCGTCAGCTACTTGGAGAATGAAAAATTGTAGAGCACAAGGTGTCTATTTATTTGTTCTTGTCAACGGCTATATTCTAACAGCCATATTACAACGGTCATATTCCCACTGCCATATTACAACAGCTATATTACAACGGCTATATTCCAACTGTCATATTACAACAGATATATTCCAACTACCATATTACAACAGCTATATTCCAACTGCCATATTATAACAGCTATGTTCCAATGGTTAGTTTGTAACAGTTATATTAATTGACCAGAAATTATAAATCAAGTTAAGAAAGTAAAATAATAGGAAATTACATTAATTTAAAAGGACAATGTTCGAAAATTACATTAATTGAAAAGTATAATAATTAAATAACAACAAATGAAAATTATAGATTCCATCTCTTCTTAATCTCTTGACATAAATATTGATGAATGATAAATTGCTCTTGTGTCATTTGTAAGGTGTCTTTCGAAAGGATTGCATATTCCTTCAATTGAACTTTAGCTAAGGCAGCCTTTGCTTTCATCTCTTCAATTTCGAGTTGTTTTTGTTTCATTCCAACTTCAGTCTTTTTGATGCTTGTATACTTTGAAAATTTTGCAAATATATTACTCAAATTTGTTGTCATACCTTCAATGTCTGATTTCATTTTGTCTTTTCCTTTTCTTTTTGCTGCCTTCTGACCCATTGGACGAGCTTCTTCTTCATTTAGGTCTACATACATGTAGACTAGCATCTTGGCTAGATGACGTGTTGCTTGCTCCCGACTCTGAGGTTCTTGCCTTCTTTATGCTAACAATGTGATCAACAGACTGTGGAGTAAACATTGGACGGTCTTTTACTATCCTCCACACATGCTCAAGATTAAATGCAACGCCATTATTTTCTTCACGATATTTTTCGTACGCAAACCATAATATATCCTCATCACTGTGGCCGCTACGATATGCACTATAAATGCTATTGCAATTTGCGTTGAAGTGATATACCTTTTTTTGTATAGTATTGTGTCAGTGCGATCGTATTATACTTGGATTTCTGTTAGGTGTACCTTGAGGATGATTCTCGTTGTAGTAGCTAGCAACACGACCCCAAAAAGCATCTATCTTCTGATCATTGCCGATGATTAGATCGTCGCTGATAGTGACAAATGATCTCGCCAAAATTTCATCTTCAGACTTACTCCATGTTGATCGTTTTCTTCTGCTCATAGCGCCAGCATCCGCCTTCTCTAAATTAACAACTTCGATTGGAGATTCACGGTCGGACACTTGAGTCTCTGGAACAAAAGCCGGAGTAAATGGATCACTTTCCGTCGGAGATGTAAAAGACATGTCGGTTGTAGGTGGATTGGATGGATAATTTTGTGGATATGGATTATATGGATAATTAGGTGGATATGGACCATATGAATTATTTGGTGGGTATGTATTATGTGGGTAATTTGGTGGATATGGAAAATATGGATCATTTGGTGGAGTTTGGGAATTTTGGGAAGAAGTGTTTTCTAAAAAAATTCTAAAAAAACCACGATTATTTTCATCCATTTCGGAAGAAAATATTAGAGATGAGATTTTTAGGAGGAGGAAGGAAGATCTTTGAAGATTGGAATGAGAGTGATTGGAAGAGATGTGTTTGAAGATTGAAATGAGAGTTGATAAGTATTTATAGATGGAAATTTATTTTTTTAATTAAAATAGTCGTTTGTTTATGAACGTTTGTTTGTGACCGTTTGGGTGAACGTTCGGGTGACCGTTGTGTCTCTAAAACCAATCTGATCAGCATCCTGATCGGTCATCAGACCAATCAGGCAGGAGCTAGACTCCAGACCGATCAGGCAGGAGCCTGATTGGTCTGGCTCCTGCCTGATTGGTCTGGTGACCAATCAGGCTCCTGCCTGATCGGTCACCAGATCGATCAGGATGCCAGGTCATGCGCGATGAACGCGTTCAAACATCTGAACGCGTTCATCGCGGGCCCATATTAACGCGGCATCCACAATGGTTTTAACGCGCGACGCTCGTTAATCGAGCGCTATAACGCTCGATTAACGAGCCGTTGCGAATGCCCTTAGGGATATATAAGAGTTTAGCCGGAAGCTTTTAAGATGCTTAAAATTAATAATTTAGATAGAAAAGTAAGGCACATTGAAAAAGTTGTTAAATAATAATTTCCCTAAATAAAATGTTATCTCAATCTAACGAGCAAGTAGATAATCATGGAGCAAGCTCTTACTTGCTCTGTCCATTAATAAATTCTTCCTTCCACTTCTGGCCCGGCCATTAATAAATTGCTTGGAACAAGATCAACCCCATCCATCCAAACTGCCGACGAAGCTGCCGGCGCTGCTTCTTCTGTTCTTCCTCCTCTTCTCGCCCTGCCGCTGCCACTTCAATTGCCGCGCCGATGGCTAAGCTGCTCATGCTCAAGGAGTACCTCGAGCTCGACGACGACGGTTTCGATCGTGCTGGGCGTCGGCGTCTCCACCATTCGCAGCCTCCTCGACGCCGAGCTCCGCCGAGAATCGGCCATGAGAAGCGCCGCCGCCGTCGCGGCCGTTAAAGCGCGTTGTTTGCCGTCCTCGTCGCGGCCGGAGTGCGCTACCTTCTCGGCGCTCTCCTGGATGAAGAAAACGAAAGATAAGAAGACAAGACAGAGGCTCACGGCGGACCAGAACCCGTCCGCCGCCGCCGTCGGATGGCAGTCTCTTCGGTTCCCGTCGCCGGTGATCATCAGCAACCGCCAGGGCAATTGCTCGTGCGCAGCCTCCCCTGCCCCCTACTACCTCCAAGTCACCTCCTCCACTGGCGAAGAAAGGAAAGAACACTCACCGCCTTTGTCATCGTCGTCCCAGCCATCGGGGAACGAACAAGCCACCTCCTCCATCACCGCCACCATCTCGCCGGCGACGGTGAGTAACACGACACGTATTATTTATCGACAAAATTTCAAATAGCCCCCTAAAATTTTGCTTATACTTTCCAATTTGGCCAAACATTTAATTTAAATCACGATTAAGCCCAAACAAGTCTATTTTTCCTTTCCCTATCCTATTTAAATAACTATTTATGTAACGCAAGAGTTAATAAACTCTTGTCATCCCGACATTCACAATTTAATCTTTAATTATAATATATTTTTAGTAAAAATTAAATATTATCTAGTTCATCAAAATATACGGGAATCGGAATCAAAAATAGACTAGATTATCACTAAACCCATTGATGATGTTTGATATACAGGAATCGGAATCAAAATATGGATATAATACCCTTAATTTGATAACTTAATCCCCATTAAGTTATCACTAAATCCATAAATCCCTCAATTAAGACCAATTATCATTCCTATTGCTAAATATATATCAAACGCCCCCTCAAAGTTTTTTATCATTTGAGTCCCTAAATTTAATGCTCCCTCCGTTATTTAGGGCCCCCAAAGTGACAATTAGGTGCAAGACTTTCCAAGACTTTAATACTATTTAACCGTTCTACGGACCTCCCTAAGCACACTCTAACAATCATTATAAAGGCTTTCAAACTGGAAACGATTAGACACTTCTGCATATAATTAAACACATCATTAGTAATTAATCCGATGACAGGGACTGAAGTTAATATTCTATTAATTATGTAGAGTCACTCAACTGATAAATAGTACTCTTATCTTTTTCTTTCTGGGCCTATCCGCAAAAAGAGTGGGGGGACCAGAGTATGGGCGCTCGGCTTTTGGTCCAGTCTTTTTTCACTTGCATGGTCTGGACCGACAGGCGGTTCAATTCGGTTCGACTCATCTTTCTCTTGTTGTAACGTAGGAATTTGATGGAAGAGAGATGGAAGAGAATAAATCGAGCGATGATGAAGAAGAAAAGATTCAAGTGAGTTTAGTTTCAATGATCATCTATACGCATAAAAAGGATCGTCTTGTCGATAAGGAAGAGGAAGTGGAAGAGGAAGAGGAAGACGAGAAAGAATTCTTTTATCATAGCCTCGACAATATCGAAAGCAAGATTTGTTGATTTTACTAGCAAATTGGTACCTTGCTTTAGTATATGAACACTACACTCATAATTTGATTTTACTAGGAAATGGGAGAAAATTTTCATATTTTGTCCGAAAAGGAAAATATTGGAAATTAGAAGGTGTAGAGTACAAACAAACGTGGGGAGATTGCATTTTGAAATTTTGGAAACTTTAAGCGGCGAAGAGAGATTGTTTTCTACTGATCGTGTGGCGCAGGGACGACGGAGCAGCTGCTGCACCGTATCCGACGGTTCGAAATGCTCGCGGAGCTGGACCCACCGATGGCGGGCTGCTCCCCGTCGTCGCACGGGGACGAGGAGCGGGAGTGGGAGCTGCTCGGGCGGCTGAAGGCCAACCCTCCTCGAGGCGGGGAGAAGCTTCTGCTGGACTTCTTCATCCAAGGCAGCAAAGCTGACGGCGGTCTTCTTCCGATGAGGCAGCGGCGGACGCAGGGTGAGACGGCCACAACGGCGGAGATGCTCCGCACGGCCAGGCGGTGGATCGACGGTCGGTCGGGTGGGGAGGCGGAGGAGGACTGCGGTCTCGGGGAGGCGGCGACGTTGAGGGAGATGGAGATCAACGGACGGTGGAGATGCTTCCATGAGGAGGAGGACGAGCTGGCCCTGTGGTTTGGAGACGCAATGCTTCAGTTGATCGTGGAAGAATTAGTGAAAGAATTATAATAAAAATAATAATAATTCAAGATTTTGTTTTTTGATTCACTGATGAACAATGCATAGTTTGATATATATATATATATATATATATATATATATATATATATATATATATATATATATATAGAGAGAGAGAGAGAGAGAGAGAGGAATGATTAGGACGACCGATCAGGGACTTCCCTGATCGGTCACGCACTGCACACACGGAGCGCCGGTCCCATGTCGATCGGAACCATCGGCAGTGTTCGACCGCCGCCCCCGAACAAAACTATAACCCAGGGGGTGAGCGATGAACCCTAGGGGGTACGATGAACCCATCGGCATTGGTAACGGCTGATCGGTCAAGTTGACCGATCAGGCAGGTGCCACGTACACGGTCCGCAGTATATCAAAATCATATATATATATATATATATATATACACACACACACACGATTTTAATATGCTGCGGGCCGCCTGCTGCGAACCGCGTGCGGACCGTATACGTGGCACCTGCCTGATCGGTCAACTTGACCGATCAGCCGTTACCCAATGCCAACGGGTTCACCGTAGGTTCATCGCTCACCCTCTGGGTTATAGTTTTGTTCGGGAGCGGCACACAAAGGCCGCCGATGGTTCCGATCGACACGGGAGCGGCGCTCGCCGTGCGTGACCGATCAGGGAAGTCCCTGATCGGTCGTCTGCATGCGGTCCGCACCTGATTATATATATATATATATATATATATATATATATATGGTCACCGTGACCGATCAGGCGTTGCTGATCGGTAACGCACGTCGACGGGTTCACCAGTACGCCGACAGGTTCACCGTTATCCCTAAGGTTCACCGTGCCGACGGGTTCACCGCTACCTCTAGGATTTACAGCACCCCGTAGGGTTATAGTTGATCCCCTGCGGGATCAATAAACGCGACTGTGCGCGTCACCACGCGCGGTCGCGTTTTTTTGGTTTTTTTTCCGAACTTCGTTTAGTTTAGTGTTATGAATTAAAAAAAAATGTCAACTTTTCCGTCGTCTCCCTCACGGCTCGCGTGCTAGGGCTAGGGCGAAAGGCGCCGATCTTCCTCCTCTCTCGCCGGAGGCCGAAGCCACGTAGAGCCCTCCTCTCTCGCCGCTCTTCCTCCTCTCTCGCCGGAAGCCAAGCCTTTAGAGGCGCTCTTCCTCCCTCTTCGAAGCCACGCTCTCTCCGAAGCCAAGCTATGCCTTCGAGGAGCTTCGCCGCGCCGGAGGCCACTGTTACACCTTCGAGGAGCTTCGCCGCGCCGGAGGCCACAGCCACGCATAGCCCTTTTCTAAAGGTTTCGCTCGTTTCCCATCCTCTAATGCGTGATTAATTTTCCAGGTGACGGGGTTTCACAACGCGGCGCCGGAGTTCCGGTTCGTGAGGCGGAAGAACGTGCTGCTGAGCATCGAGTCGGACAAAACGGACGAGGCGGAGCTGCAGGGGGCGGTGGACCGGGTTGCGGCGCTGCTGCCGCCGGTGGGGGGGGGGCAACGGTGGCAGAGTACACGAGCTAGGCGGACACGAAGGCCATCCCCGGGCACTACGTCATCTACTGGGAGCTACTGATGAAAGAAGGAGAAGGGGGGCGGTGGCCACCGGCCGAGACGCTACGGGCGTGCTGCCTGGAGATGGAGGAGGCGATGAACACGATGTACAGGCAGAGCCGGGTGACGGACGGCTCCATCGGGCCGCTGGAGATCAGGGTGGTGCGTGGAGGCACCTTCGAGGAGCTCATGGACTACGCCCTCTAACTAGAAAAATACTGCATCATATGTTAAATCTTATTTACGTATACAGTGTTGTATTTGTGAAGAAAAACCTACTATTTGCTTAATTGATAGTGAACAATTTGTCTGCTCTTTCACAGTTCTGCTCGTTTAATTTGCCAATTGATTTATATCAAATGCCCAGTTATGATGTTGCATATTTATGGCAGTAAAAGTAGTTGATTATCTGTAGTGCTATAAGGTTCCCCCACAATGTTACATACTACCTGCATATATATTTTGGATTTTGGTTTATTGTTTGAGATCATAAGCATCAAAAAGGCAGTGCAATAACCATTTTGGTAAATTTATCAAATGTTGCATTCATGTGAGAAACAAATACAAATTTTTTGCTTTGGATTTGCTTTTGATCTGCTTTGATTAACTGTTATCAAGATTCACTGAAAGCATTGCGAGACAAAGAACAAAGGAGTGTTTATCGCTTAACTTTGGTTAAAGGATGGAATGCAGAAAATTTAGATGCATATGCAAACTTGCTGAGTGTTGGAAAGCCTGACTTAATTGAAATCAAAGGACTGACTTACTGCGGCTCATGAGTTTATAAATTGTGCAATTTCTTCGCTCACGATACTAACTGTTGCTTGCTCGTGACAGGTCTGCTACATCAAAGTTGACAACGGAAAATGTCCCTTGGCATTCTGATGTTAAAGCCTTCTCGGAGGCTTTGGCCAGGAAAAGCTGTGGCGAATACAAAGTTGCCTGTGAGCATGCTCATTCTTGTTGCGTCCTTCTGGCAAAAGTCGACAGGTTCAAGATAAATGATGAATGGCACATATGGATAGATTACGAACGGTTTCATGAGCTGATAGATTACGAACGGTTGCCTAAGTTGATGTTGTAACCAACAAAGAGGAGTTTTTTTTTTGTGACATGAGCAAGATGAGTTAGTTATTTGTCCAATTTACTTTCATAATATGCATATCCATAGGCTTTTATGAGCTCTTTTCCCTCACTCATCAATGATATCTTCAATTCATCTGAAGATATCAATGAGAATATCTCCAGACCATTCCCAACTCCGTGCCGCTCTTTTTTTTTTTGAAGACTGAATCAAAGAAATGTTAGTTTCAGACAAATCGATTTTAACAAGGTTGCTCCAAGACCCCACACAATTTATTCAAACAAATCAAACTAATGAAAATGAATTGACTTGGGTATTAAAAATTGATTTATGAAAGGAAATAGCAAATATAATAAGATACCTCTCTATCAACATTTTGGAATGTAAAAAGAACAATAAGTAATCAAAGTTTGATTTAGCAAGTTGGCAAATGATCAAAACATGAGCAAATAATAGATGACATGAGTTCTTACATAAAGAATATAGAATATACTCAGGAAGAGGAAATGTGTGGATTAAATGTATTTTATATATAAAAAAATAACAATAGTAATTGGAGACAGCAACTATTGCAAAGCAAAGAATTGGCAGTGTAACGGAACATATCACCATCTCAATTCCAAAATCACAGATCTATTTCAAAATCACAGACTTACAAGAATTACCATCACAATTCCAAAATCAAATCCATAACAACTCAAAAATCACAGATCAAAGATGCAACAGGTATAGCAAAAACACTGACTTCAACAGACTTCATCTGACTTCTAGAACATTGACTTCATCTACTGAATAGCATGTCGATTTTGAACCTATACGGATAAACAGGTATAGCAGTTAAACAGGTATAGCAATAAATGAATATACGGATAATAGCAATCAAAGAATATACCTACCTGTCAATCTAATTCTTGTTCTTGAAATTAGAAAAGTTTCATCCGATATAGGGCATATTGTTAGAACCTACAATAATAAAGACAATTATTAATTGTAAAAACATAGCAACCACTGTAAAAACATAGCATACACTGTAAAAATACTCAGTAAACACTGTAAAGGAAACTCTTGTTGACAACAACCACAGTTATAGTAACAAGGATCTATAACTCATCCAATAAGCAAACAAATTAACAAGAAAGAAATTAATAAGTCTAGTATAGCTTATGATGCAGTATTTTTCTAGTTAAAAACCTAACTAGGCACGGAAGTTGGACTTCCATCTTAATGTTCAGGGTTGACATGGAACAAAGAGAACCAAAAGCAAAGTAACAATTCAAGTTGCTTATTTGTATCAGAAAACTACAATCTGAACATGAAAGCAATATGACTGTGGAGAATATTATGAATTCCAACATTAGCAGTGACAAAAGCAGAACATCACTAACATATATGATTTGTGTCAGAGATGAATCAAATAGCTACATATAATTCATTCAAACTATCGGACTATATTGCTAGAGTTCATCAACAAAACATTCTGGACATCCTCACATTTTAATATGAAAAACAAGATTCATAAGTATGAAGCATGGGAGTGGAGTGTCACGCTGCCATGCTAGCAATCCAAAACTTTGTGAATACAAACATAAACATAAAAGATAATACAGCCAGAATGTAAATGCATGATCCAAATAGAAAAGAAATTGACAAATGTAGATCCATGGATTCAAGGATTACATGATAGCCTGAATATAAATGCATGACCCAATTTGCGAAAACAAATTAACAATATAAAGGGCTACGCCTTTGGAGGATGGAAAACGAGCGAAACCTTTAGAATAGGGCTATGCGTGGCTGTGGCCTCCGGCGCGGCGAAGCTCCTCGAAGGCGTAGCTTGGCTTCGGAGAGAGTGTGGCTTCGAAGAGGGAGGAAGAGCGCCTCTAAAGGCATGGCTTCTGGCGAGAGAGGAGGAAGAGCGGCGAGAGAGGAGGGCTCTGCGTGGCTTCGGCCTCCGGCGAGAGAGGAGCGGCGAAAGACGAGGGCTTTGCGTGGATTCGGACTCCGGCGAGAGAGGAGGAAAATCGGCGCCTTCCACCCTAGCCCTAGCACGCGAGCCGCGAGGGAGATGAGGGAAAAGTTGGCATTTTTTTAAATTCATAACACTAAACGAAGTTCAAAAAAAAAACCAAAAAAACGCGACCGCGCGTGGCGACGCGCACAGTCGCGTTTATTGATCCCGCAGGGGATCAGCTCTATACATATATATATATTTTCAAAGGAATCGACGTGGACGATCAGTCACCAGAGTCCATCCCATGGGGAAGATGATGAAAGGAAAGGAGATCCCATCCTGCGAGATCAACACGAGCGTTAATGGGAACACGCCGAAGATTTTCCGGCGGAGCCTACTCCGACGCTCAAGTCAACACTCAAGTCTATTGCAGGAAAAGAATTAAGGAGGAGTTGTCAGTGTTGGTGCAATCGACCCAAGTTTGATCAAGTAGATCATGAGTTTTGATGTATGTGTCAATATGATTAAGTTAGGGGTTCATGTTGATCTAATATGTGTATTTGAGTGTGCAGGTTTGCAGGATACACATAGACTTGGTTGACGTCTTCGGGTCTGGTGAAGGGTGGCATGGGAGACAAGCCGTGAGCTTGCATGCATCCGAGGGACCATGGAAAAAGCAGGGACGATGAGCTGAGGGAAGCGGACTTCGAGGCATACGCGAAGGGTGGCATGGGAGACGAGCCGCAGGCTTGCATGCATCCAAGGGACGAGAGTCAAAGTCAAAGAGGGCTTGAAGGTAATAGGTCGAGGCTACTGGATGAAGAGTCGACTGAGTCGTGAGGGTTCGAGTGCTGAGGGAATTGTACTCGGGAAGGAAATCGTGGGACTAAGTCGTGAGGGTTCGAGTGCTGAGAGTAATATACTTGGGAAGGGAAACCCTAGGCTTAGAGAGTTTGCAGTCGACTGATGTTTGATCAGTCGACTGAGGTAGAGCATAGAAAGATCAGTCGACTGATGCTTGGATCAGTCGACTGATGCTTAGATCAGTTGACTGATGCTTGGATCAGTCGACTGATGCAGTCGATTGGGCAGTCGACTAGTGTTGACCAAAATTTGAAGCGTCAGGCTGTGACATTCAAATTCGCGAAGACCAGTCGACTGGCGGTAGCACCAGTCGACTAGTAACGGTCAGAATAGTATCGAGTACTATTTAAGAGGGCTCGTTTTTTGCTAATATTCCTTGGCGAAACAAGCTTGGTTAAAGCTTGTTAGTAGCCTACAAGTGCTCAGAGTTTGTCTAAAGATTGTGGCGAGGTTTCTCCACCCATAAGAAGAGATAAGA
Organism: Boesenbergia rotunda; assembly: GCA_024364735.1. NCBI lineage: Eukaryota > Viridiplantae > Streptophyta > Magnoliopsida > Zingiberales > Zingiberaceae > Boesenbergia > Boesenbergia rotunda. Next base: position 124,121 of record JAGFNQ010003889.1, read on the forward strand.
GCTAGCCGGAGGTGTTTCGGGGAGTCATCCACCGAAGGATCGGGATCGTCCACCTTACGGACATCCGTGGAGTAGGAGTATCATCTCCGAACCATGTAAAGGTGACGTGTTAGCATTGTTTTAGTTTAGATTTGAGTTTTCCGCTTGCGCTTGCTAACACGTGTAGGAAGAAGAATCAAAAAGTAGTTATTCACTCCCCTTTAGCTAAATGACAAGGTCCCAACAGTCAGTTCACCGAGCGTAACCCCCTTACCTGGGGGGTTGAAGTACCTTATATACTTGTAGGTTGGGTCGCACCTCTCTCCACGTTCTCCTCCACATTTTGTACTTGTTGGTTACCTAATAGCTCTTAGGTAACGACTTTCGCGATTAGTGAGCCTTAATTGTCGCATATAAAGGACAATAATTATCTGTCACCTTTCCTGAACAAGAAAGGGTAACGACTATTGAAGTTGGGCTATCGGGTCTATGACTGAAGGGAGGGACTTGTGATGGGGTTGAGCATCTTAGGGTTGACAAGTGGAACGAGGAAGCTATGTGTCAGGGTCCACTGAGTCTGAATTGTTGGTGCAGTTTGCACTAACGGTCAAACTCGGGTTTTGATGTATGACAAAGTGGTTAAAGTTAGGGTTGTTGATTTTTAACCTCTTTACTAAGTGTGCAGGGTTGAAAGACTTAGGACCAGACACCAGGCTGAAGTCCAGGATGGTTGAGTCCTGGCGGAAAGTCCAGTTGGGTCCGCGGGACCTGACAACTGGCTGAAGACCAAGTTGGTTGAGACTTGGCAGGAAGACCAGAGTGGTTGAGCCTTGGCAGGAAGTCCTGGTGGGTCAAGAAGTCAAGTAAAGCTGCACAAAGGGTAAGTGAGGTAAGTCACTGGAGGAGCGAACCAGTGAGGACGAGTCCATTTATGGGACTTTAGGCGCGGTCCAATTTAGACCCATTTGGGTGATCTAAGTTGAGGCCTGGTTAGATCCTGGTCTAGGAGACAGGGTCTAATTAACTATGAATATATTTTACTCCAATATATTTGATAACATTATCTTACAGGGTTTGTTTGATATATGGACTAAGCTACAAAACACTTCTTGTGTAAATTAAGTCCTATCCATTTTGTTTAATTACTTAGTTACATCTTATTTAATTGTTTATTAATTCATGCTTTGTTCGGTGAAGCATGAGGATAGAAACAAATCTCCTTTGAATTAATTTTTAATTTGCTAAAACTTGTTCACTTCTTGTTAAATTAATTCCTATCCATTTTGTTACATCTTATTTAATTGTTTATTAATTCATATTTTTCGGTGAAGCATGAGGATATAAACAAAGTCTCCTTTGAATTAATTTTTAATTGCTAAATATTGGATAAGGAGCACACGTGAATAGGATCTGGATAAGAACCAAAAAGCTCGAGAGCCCCTCTATAAAAAGCCTGGCTGTAGAGCTTGAAGGTATATCGAAATATTTTTCTGAAAAAAAGGCTTTTCAAGTGCTCTCTCTTCCAAACTCTCCTGTTGCGGTCCAAGCTACGACGTGTTCACGTTTGATCGCTGCCGGAACTTCAACCCCAACATCTGAGCCCATCTAGGAGATCTTCTAAGTTGTTGGGTAACGCAATTTTTATTTCTTGCATTTAATTACTTGAAAGTGTGGGGTTGTCACACTTTCAATTCTTTTGTACTCGCCTACTCTATCGGGGTTTACTGGTAGAGAGTTTTAGTGGATTGCCCAACGGAAAGGTCCGAGGGACCTGGGCCTTCGAGTAGGAGTCGCCGAAGGCTCCGAACGAAGTAAAACTACCTGTGTCGTTTGTATTGGTTTTTCGTTCGTGTTTTATTTTTTCCGCTGTGCACGCTTTTTAAAGCGCTCTAATTTTTTAAAAAGTCACGTGATTCACCCCCCTCTCACGTGCATCTATCCTACAAGTGGTATCAGAGCAAGGTTCGCTCTGTATCGGTGCAACCACCATAAGAGCCGGGGGAAATCCAGTTCTTTTTTCGATTTTTGGTTTTTCGCTACACATGATCTAAATTAGGTATTGTTGCCTAGATTTGGATTATTTTTTTCGTTCGTTTGATTTTACTCGAATTTGGTGCAACACCATTTCGAGTCGCTCTTTCTCTTTCTTCTCCTTTTCCTACCACACTACTAATCCAAGACCTAGTCTTGGGACAAGTTTTTGTGTGGTCTATTTCAGATGGCTCAAGGTGAAGGGTTTAGCACTGCCCGTCCTCCACTCTTCAATGGGGAAGACTTCCCTTACTGAAACGAAGAATGGAGGTGTACCTAAAGACAGACATGGATCAATGGTTCGCGGTGCAATCTGGCTACGAACCACCAATGGACGAGGGAAACAATGCACCACTGAAGTCTGACAGATGGAACCTTGATATGAAGAGAAAGGCCCAGACTGAGTACAAGGCGCAGAACACCCTCTAGTGCGGACTAACAAAAGAGGAATTGAACCGTATCGGCCCAACTGAATCTGCCAAAGAGCTCTGGGACAAACTGATTGAACTACATGAAGGCACCTCTGATGCAAAGGTAACAAAAAGGGATTTACTTTTAAATAAGTTATTTAATATAAAAATGCAGGAAGGAGAATCTGCAAGCCAACTTCATGCTCGGATCAAGGACATACTAAATGGACTCCACCTCATTGGGCACAAACAAGAAAATAGAGATATTATAAGGTATGCACTAAATGCCTTTCCTAGAAACTCTTTATGGGCATCCATCATAGATGCTTATAAAATTTCTAGGAATCTTTTCAAAATAAATTTAGATGAACTATTCTGTGAATTAGAACTGCACGAACAAACTAACGCCAAGGCCGAGAAAGGAATTGCTTTGTTTGCAGGTTCTTCAAAAGAAGTCAAGTCGAAGAAGAAAATTCAAGAATCAGAAGAAGAGTCAGACTCATACTCAGATGACGAGGAACAAATGGTTAACTTAGTAAGAAAAGTCCTCGCCAAAAAGAAAAGCAAATTCTCGAAAAGAGATTTCCAAAAGATAATGAAGCCAACCAGTTATGGAGACAAAAGCAAAATAACCTGCTTCGGTTGTAACAGAAAAGGACACTTCAAACATGAATGTCCCTACAAAACGGAGGACCAATCAAAGAAAAGCAAGAAGAAGAAGGCTCTTCAAGCCACCTGGGACGAGAGTTCGGATGACTCTGACTATGAACCACTAAAGAAGACAAGCTACCTCGCGCTAATGGCAACTGGACCCGGGTCAGACTCAGAGCACGACGAAGATTCTGAATACGAGTCGAGTCAAGAGATCGGACTCTTTTCGGACGACTCGACTAAGGTATATTTAGATTCAGTTAATGAAATTTTTTTAAGATTATTTCCATTTTAAATAAAAAATTACTTGCATCTGAATTTAGGAATGACCAGCTCCTTAAGGAAAATCAAGACCTTAAGGAGCAATTAATTAATACCAGAACATTAACTGAACAAACTCAAAATCAAAAGACAATTGAGCTTGAAACTGAAAACTCCACTCTAAAGGGCGAAGTCCTAAAACTTAAGGATCTACTAGCAACTTTCACAACCCGATCCAAGAACCTTGACCTCATTCTTGGATCACAAAAGGGCATGTATAATAAATCTGGGATAGGATATAAATCAGGATCAGCCCAAAGATCCTTTATCTCCTTTATCCACCCCCTTAAAAATCAACGAAAAGCGTGGGTTCCGAAAGCTTACCTAACAAAGCAAGTAGGTCAGAATCAACTTTATGTCCCAAAAAGGGACATCCACTACATTGACCCTAGACACCCAGTCTACAATTTAGGGGGAAGCTCCAAATTAGTTGGCACCTCAAAGTCACCCTTTACCCGTCTGGGTACCTAGGACTAGTTTCAAAAGTTAGTCTGACACTTGACCTACTCAGTACCAGGTAGGGCGAGCTGATAGTACGTTAGGGAAGCTGATCTAAGGAGTCAGGTAGGGGAAGGCGTCCTCTATTTGGTCTTCTTAGCCCAGTGGAACTAGTCGAAGCTACCTCGCCACATCCTAGACTAGTTAGACCAAGGAGTTTCAATAGGTAGGTTAAAAGTACAACTTCCTTAAGCGGTTTTGCTTAGAAAGTGGTTGTTGATCCAATAAGGCTTCGGCCAAAGAAGACCTCTGTGCCTCGCCACGGCTGGAAACCAATTATGGAAGTATACTTTTAAACTGCTTCTGTCAAACCTGAATCTAACAAAGGTCAGATTAACTTTATAAATCAAACTCAAACTTATCTCACACAAATCATAGGATCCCTTTGATTGACAACTTAGATCAAGTGAGATGAATAAGGACAACTAAAATCAAAATTTAAAATTCAAATTAACAAAATCAAATTTCAAAATTCAAATTAACAAAATCAAATTTCAAAATTCAAATTAACAAAATCAAAATTCAAAATTCAAATTAACAAAATCAAAATTCAAAATTCAAATTAACAAAATCAAATTTCAAAATTCAAATTAACAAAATCAAATTTCAAAATTCAAATTAACAAAATCAAAATTAATAAAATTCAAATTAATTCAAAATTCAAATTCAAAAATTAATAAAATTCAAATTCAAAATTCAAAATTAATAAAATTCAAAATCAAAAATTCATAAAATTCAAATTCAAAATTCAAATTCAAAAATACATAAAATTCAAATTCAAAATTTAAGTTTTAAATTCTTTAGGATGTTTAAAATTTTCCTAAATTTTTTTTAAAAAAAAAAATTTAAAAACTTAACCTAAGTTCTAAATCTTTTACTTAATTGTAGGTAAATAAATGGATTATTGACAGTGGGTGCTCCAGACACATGACTGGGATCCCACAAATTTACAGAACTCAAGTACAAAAGACTAGGGACCGTTGCTTTTGGAAATAACGGTAAACTTAAGGTAATTGGCCTAGGTAATATTGAACTTGAGTCTGATTTTATAATTACAAATGTATTACTTGTTGAAAATTTTCACTTCAATTTACTGAGTATTAGCCAATTGTGTGACACTGGTTATAAGGTTAGGTTCCTATCCAATGAATGTCTGATCAAACACAATGACAACCCAAACATCACACTTAGAGGACTTAGGCACAATAACATTTATGAAATTAAGTTAACCTGTCCCTTAGAAAATTGTCTTTTAACCCATAAGGATGAGACTTGGCTCTGGCATAGGAGACTTTCACACACTCACTTCAGAAAACTACCTAAACTAAAAGGTTTAGTTAGAGGCCTACCAAAGTTATCTAACCTTGAGTCAACCTTATGTAACGCATGTCAACAAGGAAAACAAACTAGGTCAACCCACAAACCAACTAGTCAAACTCAAACTAAGTCAATTCTTGAATTAATTCACCTAGACCTATTTGACTCACATGGGGTAAAATCAATTAGTGGAAACCTTTACTGTTTAGTAATCATAGATGACTATTCAAGATTTACCTGGGTAAAATTTTTAAAAAATAAAGATGAAACTTTTGATATGTTTACTCAATTTTGTAAATTAGTAGAAAATGAAAAAGGGATTAAAATTAAAAGACTTAGGAGCGATAACGGCGGGGAATTCAAAAATCAAAAATTTAACCAATTCTGCTTAGAAAATGGCTACCATCACGAATTCTCTTGTCCTAAAACACCTCAACAAAATGGAATAGTAGAAAGGAAAAAT
>JAGFNQ010003889.1:131060-203205 GCA_024364735.1 Boesenbergia rotunda
TTAAAAACACTTCTAAAATGATATTTTTTGTAGCCCAAGTATATGTAGATGATATAGTATTTGGCTCAACTAACTCAGACTTTTTACAAGATTTCACAACGATAATGGAAACTGAATTTGAAATGAGTTTAGTAGGTCAATTAACTTTCTTTTTAGGGCTACAAATAAAACAGACCAGTGAGGGTACCTTTGTCTATCAACAAAAATACACAAAAGAACTACTTAGAAAATTTGGAATGGATAATACAAAAGAGATTAAGACACCAATGGCTACCAATCAAACTATAGATAGTGACCCAAAAGGCAAACCTGTTGACCTTAAGTACTATAGAAGTGCTATAGGAAGCCTACTTTACTTAACTGCAAGTCGACCTGATATTCTTTTTGCAGTTAGTATGTGTGCTAGGTATCAAACATGTGCTAAAGAGTCACACCTAACCCTAGTTAAAAGAATATTTAGGTACCTCAAAGGGATAGAAAGTTTAGGAATTTGGTACCCTAGAACAGCCCAGTTTGAACTTATTGGATTTCTGACTCAGATTATGCTGGCCTTGTAAATTAGATAGAAAAAGTACCAAGTGGTGGATGTCAACTTCTAGGACCCTCACTAGTTAGTTGGTTCAGTAGAAAACAACATTGTGTTGCCCTATCCACCACTGAAGCTGAGTACATAGCTATGGGTGAGTGTGTAGCCCAACTACTCTGGATGATGCATACCCTAAAGGACCTTCACTTAGATTTTAAACAAGTCAAAATTTTATAGATAACCTAAGTTCAATCAATTTAACCAAAAACCCAATCCACCACTCTAGGACCAACATATAGAAATCAAAACACCATTTTGTCAGAGATCATGTAAATAAAGGAGAAATTGAATTAACCATGTTGAATCTAAGTCTAACCTAGCCTGATATATTTACCAAACCACTTCCTGAATCTAATTTTAGCAACTTAAGAAGGTTAATAGGAATGTGTGTTATAGACTAGGACTGGCCTGATAAGCTTAAGTTGACTTTTGGTTTAACTAATTAAGCTTGTGAGTTTAAAAACATGGATTTTTCAAACTTGTTTTTCAAAAGTTTATTGTCGTTCAAAATTTAACTTAAACACGGACTTTTCAAACTTGTTTTTCAAGAACTTTATTGTCTTTCAAAATTTGATTTTCAAAACTGGTAGACTTAGCCTAAGCTTGACCCCAAGAATTGCATGAACCTATAGATTTAGGTAGCCGCATCTCACAAAACACATTAAGATTAACTTGTTTGTGTTTGCAAAAACATAGAACAGTTGTGAGATGCATAGGATACTGCCTGGACTTCCGAATGCTTAAGTCAGTGCATCACAGTAAGTCTGGGCATAAAATACCAACATTACAGTGATCAAGTCAAGTAGTCTTGCACTAAAATCTGAGCTAGACATTATTACTTGACTTGACTAACCCAGTGAACACTACTATCATCTAGATAGTTAGTCAGTAACTAGGGTTAGACACATGAAAAGGGACCACAATCATTACTTGGTCCAGGGGGAGTAGAGGTCAAAATACTTTTTCAAAATATCATTTTTGACAAAACACATTTGAAAATTTTGATAAAAGTTGATAAAGATTGAGAGGGAGTTCCAGCTAATCCCTAAAAATATTTTTGTTGATTAAGATTGATATTATATTTTCTGAAAAAAATCTTTTTTGAAAGAAATTTTTTTTTGAAAGCTAAGTTAATAGATTTAAGACTAGTTTTTTTTAACACTTAGCCTATATTTCTACTTCCTTAAACTTGTTATGCTTATATCTTTTTTGATGAATGACAAAGGGGGAGAGTAGGGTAAAAGGGTTAGAAAATTGCAAGAAAATTGCAAACAACATGCTTATTTCACATTTATTTACCTCTGCTTTCATATCTGCTTGTGTGCTGCAACTTTCATACCTATGCTTGTGTTATATTGTTTGCATGTTTATGCAAGTTCATATCTGCTGTTTTTTTCTAACTTTAAACCTGAGTTGTCAAATACATCAAAAAGGGGGAGATTGTTGGTGCAGTTTGCACTAACGGTCAAACTCAGGTTTTGATGTATGACAAAGTGGTTAAAGTTAGGGTTGTTGGTTTTTAACCTCTTTACTAAGTGTGCAGGGTTGAAAGACTTAGGACCAGACACCAGGCTGAAGTCCAGGATGGTTGAGTCCTGGCGGGAAGTCCAGTTGGGTCCGCGGGACCTGACAACTGGCTGAAGACCAAGTTGGTTGAGACTTGGCAGGAAGACCAGAGTGGTTGAGCCTTGGCAGGAAGTCCTGGTGGGTCAAGAAGTCAAGTAAAGCTGCACAAAGGGTAAGTGAGGTAAGTCACTGGAGGAGGGAACCAGTGAGGACGAGTCCATTTATGGGACTTTAGGCGCGGTCCAATTTAGACCCATTTGGGTGATCTAAGTTGAGGCCTGGTTAGATCCTGGTCTAGGAGACAGGGTCTAATTAACTATGAATATATTTTACTCCAATATATTTGATAACATTATCTTACAGGGTTTGTTTGATATATGGACTAAGCTACAAAACACTTCTTGTGTAAATTAAGTCTTATCCATTTTGTTTAATTACTTAGTTACATCTTATTTAATTGTTTATTAATTCATGCTTTGTTCGGTGAAGCATGAGGATAGAAACAAATCTCCTTTGAATTAATTTTTAATTTGCTAAAACTTGTTCACTTCTTGTTAAATTAATTCCTATCCATTTTGTTACATCTTATTTAATTGTTTATTAATTCATATTTTTCGGTGAAGCATGAGGATAGAAACAAAGTCTCCTTTGAATTAATTTTTAATTGCTAAATATTGGATAAGGAGCACACGTGAATAAGATCTGGATAAGAACCAAAAAGCTCGAGAGCCCCTCTATAAAAAGCCTGGCTGTAGAGCTTGAAGGTATATCGAAATATTTTTCTGAAAAAAGGCTTTTCAAGTGCTCTCTCTTCCAAACTCTCCTGCTGCGGTCCAAGCTATGACGTGTTCACGTTTGATCGCTGCCGGAACTTCAACCCCAACATCTGAGCCCATCTAGGAGATCTTCTAAGTTGTTGGGTAACGCAATTTTTATTTCTTGCATTTAATTACTTGAAAGTGTGGGGTTGTCACACTTTCAATTCTTTTGTACTCGCCTACTCTATCGGGGTTTACCGGTAGAGAGTTTTAGTGGATTGCCCAACGGAAAGGTCCGAGGGACCTGGGCCTTCGAGTAGGAGTCGCCGAAGGCTCCGAACGAAGTAAAACTACCTGTATCGTTTGTATTGGTTTTTCGTTCGTGTTTTATTTTTTCCGCTGTGCACGCTTTTTAAAGCGCTCTAATTTTTTAAAAAGTCACGTGATTCACCCCCCTCTCACGTGCATCGATCCTACATGAATGACTCTCTCAGAAGGGCCTCGAGAGATTTCCTCTCCCAGAAGGGCCTCAGGAGCCTATCTTCTGGGGGAGGTCTCGGGCATATCCCATCCCGAGTTGGTCTCGAGGATCTACCCTCCCGAGGTAGTCTCGGGAGTCTGCCTTCCCGAGGGGGTCTTGGGAGTCTGCCTTCCCGAGAAGATCTCGGGAGTCTGAGAGAATCGTTCAGACTCGGTGGGCCCTGACACATAGCTTCCTCGTTCCATTTGTCAACCCTAGGATGCTCAACCCCATCACAAGTCCCTCCCTTCAAGTCTAATCGAAGGAAGTATGACTGACTGATTAGACTAGTGGTGCAACGAAGAAAAGTTATGTCGTGGTGGGTCTATATATCCATTACTACTACATTGGCGGCTTGTCGGGTCCGAGGAATCGAAACATTCGTCCTTTGGTCTAAGGCAATCCCTTTGAATTAGTCTTCCAAAAAGGCTTTTGTGAACTTCGAGGCATAATAATGATAGTTGTCTATCATCCATTAAAAGTGCATGAGTTCTCTTAATGGCGATAAAACACCTTCGCAAATGCGTCTTTGCCACGTGCCAAAACTTCTCTCTTCGCGATCTCCTGCTGATATGCGCTGCAGAACCATATCAAACGTTCGCCTTAACAGCGGTGATGCCTTGAGATGGGCGTTCATCACCGTCCACGTGCCTTGCCCCCATTGTACGCACGCAAGCAACTTCTTCCCTATAAAAAGGGGAGGCGAAAACATCCGTCCATCTTCTAGCATCGTCGATTAGCAACGTTTGCAGACATCGTTCTCATCTTCTTTCTCTAAGGATTCTTTCCCACCCGTAAGTCTTCTTCTTCGTTCTCACCTTCTTCCTTAGGAACCATGGTTAAGGAGAGCAAGAAGGACCAGGGTAAGAAGGGGACCCTGAAAAAGGGATACCAACCGGAGTGGTATGAGTCCACGTCTTCTAGGGTTAGGACGGAAACCCTCCAGGCGGCCTGTGAGGCCTACGACATCCCGGCCGAGATGGAGGTAGAAGTCCCTAGGGTGGACCAATCACCTATAGAACCTCCCCTAGAATTTTTTACCTTCATCCTAGGGCAGGTAAAGTTAGGGCTCCGTTTTCCTCTCCCCCCTTTCTTCATGAGCATTTCCTCGTATTTTGACATTCCCCTCTATCAGATGACCCCCAACGCCTTCGCCCAGATGGGCGGGGGCGGCGTTTATCATCTTCAAACTCTTGACATCCCTCTAACCCCCCCCCCCCCCCAATTTCTTCCATTTTTTCTTTGTTCCAACTGGCTCGCAAGGTACATTTAGTTTTACGGCACGCCCTAGCCATAGGTTCTTAGGCGGGTTTCCTTCTTCCCATAAGGGATGGAAGGAATGTTTTTTCTTTATTTGCTTGCCTCAACGTCCCTTCAACCCCATTCGCTGGAGGGAAAACCTGCCAGCTCCCCCGGATCTTAAAGAATTCCAACAGGACCCAGGCTATCAGCGTGCTAGGAGCCTCCTGTCTAGCATGGAATTTAGCGGCCCCGGGCTAGTACAGAGTGAGGAACTCATATACCGAGCAGGGCTCAGCACAAAAGTCACCAGCATAAGCCCCAACCTCGGTAAGTTTATCTTTTTTATAAATGTCTGTTAATTCTAACTGATGTTCCATTGTTTGTTTATTGCAGAGAACATGATGTTATCGAGGGTGATGAATCAGCTCATCAAGTGGGATGAAGCCAATAAGCAGACCTTGCCTCTCCCCCGGCCCTTCCTACCGCACCAACTAACTCGGCCGAGGCTTCGGAGGAGGCTACGGAGTCGTCCGGTGAGCACGCAACGCTGGAGCAAATAGAAGCACCAGCAGTGCTAGAGCCAACCACCGACCAAGGGGCCCCGGAACTGCCTGGCGTCCAGGAGGCTGACCTGCCTCTCGTCATCGTCGAGACGGGAGAAAATAAGGAAAAGTCAGCGCCTCCAGCCGACACCCAGCTGCCTAGATCCTCAGGGAGGCCAAAGAGGAAATGCCCGAACAAACGCTCGTCCAAATGGAAGAGGCTGCGACGTTTTGACCCCCGCAAACTCCCCTCCATCCCTGAGGAGGGTATACCGATATCCGATGATGAGTACACCATCCCCTGTCTCAGCATTTTAAGCAGACGACCACTCCAGAGACAGGAGGTCAGACCATCAGCACCTCCCCGGCCGACTCCTCCGACACCTCCAAAGGTAAGCGGGTGGTGCCCACAAAGCCGCGAATGAGGCTTGACCACCTGCGCAAAAAACTTGAGGTAGCCTCGGCGGCGACCTCACAATCATCACAGTCACTCCCCCCGGTGCAATTCAGGGAAGTCCTGACGGACCCGATTTAGCTAAGTTAAGTTGTCACGAATTGTGGGACCATCAGAATTTAGAATATTTATAAATGTGCTGGAAACCCTTTTTGCAATCAAAATATGAAAACGTAGTAAAGGGGCCACAGGTCGTATTTTTCCTCGGGACTAATTGACGTTGTTTGATTCGAGCTTGTGTTTAGGTGTCGTTTGTGAATTTTGGGTTTCAAATACAATATGGGTTTTGGTTTCAATTAGAAATGGAAACGAAATGGAAAACAATCTGGTAAACAATCTGATATTAAGTGCAAGCCAAATACGGAGTAAATGAATCCAAACAATGTTAAGCAATCTACGCAAATCACTAAGTCACTGCCGAAACCTAACTTGACTCTAAATGCAAGCAACAACTTGATACCACAATGAGAAAAACTGATATGCCAAAAATTGACATTAAATGCAGGAATTGTAGCTGATCAATTCAGCTTGGGAAACTAGGCTTCCAATGGAGTTATCTGCAAGGATAAATGAAACAATTTTAAACCCGAGACTGACCAAGGCAGGAACAAACTGATGCCGAAGCTACTGCAGAATTTCAGCCATATCTCCAATGCAAAAATCTGACAACAAACTAAATACAATATGATCGAACAAACTGCAATTGTAATGTTCAGAAGAAAACCACAATGCAGAATCCATTTAGAGACAAACTAAAGGCAAGAAGGAATGCAAAACTTCAAGATCTGACTGTAGAATTTCAGAATTGATACAATAGCAGAATTGTGAGTGGCACGCAAGGAAAAGTTTATACCATTTCAGAGAGAATCACTTAGGTTTGCTGAACTGACTTAATGGCAGGTTTGGGACTCGAATTTCAGAAATGAAATTGCTGTGTTCGCAGAAATAAACTGATACGAATCACTGAAACAACATGCAGAAATTAAGTTCAACTTCAAAAATCGAATGCATGCAACATAATGGATGAAAAATCCAACCAGCACTGAAATCCAATACTTGACACTAGCTTCAGAAGTAATGAATTCAGAATTACAGAATTTAAACTGACAAACAATTCAAAAATGTTTAATGCAGAGGTGGTGTGCGGAAATGGCAGTACAATTCATATGCAGAACAAACTCAAAGCAAGCCAAATTCGAATGCATAATCAATAAGAATCGGAAAAACTAAAGTTCAGTTGATTCAAACTTCAGAAATTGTAACCAAAACAACTAACAGAAATTTAAAATTGAAAACTGCTGAAATAGACACTGATACGCAGGAATGCAGATGAAACCAAATGCATAAATGAATACCAAGGTCTTTGAAGATGCAACAAGCTACAATCTGACTTCAGAGAATGAAACTAAATCTAACTAGCTACAAAATTCAGAGCTAAGGTAAGAAACTGATACAAAAGGAAAAAAACATGATACGCAGAAAAAACAGGGCTGAAACGGGACTGATACGCAAGCTGGAAACATGAAACAAATGAAACCAAGTAAAGTGTCTACTAATTAGGCTAGCTAACTACTGGAAGAACAAATTCGAACCACTAATTAAACCGAAATAATGCAAGAAAGTAAACTAAACAGCTGCTAAGAAATTCCGTAACAGAAACAAATTGCAGAATTTAAATTACAGCTAAGTAAACCGAAATTTCCTAATTTAAACTAATCCTTAACCCTTCCCGAGATCAAAACCACCTTGTTCGTCACGCAAGGGCAAGCCAAGAACCCCTTCGGCTCCGCAAATCACTGGAAACAGTGTTGCGATTCAAATCCAGCTCACTCTGCACTTGGCTGAGGAAACTCAATCCAATCTCCTCGATTTCCATGGCTGGGAGTGCGATGATGATTTGAGAATCATCTGAGCTCGCCTGAGAACCCCTACAGTCGGCTCAGATGGTCGGACGTGGCTCGCGGATGAGATTCAAAGGATTGGATTGCAGACTGTCGAAACCCTCAAACAGCCCTGTTCCGGCGCAATTTGAGTTGAAATCTCCAACAGAACTATCCTCCAATGATTCAGATGTTGATCCAAGGTCGAAGTTGAGGAGGTCCGCCCCTTGGATTGAAGAAAAATGAAAACGAAGAAGAAGAAGAGAAGAACTGCGGCGGAGACGCGACGAGGAGGAAGGCTGCGCAAGTTTGATTAAATATTAACATTGGACGATCAGATTGATTTGGAGAATCCAACGGCTGATCTTGCTCTGATTTGACCCAAACTTTGATGTGTGATCTGGGTCAGGATCTGCCTCGTGGTAGCTCGGATCCTCCAGATGTGCAACGGATGGTCCAGATCATCCAATCTTTGAATGGACGATCTAGAGCCCTCCGACTTGATCCAACGGTTGATTGAGCTCTGATTGGGATGAAACCTTCAGATCTTGATCAGAGTGCTTGATCAACCCTAACCCTAGCTCGGATTGCTTCAGATGGTCCCGGATGGCTCAGATCTAGCCGCTTTTGAATCGGACGACCCAGATTAATCCAACTTGATAACTCGATCCGGGTCACTTCCGACTCAAGTTCGACCCAATATGCCCTAGATCCATGAACCTTTCATGCCTACAAAAATAGATCAAGAATTTAGTGGCCAAATAATCCAAATATGTGTAAATTTGCAATTCAGTCCAAAATAAGAGTAAGTTCTAAAACCTAGGGCAATTTCTCAATTAAGCAATAAAAACATAAGTCAAACATGGATTTTAGTAATTAAAATAATCAATAAAATGGTACTTATCAAGCCCCTTGGCCCAGTAGCTTACACAGCAGAGGGGTTTCCCGAGCTGAATGCTCTGACTGATGTTCATTTGGATCATCAACACTCGACAACAAGAGCAAGCCTAAGAAACTCGAGTGGGAAGGGAAAATTTTCATTCGGCAAGGCAAAGATTTACACAACCATGGGTTAATCGCCCCTACGAGTGCAAAATGAAGAAAGACAACAATAGGAGGCCTGGCCCTCACTTGAACGACTCTTTAGTTACATCAGGCAGGTCTTTGCACATCTCCTGAAGCCGCACTGCTGTAGGAGGCAGATCGAGAGGAAGATATCCGCCCAGCTTGAGTTGACGGACGACGTTAACTCCCTGTTGCATCATTACGTCCATGAACCGTTGGGAGATTTCGGTAGCGTGGGCTGGGGCATTAATGCACTCAAGCCTGTGCTCTTCCAGTCGGGTGGTCTCGGTTTCCCTGTAGGATCGAAGCGCCGACAGTTCTGCTTTAGCCGCCTCCCACTCGGATTTCTCCTTCAGCAGTTGCTCAAGCTCCTCCTTCTGAGCTTGTAACAATTGGTCTTTGGAAGAGAGCTCTGCGGACAGCTCAGTCATTCTCTGTGTTTGAGCTAAGGCCTCAGCATCTCTGGCCTCTAGTTGGGCTGAAAGGAGTCATTGGCAGCGGACGTCTCCCGGAGTTCCATCTTTGCCTGAGTCAGCTCGTCCTGGGTGTTCGCCTGAAGAGCCTGGGCCTTCCGCTCAGTGTGCTTCAGTGCGGAGAGCCGGATGTTCGTTTGAGACGCTGCCTGAAGCGCTGTTTCAATCTGGCCGTGCGCCGCCTCAAGTTGCTCTTCAGAGCGAGCTAATTGATCTTGTGAGGCCTGAACCTCGTTCGCAAGCGATTCAGAGTGGGCTCGTCGGAAACAAGCTGAGAGTGCACCAGTTGGGTCTTTAGGCGCGCTACCTCCCTTTCAGCCTTAGCCCGAGCCAAGGTCTGGGTCTGGAGTGACAGGGAATCACCATGGCAGTCTCCCATGAACTGCGAGATACATACCGGGTTCATAAATAAAGATCTGAAGGTTCAATAGAGGACCCAGGTCGTAGGGGCATACCTGAGTGGCCTTGAGAAAGAAGGCATCAGCTCTGTTACGAGGGCCTCGGAAGTAAGACTCCTCGAGTCCTTGAACATAGCGGTTGGCCACCGACCCATACAGGCGAAGATCCTGATGCCGGTCGGGTAGCTCGCCCGGGGGCATCTTCAAGCGGCGGTTGGCCCAAGTGGGCACCAAAAGGTGCATCATCTGATCCTCAGCCGGATCCTCAGCAGATGGAGTTCCCGATCTGTCGAGTACGACCGTGTCGGGGGCATTGGAAGAAGCAGAAGGGTTGGTGGTCGGGATGACAGGAAGTTCGGCCATAGAATCAGGGTTGGGGTTGGCGGCCATAGTAATCGCTGGCAGGTTGGCAGGGGAGCCGTCCACAGGTATGGCGGCGGGTGGATCAGCAGCAGGGGCCACGTAGGGAACGATGGTTGTGGAGGCGGAAGGAGCTCCCGAGTCGGGAGCGGCTCGTTTCTTTTTCTTCTTCTTTTTCTCCAGTTGTTTGCTGGAGATGGGGTGAGAAGAGCCCCTGTCGGGGAAGAGGCTTGGCGGCGCTTGGAGGGAATTTGGCGGTTGTAGGTGGGGCTATCTTGGAAGTAGTGGGAACGGATTCCAGTAGAGGCAGAGTCAGGCCCTCCGGGGCATCCTCTGCCGGGACGCCTCCTCTGGCAGCTAACACGGAGGCGACCCGAGTCTGCAGTTCGACCTCCTCTAGCCTAAAGCCTTCCCTCAGAGCCATAGACAGCAGCATGCGAACTGTGAAAGAAAAATAAGCTTAGGTAAGATTGAGGGATATACGGGGAAGGAACAATAAGACTTACCAACGGCAGACAGGGAAGGAACAGGACTCGGGCTGAGACCAAAGGCAGAGAGAATCCCCTCCTTTAGCAGATGTCCACCATGAAAGTGCCGACCCTCCAGCTCCGCTGTGACATTCAGGTAGGCCGCAGAAGTGCGATAGTGTCTGGGGAGGGAGTCGGATACAGGAAGTTCCTCAATCCAGGTAGTAGGCCAGCCCAGAGATGAGATGGGCCCAATGAAGAAATAACGCTCCTTCCATCCCTTGTTGGAAGTGGGAAGATTCAAAAGGAAGGAAGCGTTGGCTCGGGCTTGGAAGAAGAAGTCGCCCGATTCCTGTTGTTTGGGGTAGAAAAGGTAATGAAAACTCTCTGGCTCATTGGGGATCTTGTATAGGGGAAAGATGATGACTGAGCCACACATCAGGCGAATGGCGTTCAGAGCCAATTGAGGAAAGGGAATTTTGAAGTAGTCGCAGATGGCGGAGAGGAAGGGATGAATGGGGAAACGGAGGCCGACTTGTAAATGGTCCCGAGACAAAGCAATGTAGCCCAGGGGGCGGAATCAGGTCGATCATTTGATTTAGGCAGGTGCAGCTGGTGGTCGGCAGTGATTAGGAAATCCGACCGCATTTGTTCCAGGTCGTGAGCAGTGAGGGCAGTTATCATGGTGGAATACCAGGGCAGAGAAGGAGAGGAAGACGAAGAAGGAGATGCCATCTGATGAAAAGGAGAAAGGAAGCTGACCGGTAGAAGGAGTTGCCGGAGAAGGAAGTCGAGGAAGAGGAGTTGTCGGAGTCCTAGCAGCAATCGAAAGTGGCGAAGAACGATGAGGGGTTTTGGACGCATGAAGAAGAACGAGCGGACGAAGGGCTTACTTATGGGGATGGGCGAGGAACACTGGTCATCCGATGAAGAACTGGGAGAAACGTGCGACTTAGCCAAAGCCGTCTGATCAGGCTCGGAGGATGTCCATGACGGCAGAACACAGGTGTGGTTAGAACACTCACGAAGGACTCGGACATGCCCTTCGATGTGCAAGCACAAATGGCTTAGGGGCGCGAATCTCAAGCCATTAAGGCGGCAATTAATTGTAACGCCCGCCCTTCCGGCCCTACGATGTAGGCGGAAGGCGGTGTTACGCTAACATACATACATGCATATGAAGATCTTAATGCAGCGGAATAATTTAAAACTTCCTACTTATGCGTTTAAAACATGCAACTCATATTGACATATCTTAACTATCATTTCTAAACATAGTTACTTGGTAACTTAGCATTTTCATAATCATAAAAGAAATAAAACATAGCACGTGAGACATAGCATGTGAGACATAGCATGTGACATCATGTAAATCAACATAAGTTGTTCTTTAGTAAAAATTACCATCATAAAGTGTAGCATGAAACTAGAGTGAAGTTGTTCTTTAGGGAAGCATCATAAAGTATAGCATGCAACTAAGGGTGACAATGCAAAACATAAGACATGTGAAAAATGGGAGTAATGGGGTCTTCTTTTTTTCTTTGCCAAGTCACTGCCACACACACACACACTTGCCCCTCCTGCTGCTTCCCATAGCATAGTATCCTCTTGCTTGATCTGCGGTATAAGGAAATAAAACTTATAAGCACATAGGCTTAGTAAGACTCTTTCCTACTCACTAAAATCATACGTCACATAAAATAAAGGACACATAACACGCTTAACATAGAGAAGTTCTTGACATAAACATAAGCATATAACATACTTGACATGGCATAATTCTTGACATAAACATAAGCATATAACATACTTGACATGACATAATTCTTGATATAAACATAAGCATATAACATACTTGACATGACATAGATGCATAGCATAAATGAATACATGAGTCAAATACACATAACATAAGGATGCTTATTTGAAAATCATAATTATAAATACTTAAACATAAATCATAACATCATGGGGGGCCCCGGCTTGTACCACATACATACATTCATCATTTGTGCGCATCCCTAAGTAGATGCGAGGTAGCTAGTCTCGACCTACAAGGGTACTAGGTTACCTTCAACCTAGGGACAGCTGCGGTAGTCCATCACCGAGGCTTTCATGAGGAGCCCATCCTTGTTGGACAGCTGCGGTAGTCCCAGAACCGAGGAAAGCTGCGGTAGTCCTACACTGAGGCTTTCATGAGGAGCCCATCCCTTGGACTTTACTTGGGTCCGGTACAAGCCCATTCATAAAATAAAATAGCTTTACATGCTTCAATGTTTTCATCATATTTCATCATTCATAGAACTTACATAGCATAATTGAAAACATAAACATGATCTTAGTACATGAAGCATGGTATAAAGCATACTTAGCATTTCATCATTCATAATTCATGCATAACATCATTATGCCTTAAAGGCATGAACATCATCTTCATTCATAAGGTATGTCATGCACACATCATTATGCCTTAAAGGCATGAACATCATCTTCATTCATCATCTTCATTCATAAGGCATGACATACATACATAATTATGCATTAAGGCATAAACATCATCTTAGTTCATAAAGCTTGCATGATCATGGTACATAAGGTAAGCATGCATTACATACATGGCACATATCACATAGCATACATGATCATGGTATCTATCACAAAGCATGCTTGGGTAGGATCCATATGAACATGATACATACTACATAGGTTCATGACATTCAATATAAAACATGCATAAGTCTACATAACCATATATCTATCATAATACATATGTTCAAGACACTTAACATAATACATGCATAATTCTACATAAACATGAGGCCTACTTCACAACACATGTGTTCATGGTATATGGCTTAAAACATTCATGAATAAAACCTACTAAAACATGGCACATAACATAAGCATACAAGGTCATGATGCATAGCACATAAAGTTAGGGATTTAGGTAACATAAAATTCATACAACATGCTTGAACATATATATACATCATAATAAGTCATAAACAAGTATACTTGAAACCTTAGACTAACCCAAACCCTAAAATTGGAGCTTGGCCAAAACCCTAGGTAGGTTTAATTCCATGGAAAATTCATATAATTCACAATTAACATCCAATACAATACATACAATGCCATAGGAAGTCATTAGAACACATGATTGGGCTAACCCTAACTCCTAGCCCTAACATTTGGTCTTGGCCGAAACTTGTAGAGGTCTTAAGTCCATGGAAAATTCATAAAATTCACAATTACCATCCAATACAATACATACAATGTCATAGAAAGTCATTAGAACTCATGATTAGAGTTAACCCTAATTCCTAGCTTGAGTTTGGGTCTTGGCCGAAACTTGTAGGGGTATTAGGGTTCTACAATAATTGCACAACTCACAATTCATCCTTTATTTATCATGAGAAAGCATTAGGGAGCATAAGTGAGGTTTTAACATCATCCCAAACCCTAATTTTGTGCTTGGCCAAAACCTATAGGGACCCTAAATTCATAGTTTTCTCAACATATATCCCAAACAAAACTTAAATCATGATAGACAACATACAAACTATTATACCACAGGTGAGGGAGTCTTACCTCTCTTTATCTTGGTTATAAACCTTGAATAGAGAAACAAAAGAAAACCTTCTTGATCTTAGAATACCCATTTGCCCTTGTAGCCTTGTAGAAGAACTTGGATCTTCAAGAGGGAGTCCTCTTGTGAAGTTTTTCAAGGGGAAAACCACCTTGTGGCTCACGGCAAGAAGGAGGCAAGGAGGAGGAAGAAGAGAGGAGAGGAAGAGCCCTGGTGGAAGAAAAGTAACTTAAGCCTCTTCACTTCTCATCCAACCTTTTTATACTAAGTGAAGGAGCATGGTGTCTCTTCACATGGTGCCTCTTCACCTTCCTTTAGCCTCAAATAATTCTTCTTCCTTTTCCACTAACACTCTCTTGCTAGGTGAATTAGTTAGTACATGCATGATGAGGCTCTAGGTCCAAGGTTCAATCCTTGGTGCATGCACTTTAATTTTATTCCATTTACTCTTATTTTTGACAAGGCCCACATAAGAGCCCATCAAGAGTTATGCTAATATTCCTAATTGGAATTCACTCCTATCTATGTTAAAATTCTACCTAAGGTCCACTAATAGTCATGGTACTAGAAGAGCCCATGTAAGACCCATTAGTACTTAGCTTTTTAATCTATATAAGAAATCATGCTAAGGTTCATGCTAGTATTCATATGTTACTCAAGAATCCATATAGACATGATCAATATTTTAAATAAAAATATTGAGAGGATTTGACGATCGTTACATTAATGAAGAGCCACGCCGTGATTTCAAAAGATGCACCAGGCTCGAGCTAAAGTCATGGTCCAGTCAGTCGAACTATGTGCCTTCTTCGACTAGACTTGAGGGGGATGCTTATGATCCCGGGCCAGCTTGCGTGTAGCCTGGCCAGGCAGCCTGGCGCCCAGTCAGAAGGAAAGTGGTTAGGGGGTTGTAAAGGCTCGCCAAATAGGAGTTGCTTAGATGAGGGCCTCTAAAACATCCGCGTGGCGACCCACGCTCCTTAGTATGGGCCCGCCCCTTACCTGGGTCTTCAGGCCCTAATGCCCCTCTAGGATTGGCTCCCCGCTGACGCGTGGTGGCCCACGCTCCGGGGATAAGCTCGAGCCAGAGGTGGCGTTACTTAGTGCCCCAGTTGGCACCCTCATAAGCCCTCAGCAGGCCTCTTTACTTAGTGCCCCAGTCGGCACCCTCATAGGCCCTCAGCCAGCCTCGATAGACACCACCACTCCCTGACACCAGACTACCAAAAGCTATACGGGGTCAGCATAGAACTGAAGCCAACTAGGTCTCAGTGACGGATATCCCGCCGGGATATTGATCTTCCTGCCATAACCTGTCCCCCCGTACTGCGACCACCTACGCTGGTGTCAGGCCGAGCGGCGCCAAAAGGTGCCAGCCATTAAGTTGACAGTGCCCCTTTCCTTTACCTGGTGTGCACCACTTTGCCCTGCCACCTCTGGGCTTGCATCACCTTGTCCTTGTTAATACGGCAGAGGTGGCAGGCGGGGCAGGAGCTGTTAGCTTCCCCGGCTATATAAGTCTCCTAACTCCACATCTCTCTGGTACACGCGATAGTGCAATTCCATACTGTTCTATTGTTTTCCATCGCCACTGTCGAGTACTGACTTGACCGTCGGAGTGCCTAGCCGGGGACTTTTCTTGGCGGGTTCTAACGGTTTCTGTCTTGTAGGCTACAGGAGATCCAGCTCGTTAGACTACCTCAGCGACCTCGCTCTTCCCGGAGGCTCACCCAGCTGTAGGGGCGTCCTACTCACTTCGTGACAGGATCATACGGTTTAGGGATTTATTTAGTTACTTAATAACTGTGATAATAGCTATTTAATATGTCTGTTGATACAGGACACAGAGATGCTGCGGATTATTCAGACAGTGGGTTCTCTTCGTTTATGACTTTTTCATCGGAGGCGGGTATCTATGACTCTTCTTTTAGATTAGTCATAGATATATGCTTGATATGCTTTGTTTAGCAATAGAGTAATAGATTGTGATATAACCCTTCTATTTGTCTTGCTGATATTGTTTATGCTATACCTGGCATGTGATACATATACCTTTAGGACTTAGGTTATGGTGCATTATCTACGATCCTTGCATATCATGTTGATATAGGTGGTCTAGATAATGGATATTGTTTGACCAGTGTCTTGCATCATCGTGCACTGTGCACCACTGTCGATCAGGGGCCCTCTTTGTGGGTGAGTCAGGTCGATAGTCATACTGACCTACCCATACGACCACTCATGGATTAGTGGTTGATGGAGTATTGAGTATTGTGCTCTGTGCTACTCCACTCATGCACTCATGGGTTAGTGAATCGGAGCGTGGTAGTAGGCAGAGGTCCCTCCTTGAGTAGTCCATATACCAGGAGATGAGAGGGAGAGGTCTCTCCCCCATTTATATACATGGGGTAGGGGTAACACTCAGACAGAGATGTCCTCCATAGATGGCCTGGGGCTGATAGAGATATCACTAGGATAGATCATGACCTGGGGCTGATAGAGATATCGCTAGGATAGGTCATGGAGTAGGGGTGTTACACCGGCAGCATTTCGTCTACTCGATCGCTCAAGAGCAGTGATGGCAGAGTACGGACGGCAGTCACAGCCCTACGTCGGAGGGTGACCTCCGCTCAGCTTCCTCCCGTACATAGGTGACGATGTCTGACCGACGGTAGGGGTGATCATGTCATTGCACCATGTGCATACGCATATTTTACACTTGCTTGTGTTTGCTATACTTGGATGCTGCATATGATTGACATGCACATACAGGAGACCTTTATGTCTGGATTTGGCGACTCCACCACATTGGTATGGTACTTCCTATTGCCTCTTTCAGTTGTACTAATCTCTACCTGTACATGTGTTATGTCGATAGCCTGTTACACTATTGCTAGCTTAGACTATCCTGCGTATATGATGAGATATCCGTTGAGTACCGTGTACTCACCCCATTAGCTCCTTGTTTTTATTTCAGGATGATCGATTGGAGTGCCCGGCAGCCTATCCCAGCTCGTGTATTTTCGAGACGATTCTCGGGGTTTGTCTTGGTATTTTGATGGGGTACATGTTGGTATCCTCTTTCTGTTCATTTCGTCTTTTCGTTTCCGCTGTTGTATTCGTGTTCTGTTGGGTGGTTTACATGGCAGTATAGTTATACTTTTGTGTGCCATGGAGGCCCTTGTGTCATTTTATTTTGTGGTAAGTCGTACCGGTACGCAGCTTTTGATGTTGTTTCTGTTTACGTGTATTTCAGATGGTTGTTCCAGCCCTATAGGCTGCGGTACAATCGACTGAGGTAGTCGTAGAGGTTAGGTTTTTGAATTATCCGCCGGGTCGAGGGAGTGGCAGTCTGGTCAGTATCGGATGGGCAGCTCCTCGAGGTGTGACATAGGGTCTGGCTCACTTGGCTACCAGATTCAAGGAACTCTAGTACTTGTCCTGGAGGTCTAGGGTTTGAATCTGGGGAAGGCAAAAATCCATCGCCGGGAGTGGGAAGACCGTAGGGTCACCAGCCTAGAGGATTGCCTGCGGGGACCAGAGAGGCCGGGGCCGGGGCCGCTACATAGAATGGCGCCTTTTTATTGTAACGACCCGGCCCATCGACCAGACCCCTCGGCCCCTTGGGCGGCCAAATTCCATTTTTGACGGCCCAACAACCTGACCCCTTTGGTCGTCGACCGTCGACTGTCGTTACTCACAAGAACTTCCCACCCCTGGCCAGTGGATTTTTTCCTTCCCAGGATTCGAACTCTAGACCTCCAGGCTAAGTACTAGAGTTTATGAATCATGGCAGCCAAGTGAGGCTCACTTGGCTATCAGGATTCATAAACTCTAGTACTTAGCCTGGAGGTCTAGAGTTCGAATCCTGGGAAGATAAAAATCCACTGGCCAGGGGTGGGAAGTTCTTGTGAGTAACGATGGTCGATGGTCGACGACCAAAGGGGCCAGGTTGTTGGGCCGCCAAAAATAGAATTTGGCCGCCCAAGGGACCGAGGGATCGGGTCGACGGGCCGGATCGTTACATTGAATTCAATAAATTTAAGTCCGCATGATAATGCCATATACAAAGCCATCGTAGGTTGCATACTCCCTCTTGCCACCAAGGATTAAGCTATAATTAAACCATATCATCTCTTTCTTATGTATGCACTTAAGCATCATCTTAATATTGATTTTGGTCTTTGGGTCTTCAAAACCATTGTCCATTATTCCGGATATAGTTCATCTGGAATAGTTCACCTGCCCTATTGTCACATTATCACTTCCATTCTTTCTTCATGCGACATAAACACTGCAGCTGGTGGTAGTGTTAAGCCCTTGTCCCCTCACTGTGATAGAATAGGTATTAGGTAATTATCCTTGGTTGGGATAATAATTGATGGCCAGACCTTAGTTTTAAAGGAACGTTACAATGACGTGCACATGCCCAGGAGCCCAAAAAGCCCGTGGAGCCAGAGCCGGTAAGAGTACAAATACCTACTGGAGACAAGGTTTTACCACCTTCATCTGATTACATCAAGAGCTACTTACTTAGGCCATAACATTATCTACTATATGTTTGACTATTTGGCACTTGATGCTTTAGCTTTATATATTTAACTTTTACTTGCTTATGATATGCATGATTAGCATGATTAGCATATCTTCTGTATGGTTGGCGCTTGATGCATGATATAGAATCATATCAGGCTCAATGTGATTCTGATATAGAATCATATCAAACTCATGTTGAGCCTGATATGATTCTATATTAGGCCCAACATGAGATTTTCTATCGTTTCTTCCAAAAAGAGTTTAACATCTCCGGAGAAGTCAAAACAAATAATGGATAGTATATTTGAACTCTTTGCGACCTCAAAAATTCCATCAATGAATTTCGGTTGAATCTCATTGTTTTTGTAATATTTATGCTTGCATGCATGCGTAAAGAGAGAAAGAAAAGAGAAGAGAGAGGAGGAAAGAGAAGAAAAGAGGAGAAAAAGTCAAATTTGATAGTAAAAGGGGTAAAATAGGAAGAACACATAATTAAGTGCGTCATTGGTAAATATTAAAGTAGCATACGCCTTTTGGTCAATTCGAAAACCTATATGCATCTTTTGATAAATTATTGTATTTTCTAAAACTATTCCATTAGCGCGGTTCTTTGGGACAAGGTGAAGACTTGGCTTCAACTACGACATGAGACGACCACCTCCATGTTAATGCTAGAGGTTTTCCTCCAGAGATATCGCAGTGATGGCTGCTTGACTAGAGCTAGATACTTGGATATGTCTTATATGGTATTTTTGTTATGGGAAGCTCGTTCGCTACCAATTTGATGGAGATGCCCCTGATGTTAAGAGGGCGTTTCACAAGATCTAGACGCACAACTTTCTCTTTGCATGTGTCTAATATGTAACCTTCTTATGTGATATATAAAATTATTTATCTTACTCAAAAAAAATGAGAGATTGTTGGTGTAGAAAACACCAGAATTAAACCTATATTTTGATGTTATCAAAGGTTCAAAGTTAAGTTTTGTTATGATCTAATGGATTGATCAAGTATGGAAGTTACTTAATCTGGAAAGCCCTAATAGATCAACTGGATCGAATACTAAGAAATGACAGTCTTAGGAGATCAATGACACTAGACAAAAAGTCTAAATGGGTCAAACCAGACATATGGTAAGATGGACTCGATAGGTCAGCAAGGACAAAATATTGAGTCAGAAGAAAGCCTTGGCGAATCAATGATCAAATGCTGAGCAGAGAAAATCTTAACAGATTTGGAGGACTAAATGTTTAGAGGCTAAGTTAAGAAAAGCTCCTGGAGTAGAGTAGTTCTTTGGAAAAGAAGAACAATAAGGTCGTGTCCCAGTTGGGACAAACTTTACGTGTTAATCCAACTGAAGAAACCAACTAAGATTTCTAAGTCCAGATCAGATAATCCTAACTGTCTATCTTATACATGCATATTGTCTATTATTTAACACTGTTTTACAAGATCATTATTAATGTATTGTCATGCAAACTTTGTTGCAAGAAAACAAAGTTTTGTTGACCGAGGGGATGAGGTTCAGTCGACCGATCCAAGTGGATAAACACAGCAACATTTGAATCACTACAAAGAAGGAAACCGTGGTTCAGTCGACTGATTAGAGAAATCAGTCAACTTAGCCACATTTGGAATGTGGATATGGATATTATCGAATCATTATAGTAAAGGAAACCCTTGGGGATCAATGAACTGAATGTAGTTCTGTCGACCAATAAATCAAATTTTGCAGGATCGATCAAATGATATCCGAGCAAGTAAGGAAATAAGTGGAACTAGTCGCCTAATAAAGGAGCAGTCAATTGATAGGGTTCAATCGACTTGTTGGTTTCTAGTTGACTCAAAATGACCTATAAAAGAAGCTTCGTAGTTCGAGGCTCAACATCAATTTCTTCATCATTCCATCTCGCCACTGTTGCTTATGTTCATGCAAATTAAGTCATTTGTTGTTAGTATAATCTTTTATTGTTTGCATTCATTTAAGGTGACAGTAGCTTGCTACTATCCACCTCATTACGTGTTCGAGTTTACTTCTTGTTTGAAAGTTTTTGGAGAGAAGAACTTTAGTTTATTGCTTATTCGGAAGCGATCAAGAATCGCGGACCTTGGAGTAGTACGTAGTCGCTGGACTACAAACCAAGTAAAAATCGATTTGTGTTTTTTTTACTTCCCCTGCTACTTTGATTTGATTTATGAAAAGAAATGAGAAATTTTAAACATGCGAGATCTACACCCCCGCTCCTTTCGAACCAACATGACTCACATGCTCAATTTGACTAATGGGATTAGTCGATTGATCTATATTGATGGTGTAAAAATCAATCAATTGATGTTGATTTAAAGTGAACAGAAGTGAGTCAGACTCATCTATTTAATTCGACTGATTGCATCATTCGAATGATGTTTTCATTAGTCGACTGATGCTAATTGAAATTGAACAAAAATGAGTCAAACTCGCATGTTCATTCCAACTTAATGCATCAGTCAAATTATGGTTTACATTAGTCGACTGATGTCAATCAAAATTGAATAGAAGCGAGTCAGACTCACCTATTCAATTTGACTTAGTACATCAGTCGAATAATATTTTACATCAGTTGACTAATGCCAACTGTAATTGAACAGAAGTGAGTTGGACTCGCTTGTTCATTTCAACTAGTTGCATCAATCGAATGATGGTTTATATCAGTTGATTGATATTTAAATTAGAGACAAAATCTAATAGATTTTAGAAGTGTCAATGATTGTTCAACAACATGAACAACTGTCAAAGACCATCTTAGTCGACTAATGGTCTGCAACAATCGACGGATGTCTGAAATAAAAACCTTGACTCATAGGATTCATATAAAAGAAAAATGAAGTGTTTGAAGGTGTAGAGCTCTCATCTCAAGCCCAGATTTTCATGCTAATTGATTGCCAAGAAGTTTCTTGAGTTTGATCTCCAATCTTTGGTGCACGCATTTGAAGAAGAAGAAATCTACATCTTTCAAGTAAATTATTGTAATCTCTTCTTACTTCATTTTTTTATTATATTGTAAGACTATTATAGAAGGTTTCTCCACCTTTGATTTTGATCCGAGAAGGAGGATTTCATTAGTAGTGATGGATCGGTAGTAGTAGCTCTTGAATTAATCGTAAGCGAATACCAAATAAAATAAAAGTGTTAACATTTTATATATACTAAATTTCTACATTAAACCTAAATTGAAAAAGTGAAGTGAGTTATTCATCCCCTCTAATTCTCATGATCCCAACCGGCATTTATGACTAACATGGTACATTTTAACTCATATATATATATATATATATATATATATATATATATATATATATATATATAAACACACTTTATCGATTAAAAAAATTTCAAAGGGAGACAATGTAAATCAAGTCCAGTTCCTATTATCTGCTTCCTTATATACTGATAAATTGTCATAGAGCTATAAGAAGGGGCAAATATAACCAATTTTCAGACGTTCCCCAACTAGTTGTCAAACAAAAATAACAATAATAATAGAGGCCAAAGGTCACAATCAAGATGAGGCCCCACTTTAATTTTTTTTAATCAAAGGGCACCACACCAATGTAAAATTATTCAATTATCTTCCATTACGCTATTATTATTATTATATCTTTTCCTTATTTCCGTCTAAATCCTGAATCATGCGTGCATTGTAGTAACTACGAACTTATGTATACCACACAGTTATAGAAATTACAATTTCATAGCTATTGCATAGTTGTAGTGTTAGGTTCCATGCGAAAATTAAACAAGTAAAAATACACAGCAGAAAGGAATCCACCAAAGATCCATGCAAATTCAAATTAAATCTTTGGTTTAGAAAGATATCTCTTGATGTGTAAAGCCTTTTGCGTGATCGAGAGGGTAAAGCCGATCTGAGCGTAATCTTGACATTCGCGCCCCTAGCGGTATCCACATGAGTACAACTGTCATTCATCTCATGAGCACAATTGGAGTCTTTCAAGATCGTACATGTAGTGCTAGCTACTATGCATATATATAAGTTGAGATTAAACCCTAACCATTAGGGTTATCTTATTAGATAAATGTGATCAAGTCTTATCTAATAAGAGTTTATCTAATAACATGGTTAAGTTTAATCTACTAAGACATTATTTAATAACGTGGTCTTCATTGGTTTGAGTTTATTTGAAAAACTCAAATAAATATTAGATTAATCATTATCTAATACGTTTAAGATCTAATTAGGATTAACAGAGTACTTTAATAAGATCCAATTAAATTAACCCATGATCTTTTCCAATAAGAGACTTTGATTGTATTCCTAATAATTCTCCTCCCAAACGAAGGACTATTATTAATATAACAAGTTTAAGATCCGAAACCAATTTTAGGCTTAAAAGTTAGGTCCATTTTATTTTAGTCATACTAAAATAAATCAAACTCCAAAATTGATGCTGTCTCTGTATGTGACCCAATAGTTTCTCATAACATTGATAGTGACTCTAAAATCATATTTGAAAAATATAAGCAATGAGTGATATTTAATAATATATCATGGTTATCCAAGTGACGAGAATATCGTAGATCTAACCTAACCTGTCTATGACTATTTTATTATATAATTTAGTACTTTATCCATGATATCTAAATTAATTTATGAGGCATAAATCGTATCATCCTCTCATCAATCTATGTGTTTCTTGATCTCTAAGTAGACTTACTTAACTAAATAAGTTTAATATCTTATATTGACTTATTTAAGTATGATCATACATTTTAGTAGTACTTAATCAAGGGGCTTACAGATTTCACTTCAGTTATATGGAAGGGGCAAATTTTATCTATATCATTCAAATCCCTCCGTATAACTCATTGCATACCCAGTGAATGACTTGTTAATTGATCTTATAACAGGTATGTTTGTCAATACTACAGTACACAACCCCTCATGTACGGAACCGTAGTGACTTCTAGTCAAATGATTATTTATACTAATATGAAAATGATATGATACTCATATAACAATCTATGAAATATTCTTATAGTGGATCCATTCAGTACATATTCTCTAATATATACCCATGTATTATCTTGATATCATATATCTATTAGTATTTTTTTTTGAGATTTAGTCATCAGTTAACCTACATACTAGTCTCAATGTATTAATATTGTCCTTGTATATTAATACTTGATGAGGAATAATTGGGAGTAGTGTTCTATATATCTATAGTCTCTCACAATCAATTCAAATAATTGATATACTATACAGAACCTATCACTCTAGGGCATTATTATATTTACTTAAATTTGTATAGCTATAAAACAAATATAATAAACACAAAATATTGTCTTTTATATTAAAAATATGATACAACAGTCTCATATCAATCATCTCATTATTGACTCTTAAGGCTGACACGAACAATATCCCACTAGCACTAGAGTCAATATAATATCTAATACATGGTGACCTAGTATGACTATCATGTTTTTTCTATGTCAAAGCCTTGGTTAGTGGGGCTGTAATGTTATTATATGTCGGTATTCTACATATTTTCACATCTCTTCCATCGATAATCGCTCAAATGAGATGAAATCGCCAAAGTATGTGTTTGAATCATTGATGAGACCTTGGTTCCTAGCCTATGCAATAGCCCCGTTATTATTGTTAAGGATTATTGACCCGGCTAGAAGAGGGTGAATAGCCAATCACCTACTAATTGCGGTTCTTCTTCCTACGATGTTAGTGCGCAACGGAATACAAAATAAATTAAACTAACAAAAGAAAAATCACACCGCTATCATGAAACCTTTACTGTGGCTAGGAGATGATGCTCCTACTCCACGGTAGTCCGTAAGGTGGACGATCGCGATCTGTCGGTGGATAACTCCCCAGAAAGCTTCCAACTAGCTCGTGTAGCTTCTTGTGGGTGGAGAAACATCGTCACAAACTCGCAAGCACACCTGAGCACTTGTATACTACTAATAAGCTTTAACCAAGCTTATTTCGTCAACCTTTGCCCAGCCAAACCGAGCTCTCTTATATAGAGCTCGTTCCTGATCTAGCCGTTACCAGTCGATTGGTGCCAACACCAGTCGACTGCTAGCTATCGAATTTGAATGTTAGAGCCCAATATTCTAATTCAGCCAACACCATTTGACTACACAGAAGATCAGTCGACTGATCTTTACCAGTCGACTGCTCCTAGCAGCAGTTGACTACCCAAACCCTAAACCTAGGATTTTAGTCTCAAGTACAATCACTCTACACTCGTCCTCGCATGACCAACCTAGACTTAGCCTTCTAGCCTCCTCTATCAGCCTTGCATCCCTTGGATGTCTCTTCATCTTTCACGACTTGCCTTCTGAAGCATTCTTCGACCTCGATCCTTGTTGTTGGGTTTTTCTTTGCCAAAATCCCACTTGGACTTTCCGTGTTGTGCCTGTATCCTACACACTCATAATGCATATCAAAACCAATAAACCTAACTTAAACATTTACCTAAACATCAAAACCTAGGGCACCTAAATTGCTCTAACAATCTCCTCTTTTTCGATGTTTGGCAACCCGTTTAAGTTAAGGAAACAATAACAAAGCAAAAATCATGGAACCTAATATTAGGCTCCCCCTTCACCTAAGCTCCCCCTTGAGCATGGATTTCCTTACAAAGGTATTTCTCCCCCTTTGACAATAAATGAGTAACAATTGCTCCCCCTTCACCTAAGTTCCCCCTTAAGCTTTGATTTCTTGTAAATGTGTGTTGGTTTTCCATTTAAACCTAACACTTCTCCTCATTTGTGATATATCAAAAAGTTTTCTAAAAATATCCTAATTATTAGATTCTTTACCCTCAAATAACCATAAACATTGTGTATTAGCTGTTGGTGCAAGATGCATTAGTGATGTCCTTCTCAAGTGTTTCAATGCTTAACAATATGCTTAAGTTAGTGATACATTAAACAAAGGAAGGGTTAGTCAAGAAAGGAGTAACAAAGTGAAGAAAAGTCCTAGTTAACCTAGGCAATAAGTCCTGGTTCGATGAATTGGGTATTAAGTCCTGATCATGGATTGGACACTAAGTCGTGGCCGCGGGCTGGGCACCTAATACCTGACCGAGGGTTGGGCACGAAGTCCTGGTTCGTGGAATTGGACAATAAGTCCTGGCCGAGGGCTGGGCACCGAAGTCTTGGTTCGTGGAATTGGGCAATAAGTGCTGGCCGAGGGCTGGGCACCGAAGTCCTGGTTCATGGAATTGGGCAATAAGTCCTGGTCATGGACTGGGCATGAAGTCCTGGTCATGAGATTAGGCAAAAGTCCTAGTCTGTAAAGCTGGGCAAAAGTCCAACCGGATGGGCCGAGTGGCAACCATCTCCTGAGAGGAGTATATGAAAGGCGTGTTCCCTGGGATGGGAACATAGGCGTCGGTTCGACCTAGGGTTTCATGGGAAATCCAAAGTCAGAACTAAGTCCTTAAGGTTAAGATTATCTGCATGTTTGTCTTGTCTTTGATTGTATTGCAGGTACCTAAAAGTTGGAAACAAGGCAGGCAAGCGAACACAAAGCGACCTGGAAGAAGCATCTAGGGCGCCTGTATTGAAACAGGCACCCCAGAGCAATAGGGCGCCCTGGACTGGGCAACCACCTCCTAGGCGCCTGTTAACACAGGCGCCTGAGAGCTCCCATGCGCCCTATATGTGACAGGCACCTAGGAAGGGGGAGCTTATCCCTGCTGCGAATTCGGCGCAATGATGATGGTTGACCAAGCATGTGAGGCACCTCCTTCGACACAGGCGCCCTGTAAAAGACTATATAAAGGGGCTTCGAACCCTCAACTCAACACAACATTCCAAGATCAGTTCTGAGCATTCCGAATAGAAGAAAAGTGCTAACGACGAAGCTCCGTGACCATGGAAGCTCCGGGAGGAAGTGCGCGACACTTCAGAGTTCCAGATCGGCCGAGTCTTCGACTCTTTTGTTTGGTTCGATTTACTTTCTGCATTTCATTTCAGTAATACTTTTTGATTGTAAATCGTGCACTGTAAGATGGGTTTCTCCGTCTCCGAAAAGTCCAGAAAGGAGACCATTAGTGGACGGGCGTTTCCCGTGCTTACGCCTTGGATGTACTGACCCTGGGGGTTGGGAACCAAGTAAAAACTCCCGTGTGCAATCTGTTAAGTTGTTTTTCGTTCTGTCTATTTTTCTGCTGCGCTACTAACTTTGTGACCAGAACGAATAATCGAAAGTTTATGACAAGTTTTCGAAAGTTTTGACAAGTCGATATTCACCCCCCTCTATTGACTACACCGGTCCCCATAAGTGGTATCAGAGCCTGGTAGCTCTTCATCGGACTAACAGCTGATGGAGCAAAGACGCTAGGAGTTGAGGGGGAGCCCAGGGGTGAATCAGGTACATTTTTTTAAATGTCAATTGTTAAATTTCATATCACATGCTTTAAGTGTAGGGAGAGAAGACACTATAAACATCAGTGTCCTACTCATAAGACTCGAACTTCACCACCGGTAGCAAAGGAGGCACCAGCGCCCGGAGTCTGGAGGGACAAAAGACAAATAAGGTGTTTCAAATGTCAAAAGCATGGACACTACAGGAATCAGTGTCCGTTCAATGTACGAAAAATTTACGTTCGTAAAAATTTCCAAATTACTGCACAGTCTTTCAAGTATGTTAATAATTTAGATAAATCTGTTGATTTTTCTGATAAACTAGATCTGTTGCATAATCAACCTAGGATATTGCATGATCAATTATCAAAGGTAGACAATAATAAATTATCAGAAATTAATTCTTTAATTGTCAATATCAATGCAATGATTTTTGAAATTAATTCTGTTAATACTAAAGTCAATTCAGATAATATTGAAGTCAATTCTGATAATATTAAAGTCAATTCTGATAATATTGGAATTAATTCTGATAATATTAAAATTAATTCTAATAATATTGAAGTTAATTCTGATAATATTGAAATTAATTCTGATAATATTGAAAATAATTTTGGTAATGTTGGAATTAACTCTGAAAATGATATTGTAATTGATAATTCTCATAATGTTCTTGATAATGATGAGATAGAAATTAATAATTCTTTAATGTCTAATATTTCAGATAATATTGACAATATTCTTGAGTATAATCATGATATTTCTGAGAATATTAAAATTATTTCTGAGGATAATAAAGATATTTCTGAAAATAGTGGAGATGAAATCTTTTTAAATAATTATTTAATTATTTTCTTAGATAATCCTGAAAACAATTAATAAATATTAACTAGCAGCCCTGAAAATTACTCCACCTACTATGAAGATGTAGAAGGATATGATTTTTATAATGAGGATGAGGAGGAAATTGAATTTTCTAGAATCAAGGCTATAGTGAATAAAATATACAAAATTTCAAATAAATCAGAATTGTTAGAAAAACTTTAAAAATTAAATAAAGAAGAAATAGTAGATAAGTCAGAAATTTTTGAAATCATGAAAATGATGAAATTAAACCCACAACTCTTAATTAACCCAGAAATTTTGAAACTTAAATCAAGTTAAATCTTAAAAACTTTAATTAAATTTTAATTAATTTTTAACCTTAATTTAATCCTTTATTTAACATTAAATTCAATTAATCTTCAATTAGGCTAATTTAATTTTAATTAATTCTTAATTAATCCTTATTTAATTTTAATTAATACTTAATTAATTTAATTTTAATTAATCCTTAATTTAATTTTAATTAATTCTTAATTAATTTAATTTTAATTAATTCTTAATTAATTTAATTTTAATTAATCCTTAATTCTTATTTAATTCCTAATTAAATTAATTTTAATTAATCCTTAATTAATTTAATTTTAATTTAATTCTTAATTTAATTAATCCTTAATTAATTTCATCTTAATTAATTCTTAGTTTATTTAATCGTAATTATTTTTACCTTAATTTAATTCTTAATCAATTTAATTCCAATTAATTCCTAAATAAACTTTAAATCTTAATATCTTAAACTTAAATTAAATAAAAACTTACTCAAACTGCAATAATCAATTTAATAAAATTAAATATATCAAAGTGGGTTGGCATATTCGCGGGTTCACATGATATGTATCAAATCAGGAATTTGATACATTATTAGAAACTTAAGTAAAATAATTTGAATTGTTTGACTCATGCATAACTGTCATGCTCATGCATTTGTTTTTTTTATATATATGTCATGACATTCATATTTAAATTTATGCATAATTTAGAACGGTTATAGGAGAAAAGACTGATTGAAACTTGAACAACTTAGTATTAGGTGGAGATGAGATGATAGTACGTTAGGTAAGCTCTTCTAATAAGGTCAAGTAAGGTAAGGCGTACCCTACTTGGTCTGTTTAGTCTAGTGGAACTAGCCAAAGCTACCGATCCAAAACCTAAGCTAGTTAGACTAAAATTTTTCAAGAAGTAATTTGAAAATAAACTTTCGATAAAAGGCTTTGTCAAGGAAAGGGTTGTTACTCCAATAAGGCTACGACCAATGAAGGCCTCTATACCTCGCCAAGACCTGGAAGCTAATTATTGAAACTCAAAATCAATTTACTATTTGATAAATTTGAATCTAACACAAGTTTTAATTAAATCTTAGATTTAAATTCAAAGAAAAATTATTCAAGCATCTCACAATACACCCATAAGGCAACCATATTTGCTTGTACTGAAACATCTAAAATGGGTGAGATGTTAAGGACTAATAAATTGAAAAATGCTTTTCAAAAAAAATTTTCCAAAATTCTTAGAATATTTTTCTAAAAATCTATTTTCAAAATAGTGCTTTAATATAATAATATTTTTATGGATTTCATGCTTGTCTGAGTGCTTATATATATTATACGTTTTCAAAATTATATCTTTTTCAAAAATTTGTTTGACCTACACAATTAGACACAAGCCTTTTAGGTCAACACTAAAGTCCCTTAAGGCACTTAGATAGAGTCAAACGGTGTCGGATACAGGGGGAGTGTTTTTATTCTTTTAAATGTTTTTCGAAAACTATGCTTAAAAATCACTATCATTTCAAAATATTTTTGGAAAATTGTGCTTAAAAATCACTATCATTTCAAAATAATTTTCGAAAACTGTGCTTAAAAATCACTATCACTTCAAAAGGTTTTTCGAAAACTGTGCTTTAAAAATTACTGTCACTTATGTTTTTCAAAAAGAGTTATTGTGTTTTCAAAAATTATCTCCTTGAAAATTACCATATTCAAAATGTCATTCAAAATTATTCTTTTGATTTTGATAAACCCTAAAGATATAGAGGAAGTCTACTTCATAATGTCACGCCCCGAGACCCAGGAGCCGCTGATCCAATAGAAAATCGGATAGCACCTCCCCTATCCGGCGGATAATTTACACATACACACAGATAATATAACACAACCACGCAGTTTAAAGGGCCTCAGGCCTCAGATATATGCAGAAACAATAATTATATAATTATATCTATCGAAAACCAAATCCGGACTCACCTGAGCTGCCAGGGGGCAGGAACAAAGCCAAAACCGAACGAAGTCCAACATAGGACTCAAAAGTACAATACCTTCAAACAGAACGTGCATACATGTTCAAAACATACAGCGGAAGCATAGGAATGCTACAGGGTCCATAACAAAACAAGGAAAACCAAAAAGGGCTCCTCGGGAGCTGGGGACTGGCGGCTCGGGATCTCCTCGCAGACGTCAACCTGAAATAAATATATATGGCAACGGGGTGAGTCCATAGCTCAGCGGATACCCAACAGATATGCATAGAAGGTTATACCAACAATAAGAGTTCAGCTAATACAGTCTCATATCAACACGAGGGAAAGACTGGAACTGAAAATACTGGGTAGGTACATACCTGAATCCATCTAACCTGTACAGAGGGTAAGAAATACCAAAAGAAGACAAATAGGCATATAGTCTCAGATAACAAGTCTCCAGAATATGCGATGTCAAACAAGTGCAGCAAATAAGTGCAGCAAACAATGCACGATGCAAAGTATGCACATGGTGCAATGACATGTGTCACCCCCTAGTCCCAGTCAGGATATCGTCCACGACGTCCGCGTGGGTAGAGCTGTGACAAACTGTACGCACCCTGCCATCACTGCTCCTGAGTGACCGGGTGGACAGGATGCTGGCCGGGGGACCACCCCCCTACCTCATGTATATATGAGGGAGCTCCGCTCTCATCTCCTCGTGGCTCAGTACGAGAAGGGACCCCTGGCTGCTACCACGCCCGCGCTCACCCTCCTCATAGTGGCCGAACGGAGCAATACAGGGCAAATGCACACATCTACGGTATCCACTAACCCATGAGTGGCCGTGTGCGCATATCATGTACCGGAAGACGATTAGGCTCAACCACAAGGGAGTCGCTGATCGCCGGCATGCAACAGTGCAAGGATGGTGTATGATAGATACACATACCTCCCTCCCCAAATCCTCAGTATACTAGGTCTCAGTCTGAAATCCTACAATAGGAAGTACAGGTAACCTACAAGGTATACTGGCCTGAAACTACCAATCCCTCAAGATCAAATGCAGGAGACAATACCACAATCTCTAGCATACAAATAGATATGACAATACCTGAGACTGTATGGAACTAACAGCAGAATAACTCAGGGATGAACAACAAGTATCCAGAACTGACATAATAAACAGGGATAAACAACAATATCCAGAACAGACATAATAACCAGGGATAGCGTAGAATCTTACTGCTATCTATAACATTCTATGCATAACAGAATGACAATATCAAGATAGATAAGTCAAAGGGTACCCGCCTCCAAGAGTAGAAATCCGTATCAAATAAGATAGAACCTCCCGTCTGATAAGTAACAATAAATCCGGTCAAGCTCCTGTATCAAGGATGTATTCAATTTAGCTATTATACAAATGATAGCTAACTAATAAATGCCTAAGCCAACCCAAGGTTAACCTAATCATTCCCCTTTTCAGTTAATCATATCAAATTAACCGATCGATTCTTAATCAACCCACGTAATTAAGATTTAAGTTTCGGTTAATCCCAAATACAAACCAGAGCAAAACTACTCCCTTCTCTACCTTCAAAACCATACACAAATAGAGCTACATCGAGCTTCCAATTCCAAATAAGATTGAGACCAAAACTCAATTGAACCCTTACTTGAGCCAAGCAAACTCCACGGTAGAAGCTCCCACTCACACAGTGAGGTGGCGCATAACAACATAGCTGAAACCTAACCTCACCAGCTGCTCACAGGAACATCACGGCACACTCTACGCATGAAGTTTGTCAACAGAAAATATGAATCAAACTCCAATCACAGTAGTATCATCCACATAGGTACAAACATCACAGGAAATCAGATCCTTACCTCCAGTAGACACTGGCCACAACTGATCTGAATAGGAAAAGGGTCAAATGTGTTGTTTCAGCTCTAATTCCTCCTCTTCGATAAGTCCTCTACCCCCCAATGCATCGCAACATAAGGCCGGCTGCAAACCACAGACCAATTAGGCTTCCCATAACTGCTAGACATCGCCGGCGACCTCTGGATGGCACACCAACCGTGCAAACAACAATCGAAAGCTAACACCATCAGAACTATCCTTAGTACCGAAGCTTCGCTTACCTGTGACTGTGAAGATGATATCCGGTCACCGGCGTTGGAAGATTGCCCCAGTTGTACGGCGATGGTAAAAGGATGAAATCCCCTACGAAGCTTACGGATCCAAAGCCTCGCGGAAACCAGTGTGGTAGAGGCGATGAGAAGTGCCGTGAGGAGAAGACAAGGAAGAAGATGGCTTACGATCGGCGTCGGTGGCTCCGATCGATAGAGAACATCGTCAAATTGTGCTTGGGTGCCGGCGAAGGAGAACACAAAGAGGTCGGCGCTGCGGGTTTGGGCTAGGGCACACGGGCTTTGCGGCTGTGGATGAATCGGCCGAAGGAGGTTTAAGGTTAAGTATTATAAGTTGGAAAATTTTGCACTTTAGTCCAACGAGTTTCGGCTAATTGCAATTTCATCCTTATGTTTAAAATTCCTTGCACATTAGCCCTTGTAACTATTGGTTTTATTACATTTTGGTCTCTAAATTTGTGTCCAAGAACTCGGAAGCCCCGGACCAATCCGGTAACTCTCTGAAAATTTTCCGGAACCTAATCAAACGTGTCGGATTTAACACATAATCTACAAGGACTCCTAGGATGTGTCAAATTTAGGGGGAGTCTAAATCAAAAGAAATTATTTCTGACAATTAGTTTTTGAAATTATTGGATAATTCTTATGGTATGAACCAAACTCTAAAGTCTCAGAGGAAGAGTACTTGTAGTCAACAACCTTCTAAGGACTGTATCAAGTTTAGGGGGAGGTCAAACTAAAAGAATTATTGAACATTGCAAAATAATATGTGTTCATGCACTGTATTTTTAAATCCTTTTGAAAACATAAGGAATTTTTTTCAAAATACTGTCATCTTTTATTTTATGAAAATATGATACTATCACTTTCAAAAACATTTTTTTTTGCTTATAGAATTCCTTTTAAAAATAATATTTACTTGAGTTTGGAGAATTTCCAGGACACTTAGGAAAATGTCCTTGTAGTTAACAAGGTTTCCTAGGATTGTGTCAGACTCGAGAGGAAACCAAGTAAAGTAAAATATTATGTTTTCAAATATCCTTCAAAAATGTATAAAATTTTTCAAAAGTACTTATATTTTTCAAAAAATGTATAAAATATTTCAAAAGTACTTATATTTTTCAAAAATGCATAAAATTTTTCAAAAGTACTTATATTGTTCAAAAAATGTATGATATGTTTCAAAAGTACTTATATTTTTAAAAAAGTAAAAAATATATTTTTTAAAGTACTTGCATTTTTCAAAAAGTGTAAAACATTTCTCAAAAGTACTAGTATTTTTTTACAAAAAGTGCCAAATTTCTTTCAAAATACTAATATTTTTCTAAAGTGCACAATATTTCCAAAGTATAAATTTTTGTGCAAAAATTCCAAAGTACATAATTTGTTTTAAGTGCATAATCTTTTATGAGTGCATTGTTTTTAAGTTGAAAATTTTCTAAGTTCAAATTTTTTTTCTAAAAGAAAAAATATATGTTTTTTTTAAGTGCACAAAATCTTTGTAAGTAAATTTTTTTCGAAATGCAGAAATTTTTTTAAGCATTATTTTTCTATGCACAAGTATGCACAAAATTCTTTCTGAGTAAAGATATGCTTTCAAAAAATATACTAAGTACTTTCAAAAGAAAAATTTTGTTTCATTGTTGGTCCAAGTGTTTTTGTCGTTTTTTTATGTATGACAAAGGGGGAGAGTGAGCTTAAGTTAGAAATGTTTTCTTCTTCCCAAAGGATCAAAATGAAATCAAAATGTTTTTTCAAAAAGGGGAGAGTAAGCTTAAGTTAGAAAAAGTTAGAAATTTTTTCTTTTTCTCTCAAAGAATAGAGAGCAAGGATCAAAATATATTTTCAAAACTTAGATCATTTCTTTTATCTCAAGGTTTATAACTTAGCCCTTTAATCCAATCTAACATAAGATATTGTCAAATATCAAAAAGGGGGAGATTGTTGGTGCAAGATACATCAGTGATGTCCTCCTCAAGTGTTTCAATGTTTAACAATATGCTTAAATTAGTGATACATTGAACAAAGGATGGGTTAGTCAAGAAAGGAGTAGCAAAGTGAAGAAAAGTCCTAGTTAACCTAGGCAATAAGTCCTAGTTCGAAGAATTGGGCACTAAGTCCTGATCATGGATTGGGCACTAAGTCCTGGTTGCAGGCTGGGCACCTAAGACCTGACCGAGGATTGGGCACGAAGTCCTGGTTCGTGGAATTGGGCAATAAGTCATGGCCGAGGGCTGGACACCGAAGTCTTGGTTCGTGGAATTGGGCAATAAGTCCTGGCAGAGGGTTGGGCACCGAAGTCCTGGTCGTGAGATTGGGCAAAAGTCATGGTGAGTAAAGCTGGGCAAAAGTCCAACCGGATGGGTCGGGTAGCAACCGTCTCCTGAGAGGAGTATGTGAAAGGGGCGTTCCTCGGATGGGAACATAGGGGTCGGTTCGACCTAGGATTTCATAGGAAATCCGAAGTTAGAACCAAGTCCTTAAG
Source organism: Boesenbergia rotunda (assembly GCA_024364735.1). Lineage (NCBI taxonomy): Eukaryota > Viridiplantae > Streptophyta > Magnoliopsida > Zingiberales > Zingiberaceae > Boesenbergia > Boesenbergia rotunda. The sequence continues at coordinate 165,652 of JAGFNQ010003889.1, forward strand.
GTTAAGATTATCTGCATGTTTGTCTTGTCTTTGATTGTATTGCAGGTAGCTAAAAGTTGGAAACAAGGCAGGCAAGCGAACATAAAGCGACCTGGAAGAAGCATCTAGGGCGCCTGTATTGAAACAGGTGTCCCAGAGCAATAGGGCGCCCTGGACTGGGCAGCCACCTCCCAGGCGCCTGTTAACACAGGTGCCTGAGAGCTCCCAGGCGCCCTATATGTGACAGGTTCCTGGGAAGGGGGAGCTTATCTCTGCTGCGAGTTTGGTGCAAAGATGATGGTTGACCAAGCTTGTGAGGCGCCTCCTTCGACACAGGCGCCCTGGAAAAGACTATATAAAGGGGCTTCGACCCCTCAACTCAACACAACATTCCAAGATCAGTTCTGAGCATTCTGAACGGAAGAAAAGCGCTAACGATGAAGCTCTGCAACCAAGGAAGCTCCGGGAGGAAGTGCGCAACACTTCGGAGTTCCAGATCGGCCGAGTCTTCGACTCTTTTGTTTGGTTCGATTTACTTTCCGCATTTCATTTCAGTAATACTTTTTGATTGTAAATATTGCTATGTAAGACGGGTTTCTCTGCCTCTGGAAAGTCCAGAAAGAAGACCATTAGTGGATGGGTGTTTCCCGTGCTTAGGCCTTGGTCGTACTGACCATGGGGGGTTGGGAACCAAGTAAAAAATCTCATGTGCAATCTGTTAAGTTATTTTTTGTTCTGTCTAATTTTCCGTTGCGCTACTAACTCTGTGACCAGAACGAATAATCGAAAGTTTACGACAAGTTTTTGAAAGTTTTGACAAGTCGATATTCACCCCCCTCTATCGATGGCACTGGTCCCCACATTAACCCTCATAAAATTATACACAAGTTTGATATCATTAAGACACTTTTCGACCTTGCTGCAAACAATTTCAGCATGTATCAGTCGACGAGACAGTTATCAGTCAACTGACCCCTATCAAAAATAACTTACAGAATTATCAATCGACTGGTTCCTGCACCAGTCGACTGATACCCTAATATCAGTATATTTCTACATTCTAAACCCAATTTCAGAAATACACTAGAAATTCTACAAATCTGTTAGGATCGATGGCTCGGCTAGAGGGGGGGGTGAATAGCTCATCTCGGTTTTTCTCTACAATAGGGTTAACACAATACAAAATATAATGAAAATGTAAGATCTAATGATAACTCACAGTACTTTTACTTGGTATCCACCCGAACGGGTGACTAATCCAAGGATTTGTAGGGATCTATGGGTAAAATATTTAAAATCGCAGCGGAAATAAGATCCCTCGAGCGATCCATGCGAAAGAAAACTCATACAAAGTGATCTACAATTCCTATCTTATACGAATACCTTTGTCGCGTGCCCTTCGCTTATCCCGCTAGTCCTTTGGTTCGCCGGATCTCTTGCACGTTCAAGTGTCCATGCCTCTATGCGAATCCACACGAACACGATCTACGTCTCGGAGAGAAACCACCTTAGTTGTGCTAGCAACTTGGGATGGTTCACAAAGCACAAGAACCTCCACTAGGGAGTTATGGACAAGGAGGAAGAAAGAAGAGGAAGAGAGATGCACACTCTAGCCTTTGACAAGGGGGGGAGGGGTATTTATACTGATCTAATGAATACCAAGGGTCTATGTCCCTTGAGCTCCTCTCATCTTAATGCTAATAAAACCCAATGAATACCAAGCCTCTTGGTATTCCTTGAGACTTTTAATATTCTATTCATCTAATGAATAGAATGTCTCTTAGCCTTCCTCTTAAATAATATTTATTAAACACTTTAATGAATATTATCCATAATTAAGTGGTTGAGTCTAATCTAGATGAGTCTAACTCAAATTAGACTCAATCCCATAATCTAATTGGGTTCACTTGAGTCTAACTCAATTAATCCAATTCGAATCAAATCTTAGTCAAACCAAGATCAATTAATCTCTGAAGCATCGTGTCCTTAGTGTGTGACCCAATAAGTTCTCGTAATGTTGGCAATGTGTCTAAACCACTTTAGACACATAAGCAATGAGCGGCATCTAGCAATGCATCATTGCTACCCAAGTAACAAGAAAAGTCGAGATCCGACTTAACCTCCGTGACTATGATAATGTATGACCTTGTCCTTCTATCCTTGATATCTAGATTGACCAATGAGGCATAGACCGTGTCATCCTCAATCAATCTTGTGTTTCTTGATCCCCGAGTAGACTCATTCAAACAAATGAGCTCAATAGCTCATATTGACTCATTTGAGCATGACCATGCGTTTTAGTAGTCCTACTCGATCAAGGGGCCCACAGATATCACTCCCGTCATATGGGAGGGATAGATCCCATCTACATCACTCACATCCCTCCACATAATTCATTACATACCCAGTGATTGCCTTTATAGTCCACCCTGTTACGGGTGACGTTTGACGATACCAAAGTACATAACTTCTTATGTAGGGAACCGTAATGACTTCAGGTCTAAGGACTATTCATACCAATAGTCACATGAGAAAGTTTATGACACTCATATGACAATCTATGAAACTTTCTCATGGCAGGTCATTCAGTACACATTCTCCAATGTATACTCATGTGTCAACTTGATATCACATATCCATGACTTGTGAGCTCAAGTCATCAATTGACCTACATGCTAGTCTCCATGCATTAATATTGTCCTTGAATATTAAATACTTGACTAGGAATGGTTTAGAGTAGTGTTCTCTACATGATCTCACAATCGATTCAACCAATCGATATAATGTAGATAAGAACCTACTACCTAAGGACATTATTATACTTAGTTATTTGGCACAAATACAAAGTAAGTATAATAACCAAACATGCCTTTATTAATAATAGAATATGATACAAAATGTCCCAAGTCAATCATCACATAATTGGCTCTAGGGCTCCTACTAACAGGATCCACGTGGTTGCACACTCTCCACTATGAAACCCTCCTTCAAAGGTGGGGAAACCTTTACAAACGTTGTCTTCTTCCTCTTTACAAGATGCAATAGAGAACTAGAGGAAGAACTAAGCAATATGGGCACTAGCAACACTTTGGTACAGTGAAAAACCGTACCTTCATCGTGCCCAAAAGTCCCCTTTAAATAAGAGTAAAGAACAACTTCGCAAGCTGTCCAACCCACACCAGTCTACTGCCTATTTGGCAGTCGACTGGTCTAGATTTAAATGTTAGCCAAGGACTAGTTTTTCGGGGTTACCAGTCGACTACTCCTGGAGCAGTCGACTGGTCGAAGGCTGAAAACCTTCTGTGAGTTTTGGCAGTCGACTGCCCTCTGGCCAGTCGACTGCCCAACCTCTCAACTCACTTATAATCACTCCAAACACTCTCCTTCACGTATGTCTTCAGGTATGCTCCCTTGGCTTGGCCCTTGAAGTCTTCTTCCTCTGGCTATCGTCCCTCGGATGTGCGCACAAGCCTTCCTTGGCTTGCCTCCATGCCACCCTTCACGTGTGCCCTTGAAGTCCACTTCCCGGCTTGCCCTTGGAGCTCTCCTCCCTCGGCTCTCGTCCCTCGGATATGTTCTCCATGTGTGATTCTCCAAGTCCTGCAAACTTAATCACATATATCAAATACAACCAACACCCTAACCTTAAACTTATTGTCACACACACATCAAAACCATGAACTTCCCGATCATTCTTGGGTCGATTGCCTCAACAATCTTCCCCTTTTTGATGTGTAGCAATATGTTTAAGTTAGGGAATAAATACCAGTCAACAATAGTAAATAACAATGGCAATTGAAAATATAAGACATAGCAAAATGGTAACCTCCCCCTTAATCTATGCCATTTTTAATTTTTCATCATAATCCAATATTAAGTCAAGATTTTAGCTAAAAATCGAACTTAAACTACCCATTCTCCCCCTTTGACACCATCAAAAACGATTGCCTACAACAATACTAACCTATGACATCAAATGAGGGAATCCTCATTTCTGAAAAACATTGCAAAAACTGAATTTAATCGTGCCAGTCGACTGCCCAAATGGGCAGTCGACTGATACTCTATAAATCAGGCAACTCAGTTTCTGAGTCGAATTTCAGAAACCTCCAATAAATTTCAGAAAATTCCAAAAATTGTAAAAATTTGCAAACTTCTATCAGGGAAAAATATCATTTCGTGAAAACTTTCAAACATGCTTGACTTTTGACCAAAGTTTAAAATTCTTGAAAACCACTAAGTTTGTATCAAAATCTCAACCTAATTTTGCAATCATATGTCTTCTAAGCTTATGGCAGAACATATAAGACATAAAATGATTTTCAAATGTTTAAAATATCTAGCCATGATCTTTGGGTAAAATGTCCATTAATTAAACACTTGCTTTCCCCATGGTTGGTCTATTTTTCATAATTTGATACTTCTAATGACCCAACACTATGCCACAAGCATAGGTGGATCATTTGTATCGATCATCCTAACATCTCATATGTATGAATATAATCATAAAGCAAAATAATATGAGATGTTTTCAAGGTAAACCTTATTTTTGCCCAATTCATCATAAATTTCTACTATGGGCTACAAAGTCCCCCTCAATGTCTCAAGTCAACCAAATTTCAAAAATTTGAAATTCTAATACCATGGTTGACTTATCCCAAATCCTCTAACCCTTGAGGATTGACTTTGGTACCCAATAGTATGTTTCCTAATTGGGTTAACGAAGTACTCCTTGGGAATCCATTTCTTACTAAGGGTCTTGGTCTTTGATTGTCCTCTAGCAATTAGGCAATGATAGGTTTTCCCATTGCTAGACTTCCCAAACCCTAATCCTTCTTTTCTAAAGCTTGCTCTTTGGCTCCCAATGATCATATCTATTGTTTTTAAGCCAACCTCAAACTTCCTAAGTGCTTGGGTAAGGCTATCTACCTTTTCCCTTAAATCCTTATTTTCTTCTTCTAAAAATGAGTCATATGCTCATTGTCCTTAATTTCCATTGATGCTAATTTATCCTTTAACATGCAATTTTCCCTTTTTAAGCACTTAATCTTCTTTTTAGCATCAACTAAGTCATCACTAGTACTAGAAATAATTTTTACAAGAATAGAAGTGGGTAAGTTGTGTACCTCACTTACCGAGAAGTCCGATTCCGAGGTGGAGCCTCCCCCTTCAATTGAGCTCCCTTCATCTTCACTTGAGCTCTTCTCCTCTTCAAATTCGGATGCCGTGGAGACAATGTCATCGATTCCCATTAGTGCAAAATGGGATACAAAATGCTCCTCCTCCTCCGATGAAGATGAATCATCCCATGTAGTCTTCAAGTTTTACACCTTTTTCTCCTTTTCTTTTGATTTCTTCTTTCCTTCTTTCTTCTTTCCTTCCTTCTTTTTCAAAAGAGGGCACTCATCTCTCATGTGTCCTTCTCCTTGGCAATTGTAGCAAATGATCTTTCTTGATTTATTTTTGCTCCTTGATTCTCTCCTACCATGAGACTTGTTAGTAGAAAATTGTTTAAACGCTTTTCTTACCTTTCTTACCATGTAGGCTTCCGCATCACTACCTATGGAAGCACTCGATTCCTCCGAATCGGATGATGAGACCTCCTTCTTCTTACCTTTTCCCTTGTTTGCCACAAGAGCTATACTCTTTGGCTTGTAGTATGACTCTTCGATTGTTCCTCCAACTCGAGTCTCATGAAGCTCCATGGTTGAGAAAAATTCCTCTAGAGATGTTTTCTCTAGATCCTTGGAAATGTAGTACGAGTCCACCATTGAGCTCCAAGTTGATGTTCTTGGGAAGGCATTGAGGGCTTTCATCACAATGTCTCGGTTGGATAATTGTTCCCCTACACTTGTTAGCCCATTAAGAATTTTCTTAAACCTAGCATGTAAACTTGTTAGCTTCTCCCCTTTATCAAGATTGATATTATTGAGTTGGGACCGAAGAAGATCTCTTTTCGCCATTTTCGCCTCCGAGGTGCCTTCATGAAGTTCCACTAACTTATCCCATAAATCCTTGGCACTTGAGTAGTTTCCAATCCTTGTCACTTCTTGTTGAGGAAGCACACTAAGTAGATGATGCAAGGCTTTTGAATTTGCCAAGTGATCATCTTTTTGCTTCTTACTCCACCTTACTTTCTCAAGAAGCTTGTTTTCTTGATCCCTAGGTATCTCAAAACCATTTTCCATGATTAACATAATATCGAAATCGATATTGAAAAATACCTCCATTCTCTTCTTTCACCATGAAAACTCTCCCTCGAATTTTGGCGGTTGAATGTGCGAGCCGGCCATTTCAATGATTGCTCTTCTTGGCGGTTAGTCCATTGAAGGTGTCCTTGTGCTTTGATACCACTTGTTAGGATCAATGGCTCGGCTAGAGGGGGGGTGAATAGCTCGTCTCAGTTTTTCTCTACAATAGGGTTAGCACAATACAAAATATAATGAAAACATAAGATCTAATGCTAACTCACAGTACTTTTACTTGGTATCCACCAGAATGGGTGACTAATCCAAGGATCCACGCAATTGCACACTCTTCACTATGAAACCCTCCTTCAAAGGTGGAGAAACCTTTACAAACGTTGTCTTCTTCCTCTTTACAAGATGCAATAGAGAACTAGAGGAAGAACTAAGTAATATGGGCACTAGCAACACTTTGGTACAGTGAAAAATCGTACCTTCCTCGTGCCCAAAAGTCCCCTTTAAATAAGAGTAAAGAGCAGTTTCGCAAGCTTTCCAACCCGCACCAGTCGACTGCCCATTTGGCAGTTGACTGGTCTAGCTTCAAATGCTAGCTAACGACTAGTTTTTCGGGGTTACCAGTCGACTACTCCTGGAGCAGTCGACTGGTCGAAGGCTGAAAACCTTCTGTGAGTTTTGGCAGTCAACTGCCCTCTGGCCAATCGACTGCCCAGCCTCTCAACTCACTTATAATCACTCCAAACACTCTCCTTCACGTATGTCTTCAGGTATGCTCCCTTGGCTTGGCCCTTGAAGTCTTCTTCCTCTGGCTATCGTCCCTCGAATGTGCACACAAGCCTTCCTTGGCTTGCCTCCATGCCACCCTTCACGTGTGCCCTTGAAGTCCACTTCCCGGCTTGTCCTTGGAGCTCTCCTCCTTTGGCTCTCGTCCCTCGGATATGTTCTCCAAGTGTGATTCTCCAAGTCCTGCAAACTTAATCACACATATCAAATACAACCAACACCCTAACCTTAAACTTATTGGCACACACACATCAAAACCATGATCTTCCCGATCATTCTTGGGTCGATTGCCTCAACAAAATCTTCAAAAATTCTTAAATTTTGTGGAGAGGTTTGTGATACTCATGTCTACTTGAGAAAAATATATTTAAAAATGTATTTCAGATTCCAAGATTAACATAAAATCGAAAACTAGCTAAATGGTTCAATTGAGTCTTGTCTAAAGTCTTCATTTTAGCTTCCTCTTGATGTATCTGCCTATACCAAAGCACAATGCATCCCTAGTATTGGTTTATATAACATCTGTACATCAAAAACTAATTTTTATGCAATATGACCCCAATATCATATTTCTAATTTTCTATACATGACACATAACCCATATGTGTCAAAACCCAAAGATTGAGACTAAAATTTGTCTCTAAATCCTTTGGTACACTTTATGATCCATTTAGACTTCTAGGAGATATCCTCCTGAGATCCATTTACCATGGATCCCAATTTAACTCGTTAAGCTCCCCCTTGAGTTCTTAGTCTTAGCCACCTTCTTAGGAGACTCATCCATAGTTATTAGGTCACACCGGTATATCTACGGTGACACTTGGCCCACAACCTTTACCTTATTGATCTTGGACGCATTCTCCTTGATTACTCCTCCCTTACCAATGTCTTGTATCATCCTAGCATTTGACATTCTTTTGGTCTTGGAGGTACCCAATTTGACTATTTTGGGTTTTTGACCACTTAAATACATGTCAAGTCCCCTAGGTCCAATAATGAACCAATCTAGGACTTTCTCCATTTCCTCAAGCCTTGGTTTTAAGACTTGATTTTTCTAATTCTAAAGTTCTAACCTTAGAGTCAACATGTCCATCTTGGACATTCCTAAACCTACCCACTTTTCTAGGTATGTGTCTCCCCTTCTTAGGATTAATGTCTTGATCATTTATTACCTTCCTTCCTTTAGGCATGGTAGTTTGGATCTTATTAGGTCTAGCCTTGGGTAATGATTTCCTAGGGTTATCTACTTTGTTGACCCTATTCCTATCATTATACCTAAATTCATAATTATGCTTGGGTAAATAATTTACATTATTTCTAACAAGCATATATGAATTAGATTTTGGATTAAATTTCAAATAAGGGATTACCTTCCCTTTTACATTTGAAGCTATTCATTGACTTGAGCTCCTCTTCTTCTCCAATTTCTTCAAATACCCTAGCTTCTTGAGCTCCCCTTTTCTTGGGCATTTTGTGTGGTAGTGGTCACGCTCACCATACATGAAGCAAATTGTATGCTTCTTATCCTTGAATCCATCCCTACATCCCACATTAGTTTTCAAATTAAATCGGATTAGGGTTACCTCTTACCTTTCTGAGNTCTGCAATCCTGTTCTAACCATGGGCACTGTCCTGCCCTTGGTTACATCAACACCTACTGACATAAGCCAGTCAGTGATGACATGACCAAACGGCATATAGACAGTGCGTCGGCTCAGCTCTCTATAGGATATGATGGACTGAAAAATGCTCTCCATGATGTCAAAGTCCATGTGGCGGTGCATGCCATACAGCATCAGACAATGATAAGTGTTAGGATCGATGGTTTGGCTTTTCTCTACAATAGGGTTAGCACAATACAAAATACAATAGAAAACAAGATTCAATGCTAACACAAAGTACTTTTACTTGGTATACATCCCAAGGGGTGACTAATCCAAGGATCTGCACGCGTACACCACCTCCACTATGAATGGTCTCCTTCAAGGTGGAGAAAACCTTTACAACTTTGCCTTCTTCCTCTTTACAAGATCACAATGAGTGCTAGAGGAAGGGTAGATCAGATGGGGCACTAACAGCACTTCAATACCTATAAAGAACAGTACCCAATTCGTGCCCAAAAGTCCCCTTTAAATAAGAGTAGAGAACAGCTTTGCAAGCTGTCCAACCCGTACCAGTCGACTGTCCCGAGGGCAGTCGACTGGTCTAGCTTTAAATGCTAGCCAACGGCTAGTTTTTCGGGGTTACTAGTCGACTGCCCCTGGGGCAAGGGCAGTCGACTGGTAGAAGGCTAAAAACCTTCTATGAGTTTTGGCAGTCGACTGCCCTCTGGCCAGTCGACTGCCCAGTCTCTCAACTCACTTACAATCACTCAAAACACTCTCCTTCACGTATGCCTTCAGGTATGCTCCCTTGGCTCGCCCTTGAAGTCATCTTCCTCTGGCTATCGTCCCTCGGATGCACACACAAGCCTTCCTCGGCTTGCCTCCATGCCACCCTTCACGTGTGCCCTTGAAGTCCACTTCCCGGCTTGCCCTTGAAGCTCTCCTCCCTCGGCTCTCGTCCCTCGGGTGTGTTCTCCATGTGTGATTCTCCAAGTCCTGCAAACTCAATCACACATATCAAATACAACACAAAACCCTAACCTTTAATATATTGGCATACACACATCAAAACCATGATCTTCCCGATCATTCTAGGGTTGATTGCCTCAACAATCTCCCCCTTTTTGATGTGTGGCAATATGTTTAAGTTAGAGATAAAATATACCAGTCAACAACAATAAATATCCATGGAAATTGAAAATATAAGACATAGCAAAATGGTAACCTCCCCCTTAATCTATGTTATTTTCAATTTTTTTCATCATAATCCAATGTTAAGTCAAGATTTTAGCTAAAAATCAAACTTAAACTACCATTCTCCCCCTTTGACACCATCAAAAATGATTGCCTACAGCAACATTAATCTATGCCATCAAATGAGGGAAAAAATCATTTCTGAAAAAGTTTCAGAATTTGAAATTTTTAGTGTCAGTCGACTGCCCCTAAGGGCAGTCGACTGATACTCTTTTAGTCAGACTTTTCAGCCTCTGATCCGAATTTCAGAAACCTCCTCAAAATTCTAGAAAATTTCAAAAATTATAAAAATTTGCAGGCATGTTTGATATAACACACTCTATCAAGGAAAAATATCAAATCATGATAAATTTTAACCATGCTTGACTTTTGTCCAAAGTCCAAAATCCATGAAAAACACTAATCTTGTATAAAATTCCCAATCCAATTGTGAACTCATACATGTTTCAAAGTCATGCCAATATAAATAAAACATGGAATGGTTCTCAAATATTTAAAATTTCCAACCATGATCTTTGGGCAATGTATCCATTACTTAAACACATGTCTTCCCCATGATTGGTCTATTTTCAATGATTCTAATACATTTAATGATTCAATACTATGCCATAAGCACAGGTGAACCACATGTATCATCCTAACATCCCATATGTAAGAACACAATCATAAACTAAGTAACATGAGATGTTTTCAATGTAAGCCCCATTATTTCCCAATTCATCATGAATTTCTACTATGGGCTATAAACTCCCCCTTAATGTTTTAAGTCAACCAAATTTCAAAAATTTGAAATTTGAATACCATGGTTGACTTATCCCAAACTCTCTAACCCTTGAGGATTGACTTTGGTACCCAATAGTAATGTTTCCTAATTTGGTTAACCAAGTACTCCTTAGGGATTCATTTTTTGCTAAGGGTTTTAGTCTTTGATTGTCCTCTAACAATTAAGCAATGATAGGTTCTTCCATTGCTAGACTTTCCAAACCCTAATCATTCTTTCCTAAAGCTTGCTCTTTGACTCCCAATGATCATATCTAATGTTTTTGAGCCAACTTCAAACTTCCTAAGTGCTTGGGTAAGACTATCTACCTTTTCCCTTAAATCCTTATTTTCTTCTTCTAACATTGAGTCATTTGAGTTAGAAGAAGATACATGTTCATTGTCCTTAATTTCCATTAAAGCTAATTTTTCCTTTAGCATGCAATTCTCCCTTTTTAGGCACTTAATCTTCTTTTTAGCATCAACTAAGTCATCACTCGTGCTAGAGATAATTTTAGCAAGAATAGAAGTAGGTAAGTTATGTACCTCACTTACCGAGAAGTCCGATTCCGAGGTAGAGCCTCCCCCTTCAGTAGAGCTCCCTTCATCTTCACTTGAACTTCTCTCCTCTTCAAACTCGGATGTCGTTGAGGCAAGGTCATCAATTCCCATTAGTGCAAAATGGGAAACAACATGCTCCTCCTCTGATGAAGATGGATCGTCCCATGTGGCTTTCAAGTTTTGTACCTTCTTCTCCTTCTCTTTTGATTTCTTCTTTCCTTCTTTCTTCTTTTCTTCCTTCTTTTTCAAAAGAGGATACTCATCTCTCATGTGACCTTCTCCTTGGCAGTTGTAGCAAATTATTTTTCTTGACTTGTGTTTGCTCCTTGATTCTTTCCTACCATGAGATTTGTTAGTGGAAAATTGTTTAAAGGTTTTTCTTACCTTTCTTACCATGTAGGCTTCCGCATCACTACCCATGGAAGCACTTGATTCCTCCGAATCGGATGATGAAATCTCTTTCTTCTTACCCTTTCCCTTGTTTGCCACAAGGGCTATACTCTTTGGCTTATAGTATGATTATTCAATTGTTCCTCCAACTCGAGTCTCATGAAGCTCCATGATTGAGAAAAATTCTTCTAGAGATGTCTTCTCTAGATCCTTGGAGATGTAGTATGAGTCCACCATTGAGCTCCATGTTGATGTTCTTGGGAAGGCATTGATTGCTTTCATCAAGATGTCTCGGTTGGGTAATTGTTCTCCTACACTTATTAGCCCAATAAGAATTTCTTTAAATCTAGCATGTAAACTTGTTATCTTCTCCCCTTTGTCAAGCTTGATATTATTTAGTTGGGACCGAAGGAGATCTCTTTTCGCCATTTTCGCCTCCGAGGTGCCTTCATGAAGTTCCACCAACTTATCCCATAGGTCCTTGGCACTAGAGTAGTTTCCAATCCTTGTCACTTCTTGTTGGGGAAGCACACTAAGTAGATGATGCAAGGCCTTTGAGTTTGCCAAGTGATCATCCTTTTGCTTTTTGCTCCACCTTACTTTCTCAAGAACCTTGTTCTCTTGATCCCTAGGTATCTCAAAACCATTCTCCATAATTAGCATAATATCAAGGTCGGTGTTGAAAAATACCTCCATTCTCTTCTTCCACCATGAAAATTCTCCCTCGAATTTCGGCGGTTGAATATGCGAGCCGGCCATTTCAATGATTGCTCTTCTTGGCGATTAGTCTGTTGAAGGCGTCCTTGCGCTCTGATACCAACTGTTAGGATCAATGGCTTGGCTTTTCTCTACAATAGAGTTAGCACAATATAAAATACAATAGAAAACAGGATTCAATGCTAACACAAAGTACTTTTACTTGGTATCCACCCCAAGGGGTGACTAATCCAAGGATCCGCACGCGTACACCACCTCCACTATGAATGGTCTCCTTCAAGGTGGAGAAAACCTTTACAACTTTGCCTTCTTCCTCTTTACAAGATCACAATGAGTGCTAGAGGAAGGGTAGATCAGATGGGGCACTAACAGCACTTCAATACCGTAAAGAATAGTACCCAATTCGTGCCCAAAAGTCCCCTTTAAATAAGAGTAGAGAGCAGCTTTGCAAGCTGTCCAACCCGCACCAGTCGACTGTCCCGAGGGCAGTCGACTGGTCTAGCTTTAAATGCTAGCCAACGGCTAGTTTTTCGGGGTTACTAGTCGACTGCCCTCTGGCCAGTCGACTGTCCAGTCTCTCAACTCACTTACAATCACTCAAAACACTCTCCTTCACGTATGCCTTCAGGTATGCTCCCTTGGCTCGCCCTTGAAGTCATCTTCCTCTGGCTATCGTCCCTCGGATGCGCACACAAGCCTTCCTCGGCTTGCCTCCATGCCACCCTTCACGTGTGCCTTTGAAGTCCACTTCTCGGCTTGCCCTTGGAGCTCTCCTCCCTCGGCTCTCGTCCCTCGGATGTGTTCTCCATGTGTAATTCTCCAAGTCCTGCAAACTCAATCACACATATCAAATTCAACACAAACCCCTAACCTTTAACATATTGGCGTGTATCAAAACCATGATCTTCCCGATCATTCTAGGGCCGATTGCCTCAATAATAAGGTCGAATCTCGGTCAAGGGTTTGGAAGTGATCGATAAGATGCAGTTTGTGATTATCTTGAAGAGAACGTAATCGACAGGGGAAAGACAGAGGGCCGCAAAGGTCGGAAAGTCGGGCCCTAACTCGTCAAGACTAGTTGGTCGTGGATGGCCAAAGAAGTGCTGATAAATGGAGTCGGGGGTGACATCGTCAAAAGGAGGCAGTAAAGGGTCAGGAAGCTCTGGGAAGATGGAATAAAAATTAGGCGACCGACGCCCGCCCAGATACTCCGCTAGAATGTCATAAGAGAAGTCAAGATTTCTCTTGGCTACTCGGGTCGTGAAATCGAAACCCCCTTGAGGTCCTTGTTATAGATTATTGTAAAACTCAGAAACAAGATCATAGTTTATCGTCCTTTCGAGGGAAAGGAGAAAGCTCAGGTTGTAGAAGGCAATTATCTCCACAATAGAGGGACAATGCTCAGCAAGGAAGGGCCCATTAATGGACCGGCAAGAAAGCAACTTGAAAGTTCGAGATTGAAAGGCCTGCTCACAGGCAGCATTAGGGAACTTGGAACTCGACGAAGGCTGAGGCCTTCGGGAGGGCGCGGAAGAAGAAGGGTCTTTGCCCTTTGAGCTTCCCTCCACGGGTTCTTTGCCCTTGGATGACTTTCTAAAATGGTTGAATAGATCATGACAACAATTGAATCAAATGAACAAGATTTGATCAAATGAACAAAAGAAAACAAATTATGATCAAGAGTCCAGATCATAACACAAGGATTTGATCACACACGGCAACAATATTGAAATGATCACATGAAGCATGACCCAATCATTTGTAGGACACGAATTGATCAGTGAGGTGAGGTTTAATCAAAGAAACACGATTTGATCAAGGGAAGAATCAGATCATAATATAGATTGCAAATGATTAGATTTCATCAGTAGGGTGAAAAATCATGGCAAGGTCACGACAATGAGTAGGATCACAACACAAACACCAAAAGAAAAACATGGTTAGCCTAAACATGGTAGATGTTAGAATGATAAGCACCAAATGAAAATCATACACAAAGCTTACTTTGGTGCCATGAAGTACTTGGTTGGAGAAAACTCGCGGCTGAGTTGTGCAGAGAACAGCACACAGAAATGGTGCTTTGCGAGAGAGAACACAGCAGCAAAAGAGAAACTCCTAACAGCGCAGAAGAAAACCCAGTCGCACGCGCATCAGGGAGACGATCGCAAGAAGCCACGCGCAGGGAGGAGAAAACGCAGGAGGAGCTCTCGCACAGCAAGTAGATCGCACGCGCAAGAGAGGATTTCGGCGCTAGGGCTTGGGAAGGTAGGGTTTAAACGAAGTTAATCGGTTGGAGGATTGGTCCACCAACCGCAATTTAATGTGATTGAACGGATCACCGTTCGATCTGGGAGTGCCCAGACCGATCAGGCCCATACCGATCAGGCTCCGGCCTGATCGGACTGACCTGGTCCTGATCGGTCGGGTGACCGATCAGGCAGGCCCCTGGTCAATCGTGTTGGGAACGAGATGGCTAGAGAGGGGGGGTGAATATAGCCAACCACTTTTCTTTGAAGAGCTTAGCAATATTTCTGCACTTAAACCATCAGTAGCACAGCGGAAAGAGTAGAAAACAGATTATGCAGAAAATGTAACGAAAGCGAAACAAAAACAACTAGCAAGATCGCTAACAAGAAGGGTTTACAAGGTTCGGGGATAACTTGCCCCTACTCCTTGGCGTGCCCTTAAGGTGGGCGATCCCTTGATCGTCGGCAGATCAAGCCCCGGTGATAACCGGATATGAAGCAACCTCCTTCTCGGTGGAGAAACCTCCCCACAGTTTGTTTCAAACAATAATATAGAATGAGCACAATGAAACAATAAAAAGGATCTTACTCAAACACTTAGCAAGGACAAAAACACAGCAAACTTCCCTGAGCTCCACCCAGTGGCGATCTCACGCAGAACCCTTCTCCGTGTCTTCCCACTGTCGGACTCCAAGCCTCTTGTTTTCTCCTTCAAGCGCTCAAGTAAACGATGGTTGCTTCTCAATAGCTTGCTCAAAGGTGATGAAGATCGCAAGAATACAGCAAGCCAGTTGTGGAGAACTCAAGGCACAGCAAGAACAGTAGTTTCCAAGACTTGCTTCCACGAAGCCATCCACCGCCCTTTTGATTCTCCACATAGCGACAAGTGACAACATCTCTGTAGCTCCCAGCTACTCATCTGCCAACGCCAGCCTCTACTGAGCTATCTCTGGACTCACTGAGCTCCCCTCAGTCAAGCTCCAGTCTCAGCTCCAGTCTGCAGCTCGCCGTTGCAACCTGAGATGAGAAAGGGGCAAACCTGCTCCAAGGAAAGCTCTCTTTGACTTCTCCTTGAGTGTTTGAATCCTCCCCTGTCACCTGAAACTCAATCAGAGTATTAGAGCAGCAAATCAAGCAGCAAATCAAATATCAGAGAAAAGTGGCAGCGAATCGGTTGTGTTCAGACGCGATCAGAGCGTCTGACAGTGCAGTTTGAATTAAAGTCATCGGTCACCTGACCGATCAGAGAGCCTCCTGATCGGTCACCAGACTGATCAGGTAGGTCCCGGATCGATCAGGATTCATCCTGATCGATCCCCAACGCTCGATTAGAAATCGCGATTTCTTTGAGATTCTCCTGGACCGATCACCAGACCGATCCCAGGTTGTGGATCGTTCACCTGACCGATCCACCCTTATATTGGGCGATTTCTGAGTTTCGCAAGCTAGACCTTCTGATCGGTCAACTGACCGAACAGGGTGTCACCTGATCGGTCAGCAGTCCTATCAGGTCACCACCTGATCGATCAGGAACCGTCCTGATCGATCTTAGTGAGGAGCCCGCGAAGCTGGATCGTTCACTAGAACGATCTGCACAGTGATCCTGATCGGTTAGCAAACCGATCAGGAGCTGTTCAGCAAGTGAACTCAACCTCACTGCTTGCTCCCTGATCGGTCACCAGACCGATCAGGAGCCAGTCAATGGGTGAAACGCATACTCCCTGATCGGTCACCAGATCGATCAGGAGCAACACAGTAGGTTCCCAACCTCACTGTGTGCTCCCTGATCGGTCACCCGACCGATCAGTCATCGCTGGATCGGTCACCAGACCGATCCACGAAGGAGCAGCGTGCCAAAATCCCTGATCGGTCACCAGACCGATCTAGGGACTTAAACTCAACCCTCCAAGCTAAGTTTCCATCCACCTTAGCCCTCCAAGCTAAGGATTTTCCATCTAACCCTCCAAGTTGGGAATTTGCACCTAACCCTCCAAGTTAGGACTTTTCACCTAGCCCTCCAAGCTAGGACTTTTCACCCAACCCTTCCGAGTTAGAACTTCATCCAACCTAGCCCTCCAAGCTAGGCACCTGACCCTCCAAGCCAGGACTTTTTCACCTAATTCTCCAGGATGTGAATTTGCACCTAACCCTCCAAGTTAGGACTTTTCACCTAGCCCTCCAAGCTAGGACTTTTCACCCAACCTTTCCGAATTAGGACTTTTCCAACACCTAGCCCTCCAAGCTAGGATTTTCCACACCTAACCCTCCAAGTTAGGATTTTCCAACACCTAGCCCTCCAGGCTAGTGTCCTCCACATCATGCCTAATCCCCGATCAAGACTTAATCATAATCATCATCAACAGCAACCTAAACTAAAATCTTTGTCAACACCAAAACAACAATTAGGGTCAGACTGCATCAACAAATCGGCTGATCGATCAGGAAGCGAACAGTAGGTTTGGAGGTTTTTCCATGAGCCCCCTGATCGGTCTGTGGACCGATCACCACAGGGTGCCAGATCGGTCCGGGGACCGATCCAGGCCAACACAGAATGTTTGGTCAATTTTTCGTGAAGTGTTCTGTCACCCCTCTGATCGGTCTGTGAACCGATCACCACAGAGGGCGACAGATCGGTCCGGGGACCAATCCAGACCAACACAGATAGATTTCTGTAGTTAATCACGAAACAGCTTGATCGGTCCGTTGGACCGATCAGACCTACTCCTGATCGGTCCGATGACCGATCAGGCTTCCTGATTTTTCCTGATACGATCTGAAACTTTCAGTTTCAGATTTCCAAACAATTTCAAGTAAGATCTGATGAAGATTATCGATCTTAGAAGTAATCCCTTGACTAAGATTGATCCCTGAAGAAGGATCAAAGGTCCTTATGGTTTTGACAAATCACTTTGCTCCACCCAAGTGGAGTCAAACTCAAACAACAAACATTCAAGCAATTTCAAGCAAGTTTGTACCAAATTCAAGTCTCCAATCAAGTTTCCTTGATTGGAATGTCCAAGTATGATCATGGAGCCAAGTACACATATGTTATGCATTGGTTTTCCCCATACTTAGTCCCCGATGTGATTTTATCTCGTCAACCTAATTTCTCAAGGGATGCATTGACATTTTGAGAAATTAAGTTGATCCTATCATCTCACCCCATTTCTAGCAAACAAAAACGTTTTGTTGAACGTTATAGTTTGTGTGAGATGTCCCCAAGTTACCCAATTGTTCCCAATAATTTGAAATAATCATGAAGGGTTTTGAATGTTTTTAGAATCCTATGAGGCGCAACACATTCCCAACTCCCTTCTTAAGAAGCTAAACCCATTTTCGGGGAGTGGTTTAGTGAAAATGTCCGCTAGATTCGATTTGGACTCTACATGTGAGAGTACAATATCTCCTTTAGCAACATGATCTCTAATGAAGTGGTGACGCACTTCAATATGTTTAGTTCTAGAATGATGGACTGGATTCTTTGTTAGGTTAATTGTGCTAATATTGTCACACAACACTTGCACACCTTTGTAGCTTAATCCATAGTCCTCTAATGTATGAATCATCCACAACAATTGTGACACACTCTCTCCCATGGCGATATACTCTGCCTCGGCCGTGGAGAGAGCAACACAATGTTGCTTCCGACTTGACCAACTTACCAATGATGATCATAGGAATTGGCAACCCCCACTTGTGCTTTTCCGATTCAACTTGCACCCAGCATAGTCGGAATCGGTATAGCCAATCAGATCAAATGACTCGGTACGGGGGTACCAAAGACCAACTCCAATTGTGCCATTAAGGTACCTCAAAATTCGTTTAACCGCAATTAGATGAGATTCCTTGGCACAGACTTGATACCTAGCGCACATACTCATAGCAAATAGTATATCAGGTCGACTAGCTGTGAGGTATAGCAGACTACCTATCATGCTCCGATATTGAGTCAAATCAACAGGTTTACCACTCTCATCATTGTCTAATCTTGTGTTTGTCGCCATGGGAGTGGTTACCTCTTTCGAATCACTCATGTTAAATTTTCGAAGCATCTCTTGAGTATACTTTGATTGGTGCACATGGATTCCGTCACGAGTTTGCTTGATTTCAAGTCCAAGGAAAAAAGTCAACTCTCCCACTAGACTTATTTCAAATTCACTCTCCATGTGTCCAATAAACTCATTTAAATAGCCCTTGTTGTTTGAGCCACAAATTATGTCATCGACATATACTTGGGCTACAAAAATATTATCACCATCTCTTCGTAGAAATAGTGTAGGGTCTATTTGGCCTCTAACAAAACCTTTTTCAATTAGGAACGTCGACAACCGCTCATACCAAGCTCGGGGTGCTTGTTTAAGGCCACAAAGTGCCTTTTTGAGTTTGAACACGTGGTCTGAAAATTCGGAACTCTCAAACCCCGGAGGTTGTTCGACATAGACCTCTTCCCTTATTAAACCATTTAAGAAGGCTGATTTGACATCCATTTGATATAGTTTGAAACCACGATGTGTTGCAAATGCAAGCATCAATCAGATGGACTCTAATCGTGCCACGGGAGCATAGGTCTCATCATAGTCAAGGCCTTCAACTTGACTGTAACCCTTAGCCACTAAGCGTGCCTTGTTTCTTATGATTTCTCCCTTATGGTTTAGTTTATTTTTGAAGACCCATTTGGTTCCAATGATGGTGGTCTTCTTAGGTATAGGGACTAAGTCCCAAACTTGACTTCTTTCGAATTGACCTAGTTCATCTTGTATAGCAATGATCCAATCGGGATCATTTAATGTTTCATCAATTTTTCTAGGTTCAATTTCGAAATTAGGGCAACTTCATTAGCCTCATTCCTAAAGAATGATCTAGTCCTAACCCCATGATGGATGTCTCCAACAATTTGGTCTTGGGGATGACTAGAGGCCAACCTAGTTTGCCTTGGTGTTGGTGGTGCTTCTGGAATGGTGTCACTAGACACAAGCTCAGCCTCAGGATCCGGTTGATCTATGTGTTGTCTAGGCTCACCGTCATCAGACTCATCACCATCAACAACATTCGGACTTTCATTCAAACCTAGTTTCCTAAGTTCGAATTGAGCTTCATCGACATCTTCTGGTTGATCATTTGCTTTTGAAATTTCTTCAAAAACAACATCAGAAGATTCTTCAACCAATCTAGATTTCTTATTGTAGACTCGGTAGGCTTTGCTAACTAGGGAGTACCCGACTAGTATCCCTTTATCAGCCTTTGCCGTGAACTTTCCAAGGTGGTCCTTGGTGTTTAGAATAAACACCTTACAGCCAAACACCCTAAGATGTTTAACCGTAGGTGGTTTTCCAAACCAAAGTTCGTGAGGAGTCTTTCCTAAGAATCTATAGATGAGGACTCGATTTTGTACATAGCAAGCTGTGTTTACAGCTTCGGCCCATAAGTAACTCGGTAGTGAGTACTCATTGAGCATGCTTCGTGCAACCTCTTGTAAAACACGGTTCTTCCTCTCTACAACACCATTTTGTTGTGGTGTTCTAGGAGTGGAAAAGTCATGTCTATACCCTCTATCTTGACAAAACTCTAAAAATCGTTGGTTTTGAAATTCACCTCTATGATCATTTCTTATTGTCTTAATTGTTGATGATTTTTCATTTTCAACTCTTCTACAAAAGGAAATGAAAACATCTAAGGTTTGATCCTTATATTTAAGAAAATAAGTCCATGTATATCTAGTAAAATCATCAATGATAACAAAGCAATATCTACTACCATTCAATGATATAATAGTGCTACAATCAAACAAGTCCATGTGAAGTAAATCCAATATGGTAGAAGTACTTACAGTGCTTTTACCTTTATGTGTAGATTTTGTTTGCTTACCCATTTGACATGCATCACAAAGTTTGACCTTTTCATACTTGATGCTTGGTAAGCCACGAACTAGTCCCTTGTTGGCTAACTTCCGGATATTCTTCATGTTCACATGTGCTAGCCTCCGGTGCCAAAGGGTGGACTCCTCTTCTTTTGACATTAAACACTTAGCAAGAGCATTAGTATCACTTTTAAATGAAACTTGATAAATGTTATCTATCCTAGTACCTACTAGTACTGTTTCGAAGGTGTCATATTGTCTAACTAAACATTGACTTGATTGAAAATCAATTGTGTAACTCGCATCACACAATTGACTGACACTTAGGAGATTAAATGTCATCCCCTTGACTAGAAGGACATTTTTAATTCTAAGACATTCGGATATTCGAATGTCTCCTATTCCTATGACCTTAAGACTATCATTATTACCAAAGGAAACATTACCTCTATTTTTGCATTGAAGGGTAGTAAACAATGATTTATCACCGGTCATATGTTTGGAGCACCCACTATCAACGAACCAAGTTGATAGATGCTCCCCCTCAATCACAACCTACACAATTCAAAAAATAGAAGATTTAGGTACCCAAACCTTGGGACCTAAAACACCTACTAAACAAGACTTAGGCACTCATGCCTTGACAACTTTTCTTTGAGCCCTAGGTGTCTTAGATTGTCTAACATCATCCCTAGACATTAAGGACACAAATGATGGTTCTTTGGGTCGGTAACCAATACCGGCCCTATTGTATACTGCCCGTTGGGCATTCAAGATCATATCTAAAGTTTTTGAGCTTGTTGAGAATTTCTCAAGATCACTCTTGAGTCTCTCAACTTAACTCTTCAATGATTTATTTTCATCCTCTAACAATTATACATGTAAATCATCAACATCCTCATCCCTAGAGGACTTCAATTGTTCGACTTCAATTTTCAATGATTTAATTTTTGCTTTTGACTTTTTCAAGAAATCAGTTAAGCATGCAATGGTCCTATAGCATTTATCAAGTTCGGGAGTGATTACCTCTTCATCATCCGAAGATGATGAAGTCGCGTTTTATGAGTCACTTGATTCATCACCGCTCTCTTGATCTTCTAGGGCCATGAGTGCAGCATGTCATGTACTCTTTTCATCCTTCTCCTCTTCGGATGAGCTAGATGAGGATTCATCCCAAGTGGCCTTCAAGGCCTTCTTCTTCTTCTTGGATTTCTCCTCCTTTTTCTTAGATTTTTCCTCCTTCTTCTTTAGCTTTGGGCATTCACTCTTGAAGTGCCCTTTCTTGCTACATTCATAACAAGTGACATTAGATTTATCAATCTTAATTTCACTAGGGTTACCTTTACCCTTGAAACGCCGACTCTTCCTCATCATTCTTCTAACGAAATTGGCCATCTCGGAGGAAGAAGAGCCACTGCCATCCTCCTCGGATTCGATCTCAGACACGGATGAGGATGAAGATGAAGAGACTTCCTTCTCCTTCTTCTTCTTGTTCTTTTCTCCTGCAACTAAAGCAATCCCCTTCTCCTTGGGGCCTTTGTTAGCCATTTCATGAAGTTCCATCTCACAAAATAAATCATCTAACTTTACAATTGATAAGTCCTTAGAAACTTTGTAGGCATCCACCATGGATGCCCACAAAGCATTCCTTGGAAATGCTTTTAACACATACCTCACAAGGTTGCGGTTTTTGACCTTTTCATCAATAGAGTGGAGACCATTCAATACTTCTTTGAATCTGCTATGGAGCTCACTTACGGTCTCACTCTCCTTCATGGAGAGATTTTGAAGTTGGTTGAGGAACAAGTCCCTCTTTGCTATTCTTGAATCTCGAGTTCCTTCATGGAGTTCAATGAGCTTGTTCCACAAATCTTTTGCACTTGAAAATGGACCAACCTTGATTAGTTGGTCTTTGTTCATGCCACATTGTAAGGTCACCACCGCCTTCGCGTCGGCTTCACTCTTCCGGGTTTGCTCAGCCGACCAACGCCATGATTCAAATTCTTTACCTTCATCATCCTTTGGAGGGGTAAAACCCTCCTTCACAGCGAACCAAGTGTTGATATCCATCTTTAGATAGTACTCCATCTTCGATCTCCAATATTGAAAATGGACAAACCTGAGATGGCAAATGGACAACCTGCTCCAAGGAAAGACCTCCATTGACTCTCCTTGAGTGTTTGAATCCATCTCTGTCACCTACACACTTAATCAGAGCATTAGCACAGCAAATCAGCAGTGAATCAAGTATCAGAGATTAAGCGCATAGAAATCAGATGTGTTCAGACGCGATCAGAGCGTCTGACAGTGCATTTTGAATTAAAGTGATCGGTCACCGGACCGATCCAGGGCTCGTGGATCGGTCACCGGACCGATCCACCGCTTTGCTAGGACTCCCAGCTTTCACGGCCACACGAGCCTGATCGGTCACCAGACCGATCAGGAAGCTCCCTAACCGATCAGGTTGTAGCCTGATCAGTTATAAGACGGAGTCCGCGACACTTGATCGTTCACCAGAACGGTCTGAACAGTGTTCCAGATCGGTCACCAGACCGATCAGGAGCAGATCAGTAAGGTTCCCAAAACCTACTGGATGCTCCCTGATCGGTCACCAGACCGATCAAGAGCAGAGCGGCAGGGGAACTCAACTCACTGTGTGCTCCCTGATTGGTTACCAGACCGATCAGGAGCCGAGCAGTGAGTGAACTGCACACTCCCTGATCGGTCACCAGACCGATCAGGAGCTGAGCAGTAGGTTCCAGTCTCACTGTATACTCCCTGATCAGTCACCAGACCGATCAGTCATCGCTGGATCGGTCACCAGACCGATCCACGTGGGAACACCGTGCCAACTTCCCTGATCGATCACCAGACCGATCCAGGCAAAGTCAAATCTCCTCTAAGTCACGAGAACAAGCCTCCGGCCCATCTCTGACTCGTGTCATGCCCAGCTTCACTCACTGGGACTTCAACCTAGCCCTCCAAGCTAGGACCTGGCTTCACTCACTAGGGTTTCAGTCACCCGGCTTCACTCACCGGGATTTTATCCAACCTAGCCCTCCAGGCTAGGACCTGACCCTCCAAGCCAGGATTTCATCAACCTAGCCCTCTAAGCTAAGACCTAGCCCTCCAAGCCGGGCTTTTTTTTCACACCTAACCCTGCAGGTTAGGACTTTTCAACACCTAGCTCCAGGTTAGGACTTTTCAACACCTAGCCCTCCAAGCTAGGACTTTTTACACCTAACCCTCCAGGTTAGGACTTTTCCACACCTAGCCCTCCAAGCTAGGACTTTTTACACCTAACCCTCCAGGTTAGGACTTTTCCTCACCTAGCCCTCCAGGCTAGGACTTTTCCACACCTAACCCTCCAGGTTAGAATTTTCCCACAAGGTATGCCTAGTCCACGACCAGGACTTAATCCCAATCATCTTATCATCCTAAACTAAAATCGGTGTCAACACCAAAATAACAATCAGGGCTAGACTGCATCAACAAGGCGGCTCCCCGATCAGACAGGAGGGAGCCCCCGACCCCAGCTCGGGGAAAAGACCTTCACCCTGGGAAGGACCAGTGGGCTGGCAAGCGTCGGCTGGTTGAGATGGTAGACACCGAGCAGCCGGAGCCATCACCAAGGTACTGTAGTTACCATGGCAGCTCAACACATTCCACTGAGGAGTGTCACGCCATGAAAAAGAAGTTTAGCGAGGAGGCAGACACCAAACCTCGGAGAAAGTGAAATAAGTCGGAGTATCGCAGAAGGTCGCCAAGGCGAAGCTTTTCTCCTCGGCGACAGCATGCCGGGGAAAACGAGCCCCGACATCGGTCTCGATCACGATCGCGAGGTAGGAGTCGGGGGCTTGCATTTGATTCATTTCACTAACCAAGTGTTCAAGGCGTCTTTCAAAGTCTTTAAGAGTAGAATCATACTCTTGTTATTGTAAACTTTTCTGTTGTATGATTTGTTCCAAAATATCCCCAAGCCTTTGTTGTTGAGCCTCAAGCTCACTGGAATCCTCAAAATCTCCTTGGTTGATATATGACTCTTTTTGAACTTGAAATGCAACATTAGGTTGCTCAAAATCATGACTAGGTTGTGAATTTTGAAATTGAAATTGTTGGGGTTGATCAAATGATTGATTTGGCTGCTGGAATTGCTGAAAATTGGGTTGTGAATTTGGTTGAAGCTGCTGAAAATTATGGCTCTGAAAATTATGAGTTTGAAATGGAAATTGTTGTGGTGAGGGCTGAAACTGTGGAGGTTGAAAATTCTGATTGAATGGTTGGAAACTTTGCTGATTATAATTGTACCCTTGCTGAAAATTTTGGAATTGTGGTTGATATTGCTGTTGTGGCTGATTGAAAGGTTGGTTTTGCTGAAAATTCGAATAGGGTTGCTGACATTGTTGGAAAGGCTGACTTGGCTGAATACCTTGTTGAAATTGAGGTTGAAGTTGATAATTTGATTGCTGGAAATCTTGATAAGGATGGAATGGTTGAAAATTTTGTTGAAACTCTGGAATTGAGAATGAGGCTGCTGAAAATTGTGACAAGGCTGCTGAAAGTTTTGAAAATACTGAAATTCTGCCATGCTACTGCTTGAATGAGTAGAAAAATTTTCAAAAGCTTCTCAGACTCTTAAGATTGACACCTGCAGTCCTGGCCACAAACAAACAAAGAATAGCAGCAAATGTATACAAAAAGAATAAGCAAATGAGAATAGAATCAAAGAATATGAATATTAAACACAAGCTCAAATTAAACAAACTCAACTAGTTATTCCCCTGCAACGGCGCCAAAAATTTGGTGGACCCAATTTCTATGCCCAAAAGAAATGTGTCACGAGTGGGCCTCAAATTTAGATATTTATAAAACTGAAAACCCTTTGGCTAACAAAGTTAAAATGTAGTAGAGGGGCCTCAGGTCGTATTTTTCCAAGGACTAGTTGAATGAATGTTTAACTCAAACTTGCAAGTTATTTGTCGTTTGATGTTTGAGTTTTCTAGGTAAAATGGGGGTTTTTTACGATAAGAATGAGATTGTAATGTGAAACAGAATAGAACAAACTCAACTAAAGCAAGGAACGAAATGGACTTGACCAAGTAGAATTGAATTAAGAAGTTGCAGAAATTGAACTTAACCTAGTTAACAACTAAGCAATTAAATTCAAATGATGGAATTGAATTGAAGACTTAAGAGCTAAACTTAAATGCAGGGAATTGACTGCAGAAAACTGATTACAAGGAATTAATTGCAAGATAAAGGAAATTAGAACAAAACATTCTTAAGAACTTGAATTGGAGTACAGTTGAGAACAAACTAACAACTTGAAAACATAAATGCGTGAAACCAAAATATTATCCTAATTGAACATCAAATCAAGTTTATCATCAAGTCTTCCCTTTGCCGTCACACAAAGGTTCAAGCTATGAACCCCCTAGCTTGAAAACCAACGAAGGAAGACTTCCTTGCATAACTGCTCTGTTCTGCCCTTCCTGATGGTATCCCTCTGATTGTCACCGGACCGATCAGAGTATCCTCTGTCCGATCAACCCGATTGGTCAGTAGCTGATAGAGTGTCCCCGATCTCCGCCTTCTCAATCGGTTGGATGACAGTCGAGCTCCGAAACTTTCAAAATATCTTCGAGAACCCCTCTCAGACTTCGACACTCCGGACGACGGGATCCAATGATCAACAAGGATCGAACAGCAAACACAATAACTCCGACAAAACCCTCACCGCAGCTCTGTCAACTCAGAGATTTGAATTAGCGAAATGAACGAGGAAACTTACTCTGATGATCTAAAACTTGAGAAGATCTGAATCTGATGTGGTTGCGCACGCGATCTGAGAAGAAAAACTAAGAGAAACGATGAAGAAACCAGAGAACTCGATGAACTCTACCTATTGGCGATGAAAACTCAGCGACACGCGACGACACGGAGAAGAAGAGGGAATTCCCTTTTAATTAAAACCATTTGAATTTAAACGACCGAGATCTTCTTTGCTCCATCCAACAGTCAGATCTTCTCCGATCTGAACCAAACTCCCCAGATCTTGATCTATGGCTCTGATCTACCTGTCCTTAGCTCGGATCAACCAGATCTGTGGCAGATGGCCCAGATCTTCCCTTCTCTTGCTTGGATGGTCTAAAACCCCTTGAGCTTGATCCAACGGTCAAATTGCTTCTAATTTGGATGAATTTTTCAGATCTTGATCAGTGGTCATGATTGACTCTATCTTGAACTCGGATTAATCAGAAGTGGACTGATGGTTCAGATCTAGTCGTTTCTTGATCGGACGGCTCAGATTAATCCAAGCTTGATCACTTTGATCCGGATCCAATTCTGACTCAAGTTTAACCCAATCTGATCTAGGTCCATGATCATTTGAAGCCTACAAAATTAGATTCACAATTAATCACAAAAATATCTCAAATATAGAAAGATTTGAATTAAAAGCCAAAATAGAGGAAATATATGAAACCTAATATAAATGCAAATTTAAGCATATAAAAGTGGATCAAAATATGGATTTGAAAGCCTAAATTTATCGACAAAATGGTAATTATTAGCCCGCATCCCGAAGATCTCTCTCCTCAAAAAGAGACCCCCAGAAGGGCAAGGCCCCCATGCGTGGCCCTTGGGCCATGTGGGAGTCATCTCCGGAGAACCTACTGGAGGGGATTCCAACCGGGAAAGGAAGTCTTATACTCGGCGACTGGAAAACTACTCCATTGGGACGTGCTGAAGCCAGGACCCAGGCCCTACAATATCTTTTGGGTCGTCCGACAATGAAGAAGTGGAAGCTCCCCATGAGGACGCCTTAGTGATTGTAGCTCGCATTACCAACTATGAGGTGAAGCGCATCTTCGATGATGCAGGGAGTTCCGTGAACATCCTGTACAAGGCGGCTTGGGATCAGATGTAGATAGATGAGGAAGAACTGCTCCCGGTCTCAACCCCACTATTCAGTTTCACAGGGTATCGAGTACAACCGGTAGGACAAATCTGTAGGACCGGTGCCGTCGATAGAGGGGGGGTGAATATCGATCGTGGAAGTCTTTCGGAAATCTTCGTAAAGCTTTCGTTCTAGACTTAGGATATTAGTAGCGCAGCGGAAAAAGTAAATAAAAGAAATAAAGCAAGACAGTGACACGCGGATTTTTACTTGGTTCCCGACCCCCCCAGGGTCAGTACATCCAAGGCCTATGCACGGGAACGCCCGTCCACTATTGGTCTCCTTCCCGGACTTTTCGGAGGCGGAGAAACCCAACTTACAGTGCAATATTTACAAGCAATAATATAGAAAATGAAGTACGGAATAAGTAAAAGCGAACCGAACAAAAATCTGAAACTTGGCCGATCTGGACCTCCGAAGTGCCACGCACTTCCTCCTGGAGCCTCCCGGTCGTAGAGCCTTGTTTCTAGCACGTTGTCGTCGGTCGGAATGATCAGAATCGCTCTGGAATGTTGTTTCTGAAGCAGAGGGGTCGAGACCCCTTATAAAGGCCTCCTGGGGTCACCCCGGACGCTGGGGGCGCCCCGGATGACTCGGTCAACACTTATCCTTGAGCCTACTTCGCCGCGGGTGATAAGATCATTGACCAGGGCGCCCCGGACATCCTGGGCGCCCTCTGGAGCGCTTATCCTTTGCTTCTGGCTTCGAAACAGCGAAGCAGCCTTTTAGTACTACCTGGGGGCGCCCCCAGCACTGGGGGCGCCCTGGTCATGGGGGCGCCCCCACTGCTGGGGGCGCCCTGCTTAGGGCCTACAACACCTTTTAGCCTGGTTTAACTGCTTTGTCTCCGGTTCTTGATACCTGCAAGATACACACACACAAAGCATGGATAAATATAATGTTAGCCTTAGGGACTTTGTTCGGACTTCGAATTTGCACGAAATCCTAGGTCGAACCGGCACAAGTTCCCATCCCCGAGAACTTGCCCTTCACCTACTCCTTTTAGGAGACGGTTGCCACCCAGTCCTTCGGATGGACTTTTACTTAGCCTCCGATTACTCCGGATCTCGAGACGCCCGAACCCCGACCCGTCTCTACTCCTGTCCTTAGTCATCGCTCAGCTAAGTTGCTTAGTCCCTCGGACCAAGTCTTCATTTCCTAGCAGTCCTTCCCCAGGTGCCTAGCAACCCTTCGCTAGGTCTTTGTTACCAAGCAGTCCTTCGCCTGGTGCCTAGCAATCCTTCGCTAGGTCTTCTATGCCTAGCAGCCCTTCGCTAGGTGCCTAGCAGCCCTTCGCTAGGTCTTCTATGCCTAGCGGTCCTTCGCTAGGTGCCTAGCAGCCCCTTCGCTAGGTCTTAGGGTTACGATACCTAGTGGCCCTTCGCTAGGTGCCTAGCAGCCCTTCGCTAGGTCTTAAGGGTTTCGATGTCTAGATTAACTAGGACTTTTCTCCAACTAAGGTTACTTCACTTTTGCTCCCCTTTGTCTATTCATTGTATCACTGACTTAAGTGTATTGTCAAACATTAAAACACCTAAAGAGGAATATCATTGATGCACCTTGCACCAACAATCTCCCCCTTTTTGATGTTTGACAATAACTTAAGTTAGATTGGTTTAAAGGGGCTAACTTACTGTCCTTGGGGTAAAAATGAAAAAGATAAAAAATGATATAAACTTTGAAACTACATTTTTGATCTTTGGGGAAAATATTTCTAACTTAAGCACACATCTCTCCCCCTTTGTCATACATCAAAAAATAAAATACTTGCACCAACATTAAAAACCTTTGGTTCTTTTTGAAAATACTTAGTGCAAAAATTTTTGAAAGCATTGTATTTTGAATATTATATTGCAAAAATTATGTAATTTTTGAAAAAATATAAGTACCTTTGAAAATATATTGAATTTTTTCAATAATTAAGTACTTTTGGAAAATGCATAACTTTTAAAAGAATGTTATTTTGGAAAATATAAATGTTATGCCTATTTTGCAAGTACTGACTGTGTTTCGAAAATAAGTGTTTTATGAAACATAATATTTTTCAAGGTCAAGTAAATATTAATAGAATTTAAAAAAATGATAGTATTTTTGAAAGAATATTTGGCTTTGAAAGACATAAGTACTTTTGAAAACATAATATTTGACTTCACTTGTTAATTTTCCAGTCTGACACTATCCTGGGAACCCTTGTTGACTACAAGGATATTTTCCTAAGTGTCCTGGAAGTTTTCCAACCCAAGTAAATATTATGAAAAATTTCATAAGTCACAGAATAATATGATGTAAGTTAATTTTGAAAAATGTAAAGATTTTAAAGTGATAGTTCTTGATTTGGTTTATCTTTCAGTCTGACACAATCATAGGAAACCTTGTTGACTACAAGGACATTTTCCTAAGTGTCCTGGAAGATTTTCCAAACTCAAGATATTATTTCAAATTGAAAAAAAAAACCAGATGAACTTTTGAAAATAATAGTAATTTTTCAAAATTGATACTATTTTGAAAGAATACTTATGTTTTCAACAGGATTTGAAAATACCGCTCATGAAAACATTTGAAATATTCAATAATTCTTTTAATTTGATCTCCCCCTAAACTTGACCTAGTCCTGGGAAGCTTGTTGACCACAAGTACTCTTCCTCTAAGTCTTAAGGTTTGATTCAGATTAAGAAGAATTATTTAAGAAAAATGGATAATTAAAAACTTTTTATGAAATTCTTCTTTTGACTCTGACTCCCCCTAAATTTGACACGTCCTAGGAGTCCTTGAAGATCATAAAGTGGACCTTTCCTCTGTGTCTTTAGGGTTTATCAAAGTCAAAGAACCGATAATTTTTAAGTAGATAGATTTTGAAGCCACAATTTGGAAAGAAGATAATTTTGAAAACATATGTAATGCAAATTAAGGTGCAGTTTTCGAAAAATATTTTTAATAAAAAGAACAAAACACTCCCCCTGCATCCAACACTGTTTGACTCTATCTAAGTTTCTTAAGGAACTTTGGTGTTGTCCTAAGAGACTTGTGTCTGATTGCATGAGTTAAACAATTTTTGAAAAGATATAATTTTAAAAAAACATATAATATGCATATTCAACCAGACAAGCATGAATTCCATAAAAATATTATTATGTTGAAGCACTATTTTGAAAATATATTTTTAGAAAAATATTCTAATGATTTTGAAAAATAATTTTGAAAAACATTTTTCAATTTATTAGTCCTTAACATCTCACCCATTTTAGATGTATCAATACAACACGCATGATTGCCTTATAAGTGTATTGTGAGATGCTTGAATCATTTTTCTTTAATTTATTTTTCAATTCTAAGATTTAATTGAAGCTTGTGTTAGATTTGAATTTGACAAGAAGTAACTTGAATTTGAATTTCAAAAATTGGCTTCCAGGTCTTGGCAAGACACTAGGCCTTCTTTGGCCGTAACCTTATGGGATCATCTACCTTTCCTTGACAAAGCCTTTTAATGAAATTTCATTTTCAAAATTACTTTTTAAAAAATTCTGGTCTAACTAGTTTGGGTCTTGGATCGGTAGCTTCGGCTAGTTTCACCAGTCTAAAGAGACCAAGTATACTTGATCTTATTAGAATTGGCTTCCCTAACGTACTATCATCTCACCGCCACCCAATACTAGGTTGATCAAGTTTCAATTATTCTTTTTCCTATAGCCGTACTAATATATGCATAAAATTTAAATATGAATGACATGTCACATATTTTAAAAGAATAGCAAATGCATGTCATGGCAGTTATGCATGAGTCAAACAAGTCAAATAATTTTATTTAAGTTTCTAAAATGTATCAAATTTCCGATTTGATACATGTCAAGTGAACCCGCGAATATGTCAACCCACATTGACATATTTAATGTTATTAATTTTAATTTTTACACTTTGGGTAAAATTTTACTTTAGTTTGAGTTTAAGTTATTTAAGATTTTAGTTGGATTCAGGTTAATTACGAATTAATTGAGGTTGAATTAATTAGAAATTAATTGAGTAGGATTTAATTGAAGTTATAATTTTAATTCAACTTAATTTTACTTTTAATTTGAATTAAATTGAATTAAGATTTAATTTAGGTTTAATTAGAATTTAATTGAATTATTTGAATTAATTCGAATTTATTTGAACTTAATTGAATTATTTAAGATTTAATTAATTAATTTGAATTATTACGAATTAATTAATTTGAATTTGAATTATTAAGAATTAATTAATTTGAATTTGAATTAATAAGAATTAATTAATTTGAATTAAATTATTAAGAATTAATTTGAATTTGAATTTTAAGAATTAATTAATTTGAATTTGAATTTTAAGAATTAATTAATTTGAATTTGAATTATTAAGAATTAATTAATTTGAATTTGAATTATTAAGAATTAATTAATTTGAATTTGAATTAATAAGAATTAATTAATTTGAATTTGAATTAATAAGAATTAATTAATTTGAATTTGAATTAATAAGAATTAATTAATTTGAATATGAATTATTAAGAATTAATTAATTCGAATTTGAATTATTAAGAATTAATTAATTCGAATTTGAATTATTAAGAATTAATTAATTTGAATTTGAATTATTAAGAATTAATTAATTCGAATTTGAATTATTAAGAATTAATTAATTCGAATTTGAATTATTAAGAATTAATTAATTCGAATTTGAATTATTAAGAATTAATTAATTCGAATTTGAATTATTAAGAATTAATTAATTTGAATTTGAATTATTAAGAATTAATTAATTCGAATTTGAATTATTAAAAATTAATTAATTTGAATTTGAATTATTAAGAATTAATTAATTTGAATTTGAATTATTAAGAATTAATTAATTTGAATTTGAATTATTAAGATTCCTTTAATTCGAATTTAATTTAATTTAATTTGAATTTAATTTAATTTAATTTAATTAGGATTTAATTTGAATTTAATTTGAATTTAATTTGGATTTAATTTGAATAATTAAGATTTAATTAATTTGAATTTAAGATTATCATGATTAATTAATAATTGTGGGTTTAAATTCATCATTTTCATTATTTCAAAAATTTCTTCTTCATCCTTATCTTTCTTTTCAAGTTTTTCTAATAATTTTAATTTATTTGAATTTTTGTAATTATTATTGATTATGGCCTTTATCTTAGATAGTTCTATATCCTCCTTAGGATTAGATTTTTCAATATCCTCACAGTAAGTGGAGTAAATTGGGCCACTAGTTAAAGTTTTATAATAATATTCAATATTATCTATAATTAAATTATTATCTAGGAGAATTTTATCTTTACCATTATTGTTAGAATTATCCTCAGATA
Source organism: Boesenbergia rotunda (assembly GCA_024364735.1). Lineage (NCBI taxonomy): Eukaryota > Viridiplantae > Streptophyta > Magnoliopsida > Zingiberales > Zingiberaceae > Boesenbergia > Boesenbergia rotunda. The sequence continues at coordinate 198,304 of JAGFNQ010003889.1, forward strand.
TATTTTCAACATTAATCTCTAGATTATCTTTAAGATTTTCAGAATTAATTTCTGAATAATCCTTAAGATATTCAAATTTGAATTCAGATTTATCCTTAGGATTTTCAAATTTGAATTCCGAATTATCCTTAGGATTAATTTTGTCTGAATTAAAATTATCAGAACTAATTTTATCAGAGAAATTATCAGAATTAACTTTATCAAATAAATTATCAGAATTAATTTTCTCAGAGAAATTATCAGAATTAACTTTATCAGTTAAATTATCAAAATTAATTTTCTCAGATAAATTATCAGAATTAATTTTATCAGGTAAATTATCAGAATTAATTTTCTCAGATAAATTATCAGAATTAATTTTATCATGTAAATTATTAGAATTAATTTTATCAGATAAATTATCAGAATTAATTTTCTCAGAAAATTATCAGAATTAATTTTATCAGGTAAATTATTAGAATTAATTTTATCAGATAAATTATTAGAATTAATTTTATCAAATAAATTATTAGAATTAATTTTATCAGATAAATTATTAGAATTAATTTTATCAGATAAATTATTAGAATTAATTTTATCAAATAAATTATTAGAATTAATTTTATCAAATAAATTATTAGAATTAATTTTATCAGATAAATTATTAGAATTAATTTCATCAGATAAATTATTAGAATTAATTTTATTAATTTCTGAATTGATATTCTGAATTAAACAATTAATTTCTAATATTTTGGTCATATTCACGTTTTGTAAATTAACATGCAAAAAGTTAATTTTCCTATGCAGTAAATCTACTTTATCAGAGAAATTAACTATTTTATCACATGAAAGTGCAGAAACTTGTAAAATTTTTGGAACATAAATTTTTCGTACCTTTGCCGGACATTGGTTTTTGTAGTGTCTGAATTTTTCGCACTTGAAGCATCTGATATGACTTTTATCTCTCCGGACTCCTGGCGCTGGTGCCCCCTTTGCCGCCGGTGATGAACGATTTTTATGAGTAGGGCACTGATTTTTATAGTGCCCTCTCTCCCTATATGTGAAACAAATAATATGCAATTTAAAATTAGACATTAAAATAAAATGTAGCTGATTCACCCCTGAGCTCCCCCTCGACTCCTGGCGTCTTTGCTCCGTCGGCGGTTAGTTCGGTGAAGAGCGGCTCGGCTCTGATACGAATTGTAGGACCGGTGCCGTCGATAGAGGGGGGGTGAATATCGATCGTGGAAGTCTTTCGGAAATCTTCGTAAAGCTTTCGTTCTAGACTTAGGATATTAGTAGCGCAGCGGAAAAAGTAAATAAAAGAAATAAAGCAAGACAGTGGCACGGCGGATTTTTACTTGGTTCCCGACCCCCCAGGGTCAGTACATCCAAGGCCTATGCATGGGAACGCCCGTCCACTATTGGTCTCCTTCCCGGACTTTCCGGAGGCGGAGAAACCCGACTTACAGTGCAATATTTACAAGCAATAATATAGAAAATGAAGTACGGAATAAGTAAAAGCGAACCGAACAAAAATCTGAAACTTGGCCGATCTGGACCTCCGAAGTGCCGCGCACTTCCTCCTGGAGACTCCCGGTCGTACAGCCTTGTTTCTAGCGCGTTGTCGTCGGTCGAAATGATCAGAATTGCTCTGGAATGTTGTTTCTGAAGCAGAGGGGTCGAGACCCCTTATAAAGGCCTCCTGGGGGCGCCCCGGACGCTGGGGGCGCCCCGGATGACTCGGTCAACACTTATCCTTGCGCCTACTTCGCCGCGGGTGATAAGATCATTGACCAAGACGCCCCGGACATCCCGAGCGCCCTCTGGAGCGCTTATCCTTTGCTTCTGGCTTCGAACCAGCGAAGCAGCCTTTTAGTACTACCTGGGGGCGCCCCCAGCACTGGGGGCGCCCTGGTCATGGGGGCGCCCCCACTGCTGGGGGCGCCCTGGTGCATGGGGGCGCCCCCACAGCTGGGGGCGCCCTGCTTAGGACCTACAACACCTTTTAGCCTGGTTTAACTGCTTTGTCTCCGGTTCTTAATACCTGCAAGATACACACACACAAAGCATGGATAAATATAATCTTAGCCTTAGGGACTTGGTTCGGACTTCGGATTTGGACGAAACCCTAGGTCGAACCGGCACAAGTTCCCATCCCCGAGAACTTGCCCTTCACCTACTCCTTTCAGGAGACGGTTGTCACCCAGTCCTTCGGATGGACTTTTACTTAGCCTCCGATTACTCCGGATCTCGAGACGCCCGAACCCTGACCCATCTCTACTCCTGTCCTTAGTCATCGCTCAGCTAAGTTGCTTAGTCTCTTGGACCAAGTCTTCATTTCCTAGCAGTCCTTCTCCAGGTGGCTAGCAACCCTTCGCTAGGTCTTTGTTACCAAGCGGTCCTTCGCCTGGTGCCTAGCAATCCTTCGCTAGGTCTTCTATGCCTAGCAGCCCTTCGCTAGGTCTTCTATGCCTAGCAGCCCTTCACTAGGTGCCTAGCAGCCCTTCGCTAGGTCTTAGGGTTACGATACCTTGCGGCCCTTCGCTAGGTGCCTAGCAGCCCTTCGCTAGGTCTTAGGGTTACGATACCTAGCGGCCCTTCGCTAGGTGCCTAGCAGCCCTTCGCTAGGTCTTAAGGGTTTCGATGCCTAGATTAACTAGGACTTTTCTCCAACTAAGGTTACTTCACTTTTGCTCCCCTTTGTCTATTTATTGTATCACTGACTTAAGTGTATTGTCAAACATTAAAACACCTAAAGAGGAATATCATTGATGTACCTTGCACCAACAAAATCACCTTGTCACTCTCGTTGGGCAGCGACAGGCTTGAGAGAACCCAGAGGATCCCTTTCTTGATCGTGGGCGTGCCCTCTTCCTACAATGCTAAGAATTATTAAGAATTAATTAATTTGAATTTGAATTATTAAGAATTAATTAATTTGAATTTGATTATTAAGAATTAATTAATTTGAATTTGAATTATTAAGAATTAATTAATTCGAATTTGAATTAATAAGAATTAATTAATTCGAATTTGAATTATTAAGAATTAATTAATTCGAATTTGAATTATTAAGAATTAATTAATTCGAATTTGAATTATTAAGAATTAATTAATTAGAATTTGAATTATTAAGAATTAATTAATTTGAATTTGAATTATTAAGAATTAATTAATTTGAATTTGAATTATTAAGATTCCTTTAATTCGAATTTAAATTAATTTAATTTGAATTTAATTTAATTTAATTTAATTTAATTTGTATTTAATTTAATTTAATTAGTATTTAATTTGAATTTAATTTGGATTTAATTTGAATAATTAAGATTTAATTAATTTGAATTTAAGATTATCATGATTAATTAATAATTATGGGTTTAGATTCATCATTTTCATTATTTCAAAAATTTCTTCTTCATCTTTATCTTTCTTTTCAAGTTTTTCTAATAATTTTAATTTATTTGAATTTTTGTAATTTTCATTGATTATGGCCTTTATCTTAGATAGTTCTATATCCTCCTTAGGATTAGATTTTTCAATATAATCACAGTAGGTGGAGTAAATTGGGTCACTGGGTAAAGTTTTATAATAATATTCAATATTATATATAATTAAATTATTATCTAGGAGAATTTTATCTTTACCATTATTGTTAGAATTATCTCAGATATATTTTCAACATTAATCTCTTGATTATCTTTAAGATTTTTAGAATTAATTTCTGAATTATCCTTAAGATATTCAAATTTGAATTCGGATTTATCCTTATGATTTTCAAATTTGAATTCCGAATTATCCTTAGGATTAATTTTGTCTGAATTAAAATTATCAGAACTAATTTTATCAGAGAAATTATCAGAATTAACTTTATCAGATAAATTATCAGAATTAATTTTCTCAGAGAAATTATTAGAATTAACTTTATCAGTTAAATTATCAGAATTAATTTTCTCAGATAAATTATCAGAATTAATTTTATCAGGTAAATTATCAGAATTAATTTTTTCAGATAAATTATCAGAATTAATTTTATCAGGTAAATTATTAGAATTAATTTTATCAGATAAATTATTAGAATTAATTTTCTCAGATAAATTATCAGAATTAATTTTATCAGGTAAATTTTTAGAATTAATTTTATCAGATAAATTATTAGAATTAATTTTATCAGATAAATTATTAGAATTAATTTTATCAGATAAATTATTAGAATTAATTTTATCAGATAAATTATTAGAATTAATTTTATCAGATAAATTATTAGAATTAATTTTATCAGATAAATTATTAGAATTAATTTCATCAGATCAATTATTAGAATTAATTTTATTAATTTCTGAATTGGTATTCTGAATTAAACAATTAATTTCTAATATTTTGGTCATATTCACGTTTTGTAAATTAACATGCAAAAAGTTAATTTTCCTATGCAGTAAATCTACTTTATCAGAGAAATTAACTATTTTATCACATGAAAGTGCAGAAACTTGTAAAATTTTTAGAACATAAATTTTTCGTACCTTTGCCGGACATTGGTTTTTGTAGTGTCCGAATTTTTCGCACTTGAAGCATCTGATATGGCTTTTATCTCTCCGGACTCCTGGCGCTGGTGCCCCCTTTGTCGCCGGTGATGAACGATTTGTAAGTACCCCTGGTTGATTTTGATGTGATCAACCGATTTAAGTTAGGTCCTGGTATGTTTAATCCCTCTGCTAAGTGTACAGGAGCTTAGGTACGGAGGAAGTCGAGCGTAAGACGTAGCGGACGAGAAGGATTGTGCGGGGAAGTGAGCCGACGGGCTCGGTACAATCCGAGGGACGCGGAAGCTGCGGAAGAGTACGCCGGTGGAGCGAGAAGGACGTGCGCGGTGTCGAGGGACGAGAAGCCGGGAGGAAGGCGCTCGAGGGGCGAAAGGCC
>JAGFNQ010003889.1:203230-239338 GCA_024364735.1 Boesenbergia rotunda
AGATCGGCCAAGTTTCAGATTTTTGTTCGGTTCGCTTTTACTTATTCCGTACTTCATTTTCTATATTATTGCTTGTAAAATTGCACTGTAAGTCGGGTTTCTCCGCTCCGGAAAGTCCGGGAAGGAGACCAATAGTGGACGGGCGTTCCCGTGCATAGGCCTTGGATGTACTGACCTGGGGGGTCGGGAACCAAGTAAAATCCGCCGTGCCACTGTCTTGCTTTATTTCTTTTATTTACTTTTTCCGCTGCGCTACTAATATCCTAAGTCTAGAACGAAAGCTTTACGAAGATTTCCGAAAGACTTCCACGATCGATATTCACCCCCCCTCTATCGACGGCACCGGTCCTACAATTGGTATCAGAGCCGAGCCGCTCTTCACCGAACTAACCGCCGACGGAGCAAAGACGCCAGGAGTCGAGGGGGAGCTCAGGGGTGAATCAGGTACATTTTATTTTAATGTCTAATTTTAAATTGCATATTATTTGTTTCACATGCAGGGAGAGAGGGCACTATAAAAATCAGTGCCCTACTCATAAAAATCGTGTTGGATCGGGTTGGACCGGCTAGAGGGGGTGAATAGACGGTTAAAAAATATGAAAATTGGAAGGCACTCGTCTTTAAAAAAAACTTGGTCGCAACTAAGGACGTTGCTTCCAAGGCAGTGGACGCTCAATAAAAATCTCCTTGTGGCGGAGAAGCCTTACAAAAATAGCACACTAGACTTTTAGAGATTTTACAAGAATGAATAAGAATGAATTAAAAGGTTGAAACTCTAAGCCTATTTATAGCCTAAGAGAATAAATCTGGATTGTTGATTGTTGAGGAATTTTCTCTTGGCCGTTGATCCATGGATGTAATCTGGATGGCTGATCTTGGATGGGATTAAACTGCATCCATTGGATCTGATTAAAGGATAAAGTTATCCTTTAAGAGATAACTTTGTCTTCTGCTTGCAACAGATAAATAACTTTATCATTTGCTCGCAACAACTTTAATCATATTTCTTCTTTATCTCAGTCGGTAAGACTGGTGATATATGTAGGCGAGGTTGCTGGTTCGAATCTTCACAGCAACAAATAAAATTCTTTTTGTTTCAGGTGCCTGGTTTGACTTGGTCAAACTGACCAGTCTTTTGGTTCATCTTCTGGGTGATTTCCGGCTAACCGGAGTTAGGCTCACCCGAACCCGACTCCAGAAGGATCTATTAGATGGATCATAAAATTTATACCCCTTTGCTCTCAGAGTAACCTACAAAATTGCAGCTAACAATTCTTGAGTCCAGTTTCTTTTCATTAGGCTTGTAAGGCCTAGCCTCAGCTGGACAACCCCAGACATGTAAATGTCTAATGCTAGGCTTTCTACCCGTCCACATCTTGAATGGGGTTTTAGTTACTGTCTTACTAGGTACTCTATTGAGAAGGTAAACTGCAGTCTTGAGTGTCTTACCCCACAAAGACTCCGATAGAGAAGTGAAAGTCATCTTACTTCTCACCATGTCTTTTAGGATCCGATTGCGACGCTCAGCTATACCATTCTGACTGGGTGTACCAGGCATGGTATACTGAGGCACAATCCCACACTCAGCAAGGTAATTTGCAAAAGGTCCTGGACGTTGTTCACCTGATTCATCATATCGACCGTAATATTCTCCTCCATGGTCGGATCGGACGGCTTTAATTTTCTTACCTAGTTGAAGTTCAACTTCGACTTTAAAAATTTTGAACAAGTCCAAAGATTGCGTCTTCTCATGAATAAGGTACAGATAGCTAAATCTAGAATAGTCATCTATGAAGCTAATAAAATATGTGTATCCATTCCAAGATGTCTTAGGGAATGGTCCACAAATATCTGTATGTATTAGCTCCAAAACGTCACTACAACGGCTAGCCCCTTTGTTCCTTTTGTTAGTTGTCTTCCCCTTAACACACTCTATGCAGGCATCAAAGTCTGACATGTCAAGGGAATCAAGAATTTCATGTGACATTAACCTTTTTAGGCGTTGTTTGGATATATGTCCTAAACGCCTATGCCACAATATAGAAGAATTTTCATTGGTCAACTTACGTTTCATACCTACACTATGCATTGTTACGTTGTCAATCGTAGGAGTAAAGGTGTTTAATTTATAAAGCTTATCAACCAAGGAACCATTACCAATCAAAATTGAATTATAGAAAATACTAAACATTTCATTTCCAAATGAACAAGAATAACCTAATTTGTCCAAACAAGAAATTGAAATTAAGTTTCGTCTGAAAGACAGTACAATGAATGTATTCTCCAAATCCAAATAACCATTAGTTCCTAAATAAAGCCTAAAAACACCAATAGCCTCTACTGCAGCCTTTTTTTCATTCCCCGTATAGATGTATCTTTCACCATCAAGTGGAAGTCGGCTCCTCAAACAACCCTGCAGAGTGACACTTATGTGAGTAGTACCACCAGTATCTATCCACCAAGTGTCAATGGGTACAATAGCTAAATTGACTTCTAAACTAACAAGGTTGAGAAGTTTACCCTTCTTTACACGCCAGTTGGTGTACTTGAGGCAGTCTTTCTTCATATGACCTTTCTTCTTGCAAAAGTAACAAGTGGATTCCTTATCCTGCTTCTTTTGCTCCTTATGGTCATTGCCTCCAGAATCTACAGTTTGCTTTCCCTTACCTTTGTTATTGATCCTCTTTCACTTCTTGCTTACATTTTGAGAACCAGATTCTAAGTGAGCACTTTCAGATGTCTCAATCTTTAGTCTCCTCTCCTCTTGCACGCATTGAGCAATAAGATCATTCAATGCCCACTTTTCCTTTTGAGTATTATACGATATCTTAAAAGGAGTGAACCGTGCAGGCAGAGACATCAAAATGAAATGCACTAACATACTCTCAGACATATCGAGTTTTAGTGCTTTCAGACTTGTCGTTATATTGGACATCTCCATAATGTACTCCCTTATGTTTCCTTTACCACTGTACCGCATGGTTACCAACTTCGTAAGAAGTGTGGTAGTCTCGACCTTTTCATTTGAGGTAAATCGGTCTGCCAGTTGGTTAAGGAACCTCCTAGCATCTTCACTGTCTGTTATTGAGCCCTTTATTTGTGCCAGTATGGAAAGTTTCATGATGCTTAGACTCATGCGATTTGATTTCTCCCACAGCTGAAATTCAACCCTCTACTCTATAGTGCTAGCACTGGTCAAAGGTGTGAGACGATCATTCCTTAATGCATAGTCCAAGTCCATGCAGCCAAAGACTACGATCACGTATTCTTTCCATTCAGCAAAATTCGAACCAGTTAATGTTGGAATGGTATTAATGTTGGCAGTTACAGATTGCACTAAAATTAAAAAAAGGAAAAATTTATTTAAGCTCACGATTTAACTAAAGCCAAGAACATATATATAATAAAATTATGCAAATAAATAAAATTTTAAATGCATATAAATGGGCTCCTTATGAGATACCACATACAACATTGCATTTTAATGTGTAGATTAAAATATAATTTGTATTCTCTGATATAACTCAACCTTTAATTGGCCACACAATGTGCCTTCCTTTGGGCCGACCCATTGTGTGCATAATATAAAACTTTATATGAGTTATATTTTGGTCCATAGCTTACAACAACTTTAATCTGTCACGCAATATGTCTTCCTTTGGGCCGACATATTTTGTGCATGATTAGAACAAAATAAATTATGCTCAATAATTGTAAACTATCTTGAACATATATCTGACATAAAAGCAACCTTCCTTTGGGTCGATTGCTCTTAGCATAGATATACGTCTACCAACACAAAATACACTAAACCGACCTAAGGTGCCTTCCTTTGGGCCGACACAATAGTTCAATTTAGTAGCACGTTGTGTAGATAAACCTAAGAAAATTCTAGATATTTAATCGAACAGATAATTTCTTTATTAGTCTTGACACCTCAAAATTAAGCTCATTAATCAATTGACATTATATGGTAATCAAATAGTATGATCCAATTGATTATCCCAATCGATCTAAAAGCTTAATATATACGACTATGTCATATATAGAACCCTCCTTTAAAAATTAGAGTTTCTTTATGGTTCTATAATTAAATAATATTATTTAATCACTTCATCAAGAATTTGATGCATTAGCCTTTTATATATATAAAATTCACTTTACTATTTCTATGAAACAGGTTTTTTTTCGACGTGAAAGAAAAAAAAATATTTCACATGAAAGAAATTTTCATCGATAAAAAAAATAATTTTAATCGATATAATTCCTAATTCATCTTATCACAAATTTAAGACGATAATCGATTAAAATAAATTTGTACAATCAATTAAATCAAATTTATTCTGTTCATAATTTTAGACTTGATAATCGATTGATTGACCAAGCCAATCGATTAAACCAACACAATTTAATCTAAAAAAAATTAGGTTAAACATGACGGTTCTTCTGCCGTTTTCGTATTTTTTTCACATAAAATATAAAAAACTTAGAAAACAAGTCTATCCTAGAATTTTCTTTTACATGATTTTCGACGATAAAAATTGTATTGTACTAGGAAACTTAATCTAGCATAGATACAATAAATCGACGAGAAAAAAATTAAACTTTATTACCATAAAAACGATGAAACAAAGTCAAGGCTCTGATACCAATTGATAGAACATTGTGTTTTCTCCTAACCGCATGAATTCTAGAAAACCAAATAAGAACTCGAAGAGAAAACATAATGTATATAAGCATGGATCTATTGTTTCATCGAATCATGACATAACATAAATAAAAGGCATAAACCGAAAGACAAAGAACCTGATTGATTAGCCATTGTCTTTGTCGTGGCGTCTTCGGCTTGATCCCTGTGGAAGAAAAATACAGCAGAAAGAAGGAGAATCTTCCAAGGGGCTTAGGGTTGACGGCGTCGTAAAGTTTCTTGTCAATGGGGAACAAGAAATTAGGTCAAGATAATCCCTAAACCCTTGAGGACCTCCCCTTTATATAGAAATCCAATCTGTTATCAGCCCATAGATAATAACAGATTGGTCTAAAGGGTTCTATACATTGAACCCGCATCCAATAATCCGAAACCCAATAAACATAAGTTAGATCACTTCAAGGGCTCAGATTGTATTTACTTGTGTAACTTACAAATAAACTCACCTAATAGGGATAATAATAATATCCAACATCTAATGGACTCAAAACAAGATTGGTAAACTCAACTTTACCAAAAGGCTGAAGAAGAATAGCCCCCACTTCTTCATTTTGAATTATGGTCAGCAAAAACTCAATGCTATGTCATCAGTCAATCAGGGCATTAAGAAAGTATATGGAAGAGCTTTTGCTTATTTAGAAGTGATTCTTATAGAGATTATTTTAAATTTAATGAGAAGCTAAAGTATAGAGTGTTTAGAAATAGAAACTGAAAGCTAATATAAGGTAAAATTTGAATATTTGGGAGAATAATTACTTCTAAGCATAATTTTTAGTTAAATGATAATAATTTCCTTAAACTATATAAATTAATCTTCTTTAATTATCTAAATATAATTTTGATATACTATTAATGTGTTTATATAATTATTATTATATTTTGAATATTTATATATTAATTATTATATTTTGAATATTGTATCAAGATTAATTTTTTTATAATATGAATGTTTGAAAAATATATAAAATTAATAAAAATAAATATATAAAAAATAACATAATTTATATAAATATAATAAATATATATATATATATATAAATTTTGAAAATATAAAATATTATTTTCTGACAAGTATGTGAAATAATAAATTATTTAAGGACATAAATATTAATTTTTTATCATAAACGAAAAAACAGAAATAAATAAAAGTATAAAATTTTTATTTCTAACTTTTGAAAAAAAAAATTATAGAAGCTAAAGTAAAATCTGACATTTATAAACATTCAAAAATACTCTTATACAGCTAGAATCTAAATATCAACTTAGAAGATCTACTAAACACTCCCTTAAAGGGCAAGCAACAGGAGTAAATATATCATCAGAAATGTTTAACTAAACACTAATTTGGTTAGTTTAACCGATGGCAAAGAGATGAAATAGAATAAGCACAACAAATACAATATATACCTATTGATAAAATAAAGAGTACATATATATACATCCCTATTAATTGTTGAGATAATGATCCAAATGAAAGAGAATTCTTATATCAAGATAAATGTCCCATCTGCACATAGAATTCTTACATCAAGTTCAATCCATCCAAAATGATATTCATCCAATAAATTTTATTCAAAATAATATCACGACGGTCTAAAAGTATATCAAAATATAAATATCAGCAACTTAATTCAAATAGCTAATTTATTTGGGATGGATCTCAGACAGCTGCTTCACCATATAACTTCTCCTAATTGCCTTTGGCAATGTGAAGAAGTTGTTAACCTTGTGTTCATCCTTGAGAAGTACTCTCCAACATCCACAATTTCTTGCTCAGAGATTTTAAAAAGTTCTATTTAACTCTTCGTATATCTTCATTTTTCTATCACTATTCTCGGTTTGTTTCTTGAAGTAGATGGAGATCTCCTCATCGGCCTTACTAACAGAAATAATATCTTCATCAGACTTCCCTTTTCTTTCTAGTGATTGACTTCTTGTTTGATAGATCAGTCCATGAACTTGGAGTCTCAATAAGTTGTTATTATTAGATTCTCCATCTTTATAACCTTTAGCATGTTCATTTTTCACAAGTTCGAATGTGTCAACTTCTTCATCACATAAAGATAAAATTTTAGATGACATAATCAAAAGTTAAATAAAAATAAAAATACATTTGGTTCGTATGAATGTGCACACTAAGATCTTTGGTATAAAATTTTTGTTGAAGTCCCTGTAAATATATATTTAACTATTTAAGAAATTGTTTTTCATTCTTAATAAAAAAAATAAGTAGAATGACATATAACTTTTGGGTAGTTTGTTCTCCTTTCCCCTTCTCGTAGCAAATAGAGTTTTAGAAGTTTCAGCTTCGATACATCAAGGGAAAAAAACAATTTCACATTTCAAATGTGTTTATCCTTTCTCTTCTCTATATATTTTTATGAATTCTTGCTTTCTTTAAGATACAGCGCCTAATTCTTACCGATCGTCTCCGGCGGAGAGCGTATATTTGTTGAGAAAGTGATCAGCGCCGGAGGCGATGTCGACGACCGACGCCAGTGGCAAGATAAAGACGGTGGTGGTGCTAGTCCAGGAGAACCGCTCCTTCGACCACATGCTCGGGTGGATGAAGACTGTTAATCCGGAAATCGACGGCGTCTCCGGCGACAGGCAGTTTTTCAACCCGATCTCCACCGTCGACCCCGCCGCCGGCGTCTTGTACTTCGGCGACGGATCGGAGTACGTCGACCCCGACCCCGGCCACTCCATTCAGGCCATATATGAGCAGGTCTATGGCGTCCCCTTCGTCGACGCCGCCTCCACCCCCATCACCCCGCCGGGCGTGGCGGCGCCGCCGATGAGCGGGTTCGTGAAGGAGGCGAAGCGGGAGCTGGCGGGGATGCCGGAGACGGTCATGAACGGGTTCCGACCCTCGTCCGTGCCGGTGTACGAGTCTCTGGTGCGGGAGTTCGCGGTGTGCGACCGGTGGTTCGCGTCGGTGCCGGCGTCGACGCAACCGAACCGGGCGTTCGTCCACTCGGCGACGTCGAACGGGCTGACGAGCAACGACAACAAGCGGCTCGCCGTAGGTCTTCCGCAGCGGACCATATTCGACAACCTCCACGACGCCGGCTTCTCCTTCGGCATCTACTACCAGTTCCCGCCGTCGACGCTCTTCTACCGGTGCTTCCTCTGTTCCATCCCTATTTAATGCAGAATCTTTTCACATTGCTCCCCAAAATTTCTGTATTTTTCCAAACTTTGGAATCTAATTGGAAAATCAAAAATTACAAGCCGTAAAATACAAATTCCTTTTTTACTATAGAGCCCCCAGATTTACTAGAATTAGATTTATGGACAGGAACTTGAGGCAGTTGAAATACTTGGGCAACTTCCACCAATTCGATCTCACCTTCGAGGATCACTGCAAGAAGGGCAAACTCCCCAACTACGTCGTCATCGAGCAGCGCTACTTCGACCTCAAGATCCTCCCCGGCAACGACGACCACCCTTCACACGACGTCGCCCAGGGCCAGAGGCTCGTCAAGGAGATCTACGAGGCCCTCCGGTCAAGCCCCCAGTGGGGCGAGATCCTCTTCGTCATCACCTACGACGAGCACGGCGGCTTCTTCGACCACGTACCTACCCCCGTGGTCGGCGTCCCCAGCCCCGACGGCGTCGTCGGCCCCGCCCCCTTCTACTTCAACTTCGATCGATTGGGTGTCCGCGTTCCGGCAATCTTCGTATCGCCTTGGATTGAACCTGGAACCGGTATGATCTTTCGATTAATTGCGGCTTCCCTTTGGGCTTTAATATATATCTATGATCTTTCATTAATTGCAGTGATTCACGAGCCATCGGGGCCGCAGGCGACGTCCCAATTCGAGCACTCCTCCATCCCGGCGACGGTGAAGAAGATCTTCAACTTGAAGGAGTTCCTGACGCAGAGAGATGCATGGGCAGGAACGTTTGAGGCCGTGCTAACACGCACGACGCCGAGAATGGATTGCCCAGGTTAATTAATCTATATTTTGATCGAATTAAATCTGCTTTTTTTTTTAAAAAAAAAGTCTTGAACAGAGACACTGCCGGAGCCGAAGAAGTTGCGAGCTCGGGAGGCGGAGGAGATGGCAAAACTGTCGGATTTCCAAACGGATTTGGTGCAATTAGGGGCGGCGCTGAACGGCGACTATGCCCTTGCTGACGAGTCTCCGGAGAGATTGGCTGAGAGGATGACGGTGGCCGATGGTGCTCAGTACGTGCAAAGCGCCTTCAAGGCGTTCTTGGAGGAGTGCGAGAGGTGCCAGAAGGAAGGTGTCGACGGGTCGCGCGTGGAGGAGGTGGTGAAGCGGCCGACGTCGGTGAAGGAAGACGATCGGGCGGTGGCGAAGAGGAAGAGGCCGGCGACGAGCTTATTCGGGAAAGTGTTCTCTTGCTTGGTTTGCAACACGTCACACGATTGACGAATCCATAAATTGAATTAATTCAAGTGCCTTTAAAGACTCCCGAGTTGAAATTCTCGACCCGGACTCCCGAGCTAGAATTCCCGATCGAATCTCTCGACTCGAATATCCCGAACTGGAATTCCCGACCGAGTATCCCGACCCAGATTTCCCGACCTGGTTATCCCGAATCGGCCTTCCCGAATCGGACTTTCTGACCTGACTTTCCCGAACCGGAGAGGAAGAGTTGTTGAGGCTTGCGTAGTGCATCTCCCGACCCGGATTTCCCGACCTGGTTTTTCCGAATCGGACTTCCCCAACCGAACTTTCTGACCCGGCTTTCCCGAATCGGAGAGGAAGAGTTGTTGAGACCTGCTTAGTGTGGTTTCCTTGAAACAGATTTGTCCTCCTCCGAATGTGCTTTGAGGTTCCGATAGACGTCTGCTTCTCAGGATACAACAGCGGGACCACTGGCGAACTGAAGAAACAGACGTCTATCGGAACCTCAAAAACACATTCGGATGAGGACAAATCTGTTTCAAGGAAACCATACTACGCAGGCCTCAACAACTCTTCCTCTCCGATTCGGAAAAGCCGAGTCAGAAAGTTCGGTTGGGGAAGTCCGGTTCGGAAAAATCAAGTCGGGAAATCTGCGTAGGGAGATGCACTGCGGTTATACAACAGCGGGACCACGGGCTCCGAAGGACGCTATACACCTAGCTCAATGTTGGGCCTGATCTCCTCAAATTTCAGGCCTTACGCGCGCCTGATTATTTAACTTTTGTCATTTTTAATTATCTTTATTTTCTCCAATTTTATTTAAATTTTTCATTTTTTATAAAGCTAAATATCTTTATCTCTTTTTTTTATATTTAACTTTTTAAATTTAACTTTTTCTATATCTTTTTGTTATATTGTAAATCTATATTTTTATTTTATGTTTAGTTATATCTTATTTCTTATATTAATTATTTATTTTATTTATTATATATTTCTAATTTATACCATACTTTATTTTTCTTTATCTTGATTTTCTTATCTTTATATCTTATTATCTATCTTAGTTTTTTTCCATATTTATAATTTTATTTTAATATCTTTTATTTTTAGTTCATATATTAAATATCTATAACCACTAATTATTTATTAATAGTTTATATATTTTATATTTATTTTTTTCATATTTTTCTTTATCTCTTTATATATTTGCTTAATCTTTATCTATATGTTTATATTATACAGATTTATTTATAATTTGGAAAAGAGTATTCCTATTTTGGTTGGCAGAGGGCCTAAAATCCTATCCCAACGTCAACTTATATTTTATTCGATTTTAAAATATTTTTTATAATATTTAATCATGATTTATTAATTATTTATTATTTATAGGATAATCTTTTATATAATTCTACAAGTTCTAACAAAATATTATTTTTTTTAAATAGTCAGGTATGATCAACACAGGCTTATATTTGTTTAAACTTGAAATAAGTTTAAATGTATCGTATTATCGGACAATATCTGGAAAGCCCCTAAACACACAATGCATAGCAAAATTCGATTCCTTGCAGACCATCAACTCATAATTTCAGAATTTGTTGCAATATGAGTTTTGTAGGTCCATCAGTGGATTTTGGTGGGAACCCATTGATAGATCTAGGATATTTGAATTTCTCGATACTCAATATCATTAGTTAGAGTTAAGTTAGGAGATGATATTTATGGTGTCAAAACTTAGTTCTAATGAATATCAATTAAGTTCTCATACTGTATCAGTTGACACGGAACATTACAGTATCAGTTGGAAGTGGTTGCTTGTTTTTATCTCTCATCCTTATCTCTTCATTTTGCTTATCTTTATATTTTATTATTTATCTTAATTATTTTTTTTCATTTAAAATTTATTTGTATTTGAATTATATTTATTTCTTATATTTTTACTCTTACAAACTGTATGCATTTATTCATATTTTATATTTCTTTTTTTATAGTCATATTTTCTTTATATCTTAATTTCAATTATAGGTTTTTTTATGTCCAAACTTATATTTTATGTTTCTTTCTTTGTAAATTAATTTTCTTATCTTTATATATTATTATTTATCTTAGTTGTTTTTCCACATATATACTTTTATTTTAATATCTTTTATTTTTATTTCTTATATTTAACATTCATAACCACTAATTATTTATTTATAATTATATATTTTATATTTATATCTTCATTTTTTTATCTCTTTATATATTTGCTTAATCTTTATTTATTTATTTATATTTTATACAAATTTATTTATAATTTGGAAAAGAAAATTCTTATTTTGGTTAGCAGAAGGTCTGAAATTATCTGATTTCAGACCCATGTTGGGCTTGAAATCCTCTGATTTCAGGCCCAAGAGGATTTTAGGTCCAACGTGGCCTCATTTTTTTCTATTTAAAAATATTTTTTATAATATTTAATAATGATGTATTAATTATTTATAGGATAATATTTTATATAATTCTACATCATATGACAAAATATTATTTTATTGAAATAGTCAGGTATGATCAACACAGACTTACATTTGTTTAAACTTAAAACAAGTTTAAATGTATCGTAGTATCGAACAATATCTGGAAAATCTCTAAATACACAATGCATAACACAATTCGATTCCTTACAACACCATCACCTTAGAATTATTTATTTTACTTTCTATTCTATATTTTACTTATAATTTTAATCTTTAAATTCTAAATATTTATTTATAGTTTATATTTATTCCTTTATATTTATTCTTTATGTATTTGTATATTTTATATTTATATTTTTATTTAATCTCAAAATTTGTATTAATCTTTTGACAAAAATATTCATGTATTATGGACTAATCTATGATCATATTCTGCTTACATTGAATTAAATAAGCTGAAATGTATTATACTATTAGAATACCTCTGGAAGTGACAACATTAACTACAACTAGTTTTTTTACAATACTATCGCTGTACTAGATACAAAATATATAGATCCACTTCTCCTGCTTAAAAAATATATACTTAAAGCAGAATATTTCTGCATACATATACCAGTAACTCAAGAACCTAGGGCTGGCGGCATTCTACAAGTCCTTCGATTATGGCCAAGTTGTTTGCAGCGTCTGTATTTGAGTTTTACATTTCCGTTATGTCTCGACTCAATCCGTGCCTTATTTCGCCTACCGGGTTGCACAAGGCTACGGGGACATATAACTATAATGTTGTTTACGCCCATAGTCCAAAACTCCTTGCTTCGACAAGGATAAATACGATCCATATAAATGACATTCCAATTTTGTAAATAAAAATAATGCTCACAATATGGTAGTGTATCTATGTTCCGGTGAATGACGACGGTAATAGCATGTGAGCAAGGGAGTCCTGAATTTTGAAACTCCCCACGTTGATAATATTTCTTTTTCCAAATCAACAATATATGAAGCACCCTATGTCTCTACTTCCATTTCTGATTGAGAGTACGGGTGAATCTTATTTGCTCTAATTTTCTCTCCTTGAATCTATTTCTTTTGTAGCATGAGGTGTCAAAGCAACATACCATTTTGAGACTTCTTCTCTATGGTTAAAGAATCATTGAGTTACCTTTCTTCTTGTATTATCAATTAACCTATTTATGGGAAGTTCACATGTATTCTTGAACAAAACATTTAAACTCTCTACACAAATAGTAGTTAACATTCTGTACCTTCTCCCAGTAAAGTGTGCATTATCCCACCTTTTAGGGTCACTAAAGCCACTTATAGGCATCTGGATGTTTTTCAAGCATTGACTACATTATGAGATCATATTGAAGTGTTGTGTTTACTTGTGCTACTGCCCAAAACAAACATAAAGCTGCTCTACTTCCAATATCCGTTACCATATTACAAGACATGTGGTCGCAACAAAAAGCATGATGGGCGTTTGTGTACACTTTCCTAACTGTAGATATAATGTCACGATGTCTATCTGATACTATGGTCATTGACTGTTCATCAATAGCAAAGTGTTAGTGCAATCGACCCAAGTGTGATCGGGTAGATTATGAGTTTTGATGTGTGTGTTAATATGATTAAGTTAGATTTTTATTGTGATTTGATATGTGTGCTTGAGTCGTACAAGACTTTGTGAGTCACACATGGAGCAATGGAGTGAAGCATCCGAGGGACGAGAGCCAAGGAAGATGACTTCAAGGGTAAGCCGGGGAAGTAGACTTCAAAGGCATATACGAAGGATGGCATGGAGGCAAGCATTGGGCTTGTGTGCGCATCCGAGGGATGAGATCCGAAGGAAGAGAATTTCAAGGGGCAAGCCAAGGAAGTGGACTTCAAGCAATACGCGAAGGATGAACTACGGAGTGAGGTTGAGTGAGTTTGTAAACTGGGCAGTTGACTGCCAGAGGAAGCAGTCGACTGCTAGCACAGAATGGAAACTCACAGAAAGATCAGTCGACTGGTCCAAGCACCAGTCAACTAGTCTGCTTTAAAATAGAGCTGTTAGGCTAGCCGTTGGCTGGGCATCAGTCGATTGGCCCTTGGGACAGTCGACTGGTGTCGGGGCAGAGTTGCTTGTTAACAACTCTCTCCACTATTTAAAGTGGAGCTTGAGACTAGGGGATGGTTAGCTCTTCATTGTAAGATCTTCTCCTAAGTGCTCAAGTGCTCAAGCTCCAAATTCTCAATCATACTTCCAAACCCTAGCTCCATCTTATAAGGAGGAAGAAGGACTGTGAGATGTTACTCTCCACCGAGAAGGAGAAAGATTTAGTCGGAGATTGCCGGGGCGTGATCCATCGAAGGATCAAGGGTTCGTCCACCTCAAGGATACGCCATGGAGTAGGAGCAAGCAATCTCCGAACCACGTAACCAGTAACGTGTTAGCATTGATTCAATTATTAGTTTAAGCTTCCGTGTGTGCTAACATTGTAGGGAGAGAAATCAAATTGGGGTGATCGAGCTATTCACCCCCCCCCCTCTAGCCGTGTCATCGATCACAACAAGTGGTATCAAAGCACGACACTGCCTTCAATGGACTAATCGCCGAGAAGAGCAAAATCATTGAAATGGCCGGCTCGCACATCCAACCGCCAAAATTCGAGGGAGAATTCTCGTTGTGAAAGAAGAGGATAGAGATATTCTTCAATACCGACTTTGATATAATGCTTATTATGAAAAATGGTTTTGAAGTGCCTAGGGATTAAGAGAACAAGTTACTTGATGAAATAAGATGAAGCAAGAAGCAAGACCATCTAGCAAATTTTAAAGTCTTGCATCATCTACTAAGTGTGCTTCCCCAACAAGAAGTCACAAGGATTGGGAGCTACTCAAGTGCCAAGGATTTGTGGGATAAGCTAGTAGAGCTTCATGAAGGCACTTCGGAGGCGAAAATGGCAAAGAGAGATCTTCTCCGATCTCAACTTAATAACATCAAGCTTGACAAAGGGGAGAAGGTATCGAATTTGCATGCTAGATTTAAGGAAATACTTAATGGACTAACAAGTGTAGGGAAATAACTATCTAACCGAGATATTTTGATGAAAGCAATCAATCCATTTCCAAGAACATCAAATTGGAGCTCAATGGTGAACTCGTACTACATTTCTAAGGATCTAGAGAAAACTTCTCTAGAGGAATTCTTCTCAACCATGGAGCTCCGTGAAACTCGAGTTGGAGGAGTAATTGAAGAAGTATACAAGTCAAAGAGCGTAGCCCTTGTCGCAAACAAGGGAAAATGTAAAAAGAAGAAGGCTTCCTCATCCAACTCGGAGGAATCAAGCGCATCCATGGATAGTGATGCGGAAGCCTACATGGTAAGAAAAATATTTAAATATTTTTCTACTAACAAATCTCATGGTAGAAAAGGATCAAGAAGCAAAAGTAGAACAAGGAAGATCATTTGCTACAATTGCCAAGGAGAAGGGCACATGAGAGATGAGTATCCCCTCTTGAAGAAGAAGGAAAGAAAGAAGAAAGAAGAGAAGAAGAAATCAAAGGAGAAGGGGAAGAACGTGCAAAACTTGAAGGCTACATGGGATGATTCATCCTCATCGGAGGAGGAGGAACATCACGTATCCCATTTTGCACTAATGGGAATTGAAGACATCGCCTCTACGTCATCCGAATTTGAGGAAGAAAAGAGCTCAAGTGAAGATGAAAGAAGCTCATGTGAAGAGGGAGGCTCTACTTCGGAATCGGACGTCTCGATAAGTGAGGTGTACAATTTACCCACATCTACTCTTGTAAAAATAATTTCTAGTACTAATGATGATTTATTTAAGGCTAGAAAGAAAATTAAGGGTTTGAAAAATGAAATTTGTATGTTGAATGAAAAATTAGAATCTATGCAACTTAAGGATGATGTGCATGCTTTTTCTTCTAGTTCAAGTAATTCATCTTTAGAAGAAGAAAATAAGGAACTAAGGGAGAAGGTAGATAGTCTTACCAAAGTCCTTAGGAAATTTTAAATTGGCTCAAAAATACTAGATATGATCATTGAGAGCCAAAGGACAAGTTTTAAAAAAGAGGGATTAGGTTTTGGAAAATCTAGCAATAGAAGAACTTATCATTGCTTACTTGCTAGAGGACAAGCAAAGACCAAGACCCTAAGTAAAAAATGGATCCTTAAGGAGTACTTGGTCAACCCAATTAGAAAACATTTCTATTGGGTACCAAAGTCAATCCTCAAGGATTAGATGATTTAGGATTAAGTCAACCATGGTAGTAAAATTTTAAATTTTTGAAATTGGTTGACTTGAGATATTAAGGGGGAGTATGTAGCCCATAGTAGAAATTCATGATAAATTGGGCTAAATAAGGTTTACCTTAAAAACATCTCATATTACTTTGCTTTTTGATTATATACATGCATATGAGATGTTAGGATGATATAAATAACTCACTTTTGCTTGTGGCATTTTGTTGAGTTATTGGATGTATCACATTATTGAAAATAGACCAACTATGGGGAAAGTAAATATTTAATTAATGGACATCTTGCCCATAGATCATAGTTGGACATTTCAAATGATTTGAAAATATTTTTGTGTTTTATGAGTTATGGTATAGACTTGCAAAACACATGATTTCAAAACTAGGATGTAAGTTTGATACAAAGTTGGTTTTTTTCAAAGAATTTGATCTTTGGTCAAAAAGTCAAACGTATTTGAGTTTTTCATGAAAATATATTTTTTCCTGTTAGAAAACATCATAAGAAATGTGTTTGCAAAATTTCATAAATTTTCGAATTTTATGAATTTTTTTGTGCATTTCTGAACTTCAGCTCAAAAGGTTGAAATTTCAGATTGATGAGTATCAGTCGACTGGCTCAGGGGTCAGTCGACTGAACTTTCTATGATTTGGGAATTTGCTGAGGCTAGTCGACTGGTAGCTGACTCAGTCGACTGACACTAGTATTCTCTGATTTCAGGGTATTTTCAGAATATGAAACTTGTCCCAAAGTGATACCAATGTGTAATATTGATTGGAGCAATATTTTAGATGGTGTCAAAGAGGGAGAAGTGAAAGGTTTAAGTTAGATTTTTACTTAATTCTTTATGGGTGTGAAAGGTTTAAGTTAGATTTTAACTTAATTCTTTATGGTTGTGCCAAAATTGAAAATTATGTGCTAAGACATAGATTAAGGGGGAAGTTGCATGTTTATGCTTCTTTATTTGCTATGTTTTTAATTTTCAATTGTTATCTCTGAACCTAACTTAAACATATTGCCACACATCAAAAAGGAGGAGATTGTTGGTGCAATCGACCCAAGTGTGATCGGGTAGATCATGAATTTTGATGTGTGTGTCAATATGATTAAGTTAGGTTTTTATGGTGATTTGATATATGCGCTTGAGTCATGCAGGACTTTGTGAGTCACACATGGAGCAACGGAGTGAAGCATCCGAGGGACGAGAGCTAAGGAAGAGGATTTCAAGGGCAAGTCGGGGAAGTAGACTTCAAAGGCATACGCGAAGGATGACATGGAGGCAAGCTGTGAGCTTGTGTGCGCATTCGAGAGACGAGAGTCGAAGGAAGAGAACTTCAAGGGGCAAGCCAAGGAAGTGGACTTTAAGACATACGCGAAGGATGAACTTCGGAGTGAGGTTGAGTGAGTTTGTAAGCTGGGCAGTCGACTGCCAGAGGAAGCAGTCGACTGCTAGCGCATAATGGAAACTCACAGAAAGATCAGTCGACTGGTACAGGCATCAGTCGACTTGTCTACTTTAAAATAGAGCCGTTGGCTGAGCAAGTCGACTGACCCTTGGGGTGTCGGGGTTGAATTGTTTGTTAACAACTCTCTCCACTATTTAAAGTGGAGCTTGAGACTAGGGGTGGTTAGCTCTTCATTGTAAGATCTTCTCCTAACACTACAACAAAAAATTGGATTCCCGACGGAATTTACCGACGGAATTCCGTCGGTAAATGGGTTTACCAACGGAATTCCGACAGAATTTCCCCTGTCGGAATAAAATTCGTCGGTAATGAATTTCCGACGGAATTTTCGTACCGTCGGTAAAATTTCCGACGGAATTTGATTTCCGTCGGAAAAAATTCCCGACGGAAATAAAATTCCGTCGGAAATTTCCGACAGAAATAAAATTCCGTCGGAAATTTCCGACGGAAATCGCGAGAAGTCCGTCGGAAATTTCCGACGGAATCCGTAATTCCGTCGGAAATTTCCGACGGAATCCGTAATTCCGTCGGAAATTTCCGACGGAAATCGGAGAATTCCGTCGGAAATTTCCGACTTTTTGGTGGAAATATTTTCGATATTTTCCGACGGAATTAATATTCCGTCGGAAATCAGTCGGTAATTAAAAAAAATCGAAATTTAATTTATATTTAGGTAATATCCTATATACATTTATTTCAAAAATCATAAAAAATTCACAACAACTTACAAAAGCTTACAAAAATTCACAACCATCACATTTCATATATATACACATACATAGTCATAGGAAGGACTGAATAACATGATACAAAAGCTTACAAAAATTCACAACTAACATGATGAATCTTATATACAACTTACAAAAATTCACAACATGATGAAACATATATATAGCATACAAGTGTGAGATTTATGTAACAACTTATATACAGCAAAGTTGAAAAAAAAAATCACCAATAAAGACACAAAAATTTGACCGCCTTCCTTTCGTATCTCAAAGCATCCTCGTCACGGCTGCGAATATTAGATCAAGATACCAGTTATATAAAGTAGAATAAAGAGCGAACATTAGAAACTTAGAAAAAAGAAAATCATATCATGTTACAAGTCTTTGCATGATATCAGAACTCGCATCTCAGCTAACCAAAAGAGATTGCACTAGACAATCATGGAAATAAGAAAAACATTCAAATACTTTAATTGTTGATCTTATGGCCTACAAAAAGAAAATAATATCTTATCAACCAACCCAATCTGATCAAATCTCCCACTCTAGTTTCAGATATGATTTCAGATCAATCTTTTTTATCCAAAACATAGGCAGGTCAAAATTTTGGTCAAGCAAGGACCTAACCTCATCGCTCTCTCCACTCCACTGGATATCTTTTCAAAACTTAGTCACATCCTCATCCCACTGCTGCTTGCACAAAACCATTGTTGTTAAATCCGAAACTTAGAAAAAAGAAAACCATATCATGTTATTCTTTTTTAGATGCAACCCAACACACGTTCACTCCTAATCCTATTACAACAACTTACCATAACATTTACCCCTAATTTTATTACAACAACTTATCAGAAACCATACAAATCAGGTTTGAAAGTGCCCTGGGGAAATCATACTACAATCATACTACAACCATACTCAATAAAATCCAATACAATAAAAATCTACTACAATCATACTCAAGCATATCCAATAAATAAATATAAACATACCTCAAAAAAACAGAATAAAGCAGGAAAAGAAGCCCAATGAGGGATTCTCATTGCTGACGACAGATTTTGGGAATATGAAACTCAACCTTGAAGCCCAATGATACCTAAGAAACAAACAAGAAAAGAAGAAAATTGTGTTATTCATCTCAAAGCAGGAAAATTTAGGCTCCCGAGTTGTAGGAAAAGAAATGGATAGGCAAAAGAAGAATATCAGCTGAAATGGAAGAATCAACCCACCGCAGGCAACTCTTCCACCAGCATTTCCAGTGGTCTTGCTCAGCTCATGCCCACCTACGAACACAAGAAGGCTTGTTAGAGCAGATTTGATCCTGAGTCAGATCAATCAACCAAAATCGAAGTACAAATTCCAAGTGTTATTATAACAGACAATAAACATACCTCACCGATTTACTTTTATCAGTGACTAATACATCACAAGAGAACCTTCTTATTCTTCTTTCTTTTTAAATGTTACGTACATGAGCTTGGGCTAAATTAGATAGCTATTAATGGAAGAAACATCAAGTATCAATTCTTTCTTATATAAACATAATTATCAAAACACAATCTTATGAGATTATGCAAACAGCATTTGAGCAACGAAGTGGCAGAAATAGATTGGTATTGTAAAGTAGGAATAGTGGTGTGTATTTTTGATGGTATCTACCGGTTACATGGGGAATCAAAACCATAAGCTTAACTTGAATCAGACACACAAAACATGATCTCTAAATAATCTAAGCAAATTAAGGCAGCATCTAAGCAAAAAAAATAATAATAATAAACAGTGGGGCCTGAAAACTATCCTACATTGACAAGATAAATACATCAATTTGAGTGGGAAAAAAAACAAATAGCAAACTAAGAGAAATCTAACAGCACAAAATTATTTCCAAAATAGCACTGGTGAGAGTTTCAAAAAAGATGCTTGTTTAGTAAATGATTCATCAGCAACGCTAACTAAAAAAAAATAGGATACATGCGATATCATGTAGGGCGGCCGGGGCCCGACACAGGCGAGAGTGCTGGCCGGACACGGGCGCGGGTAGCGCAGGGCGGCCGCGGCCAGAATGGGCCGGCCGAGGCCAGAAGTGGCCGGGCGCCCCCAGATCTGGGCGGCCGAGGCCAGATCTAGCCGGGTGCCGCCAGATCTAGCCGGACTTACCGAGAACAGCACAGCGCGAGCGAGCGAGGGAGGAGGAGCCGGAGGTGGCGACGGCGCGGAGTAGAGAAGAGATCGGGCGAGAGCAGATCGGGCGAGAGCAGAGAAGAGATGAAGAGATCGGGCGAGAGCAGATCGGCCGATTGCAGGAAAGAGATCGGGCGACGGCGAGAGGAGAAAAGATCGGCCGAGAGCAAAAATCGGCCGAGAGCAAAGATCGGGCGAGTGGGGGAAGTGAAAGGGTAATGTGCCCTAATATAAGGCTTTCCGACGGAAAAAGAATTCCGTCGGGAATCTATTATTCCTCGTGGAATTTTCCAACGGAAACATATTCAGTCGGAAATTACCGACGGAAATATACTTTCAGTCGGAAATTTCCGACGGAAAATATATTTTCGTCGGAAATTTCCGACGGAATAATATTTTCCGTCGGAAATTTCCGACGGAATATATTTCCGTCGGAAATTTCCGACGGAATAATATTTTCCGTCGGAAATTTTCGACGGGATATGTTTTCCGTCGGAAATTTTCGACGGGATATGTTTTCCGTCGGTAATAAATGAATTTCTTGTAGTGTAAGTGCTCAAGTGCTTAAGCTCCAAATTCTCAATCTTCCTCCCAAACCCTAGCTCCATCTTGTAAGGAGAAAGAAGGATTGTGAAAGATTGTTCTCCACCGAGAAGGAGAAAGATTTAGCCGGAGATTACCGGGGCGTGATCCACCGAAGGATCAAGGGTTCGTCCACCTCAAGGACACGCTGTGGAGTAAGAGCAAGCAATCTCCAAACCACGTAACCGGTAACGTGTTAGCATTGATTCAATTATTAGTTTAAGCTTTCGTGTGTCCTAACATTGTAGGGAGAGAAATCGAATTGGGGTGATCAAGCTATTCACCCCCCTCTAGTCGTGCTATCGATCCCAACACAAAGAACCTCTTTGTATGCTCCAAAAATCACTCCCAATGCAGACCTACATTCAATTTCAGCTATTCCAAAGGCAATTGGGAGAATATTGTTATTACCATCGATTGTTGTAGCGATCAACAATACATCCAGATACTTCCCTCTTAGATGTGTGACATCAATTCCGATAAGTTTATGCAAATAAAACCTGAACACCCTTCAACCAGCACCAAAATCCCAAAAATACCGCTGGAACTCATTTGTTACCATTTCTGTATAGTGCCACATAAGTTTCAGGATCTTTATCTCTTAACTCATGTAAATATTGTGGAAGATGTCTATATGCCTCATCATAATCTCCAACGACTTTTTTCAACGCTTTCTCCCTGGCTATGTATGCTTTTCTGTATGATATGGTCACTCCAAACCTAGCTTTAATGTATGATATAATCATACTTGGTTTGTATTGTTCATTATGAAGAACTTGCTCTTCAATAAAAGATGCTACAAATGACGAAGAGCATGCATGATGATCAACACTTTCCCTAATAGTTCCACATTGGTGTTCCTTTACATATTTTGTAACAGTGAACTCTACTTTCCCTTGGGCAACTACTCTTTATATATATGGTTGGTTGAAGCACATTGCTTTAACTCTATTTTTTCAGGTGTCAACTGGGTTATATCTCATATGCTTTAATATGACATGTTTCACAAGTGCATTCTTGAATTCTTGTTTATATGGAAAAATCTGTCCCATAAAAAAAATCATGCTCATCTCTTACCTCTGCCTCTCCAATTGGCTCAGCTAGCAATCGAGAATTTAAAATATAAGGATCATCAGCTATTGGAAACTCCTCCTTTAAGTCACTGTACTGATCTGAGGGAAATTTATATTGCTCAATTTACATATCATCAGCTTAAAATTTTAGTACACTTGTACTGCGTTGTAATTCATCTACATTTCGGATTTCATGATCTTCCTCCTCACTCCAGGTTGGCTCAATGTATTCAATAAGTCTTGTAAAAGAATTCAGACACTCATCTTCTAGATTACTTACTTCTTCATTTAGATCAAATGTCAAATTCCTTGTAATTCTATTACCACTATATTCGGAAGATAATAGAATATTATTACTAGATATTTCTGTAGGATCGGGTTGGTCCGGCTAGAGGGGGGTGAATAGACGGTAAAAAAAATAAAATAAGAGGGCACTCGTCTTTAATAAAAACTTGGTTGCAACTTGGTCGTTGCTTCCAAGACGGTTAACGCTCAACCAGAAAATCCCCTTGTGGCGGAGAAGCCTTACAACTGAAGCACACTTAGACTTAAAGAAATTACAGAAAGAATGACTTGAATGAATAATCTTACCTCTAAGTCTCTAAGCCTATTCATAGTACAGGATGGATAAACTTTAATTAAAAATAAATAACTATTTATCCTTTTCCAACGTTTATCTTTCGCAGCTTGACTTTTGAACGTTGCTTCTTTTGACCGTTGCCGATTAATTGATAGCTGAACGTTGCCATCCACTTCCGTTTGAATCGGCTAAGCTTCCGATTAAATCAACTGTAGCCATTCAAAGCCATGCACTTCCGTTTGAATCCGATTGCTTGCCTCCACTTGTAAGAAGCACAAATAAAAAAGCTTTAATTAAAAGAACGTTCAAAGCTTTAATAAAACGAAATCAAAAGAACGTTAAATTGAAACTTTAATTAAAATAATAAAGTTTCAATTTTCAAATAATTGAAACGTTCAAAGCTTTAATTAAAGTTTTAATATAATTAAAACTTTATTATTTTAATAGCAAGTCAAATGTTGACTTGATAAAAGTCAACTTAGTTGACTTTTTGTCAAACCGTCGATTGGGTGATTTCCGGCCAACCGGAGTTAGGTTCACCCGAACCCGACTCTGGCCTTTTGCCCCTCGAACGTGCTTCCGCCAGGCTTCTCGTCTCTCGGACGTCGCGCACGTCCTTCTCGTTCCACCGGCGTACTCTTCCGCAGCTTCCGCGTCCCTCGGATTGCACCGAGCCCGTCGGCTCGCTTTCCCGCGCAATCCTTCTCGTCCGCCACGTCTTACGCTCGACTTCCTCCGTACCTAAGCTCCTGCACACTTAGCAGAGGGATTAAAACCAACAGGACCTAACGTAACTTGGTTGATCACATCAAAACCAACCGGGGCACCAACAATCTCCCCCTTTTTGATGTGCATCAATCCAAGTTCAATTAGAGTTAAACCAAAAAATAAGTAATTTAGTAAAACTAAATTAAGCAGTTAAGCATGGGAAAAAATATTGAAATCAATAACCACAACCTCCCCCTAAACTTAAGCTACTCTCCCCCTTTGATCACAGCAAAAATGGGGCACAAAAATTAGGGAAAGGAAAAAAAATATGATTAGATCTCAAGTTTAATTTACTATGTGGAGATCTAAAAAAAATCGATTCTTGCAGAAAAAAGTTTACTTTTCAAATGAAAAATAATAGAAATTCAAAATTTATCAAAAAAAATTTCCAAAATTTCACAGTAAACAAATAAGATACTCTTGTATCAAGTAAAAATAGAAATTGAATTTTGTAAGAAAGTCTAGGTGAAAAAAATTTTCAAAAGAACCTTAATCATAAAATGTGTTAATCTATTTCTAATTTTGCAAGAAAAATTATGCAGTAATAGAAAACTAATTCAAAATTGATTTTGGTATCCAAAATAGATTTCTATCGACAGGATTAACTAAAAATTTGGATGGAATTTAATTCTTTGGCACCTTTTTAAATTGGCCTTTATGGTTTTTAAAATACCAATTCAACTTTTCAGGATAACTATTTTTCTTGTGTCGCAAATAGACAATATCACATTCTAATTTCTCAACTAAATTTTTCAGATCAATATTTTCATTTTTTAATTTAGAATTTTCTTTTTCTAATCTGCAATTAGATTTGAGCAAGGCTTTAACACCAGCATACAATTGATCATGAGGAAGAAAACAAACCTCACTTACCGGATCGCTTTCGAAAAGCGAGGTTCCTTCTTCGTTGTCGCTTTCTGATGTCGCTCCCCCTTCAACACTGCTCCCCTCTTGATGACTTGCCATCAGCGCAAGTCCCGCATACTCTTGAACTTCTGATTCGTCCGACGAGGTCTCGTCCCAGGTGGCCTTCAATGCCTTCTTTTTCTTTGGCTGGTTTTTGATTTTGGGACACTGATCTTTTAGGTGTCCCTCCTCGTTGTAGTTGTAGCATCGGACAGTTCGTTTCTTCGGAGACCGCCTTTTCTTCTGCATTCTCGAAAAGTTATTAGCTTTAAAAAAACTTTTAAACGAACTTACTATTTGCGTTGTCTCGTCGTCCGTCGAGGATTCTGACTCCTTCTCCGTTCTCCTTGTGTTTAGGGCCAGATTCTTCGTCTTTCTAGATCCTGCCCACCGAGATTCGTGTAATTCGAAAATGGAAAACATTTCATCTAATGTACTTACCTCTAAATCTTTGGAGATGTAATAAGCGTCGACGATTGAGCTCCACTCCTGGGTCCTTGGGAAGGCGTTGAGGGCGTATCGAATGGAGTCTCGATTACTTACCGATTCGCCGAGTTGGGTGAGTCCGGAGATTAGCTCCTTTATTTTGGCATGAAGTTCAGCCACCGTTTCTCCTTCCTTCATTTGCAGGTTTATCAGCTGGTTCCGGAGGAGATCCTTTCTTGCTGATTTGGCTTCAGAGGTACCCTCATGAAGTTCTAGGAACTTCTCCCATAATTCTTTTGCGGAGTGGTAGTTGCCGATCCGGTTTACCTCTTGAGTAGGCAAAACTGTTAGGAGGTGGAACTCGGCCTTACCATTGGCAACAGATTCCGACTGCTCCTTCTTATTCCACAAGCTTTCTTCTTTTTCATCCCCGTTCGCATCTTTAGGAACTGCAAAACCATATTTTATTGATAAAAGAATATCAAAATCTGTACGAAAAAATACCTCCATTTTTTTCTTCCAGACGGTGAAATCCCCTTCGAATTTAGGTGGATGAATGTGCGCGCCGGCCATCGTCTTGTTGCTTTCTCAGGCGATTAGTCCTTCAAAAGCGAACTTGGCTTTGATACCACTTGTAGGATCGGGTTGGTCCGGCTAGAGGGGGGTGAATAGACGGTAAAAAAAATAAAATAAGAGGGCACTCGTCTTTAATAAAAACTTGGTTGCAACTTGGTCGTTGCTTCCAAGACGGTTAACGCTCAACCAGAAAATCCCCTTGTGGCGGAGAAGCCTTACAACTGAAGCACACTTAGGGAGTGTTTGGGAGAGCTTTTACTTCTTGAAAAGTGATTCTTGTAGTGATTATCTTGAAGTTAGTAAGAAGCTAAAGCATATAATGTTTGGAAATAGAAGTCAAAAGCTGATACAAGGTAAAGTTTGAGTGTTTGGTGAATAATCCCTTTTAAGCTTAATTTTTAATTAAATGACAATAATATCCTTAAACTATCAAAATTAATTTTTTTCAATTATTTAAATATAATTTTGATACATGATCTATAATATTTTATATATTTAATATTATATTTTAAATATTATATCAAAATTATTTTTTAATAATATATATATTTAAAAAAAATATAAAGTTAATAAAAATATAAAAAATAATAAAATAATAAAATTTATAGAAATTTATACAAATATGTATAAATTTTTTTGAAAATATAAATTATATAAAAATATAAGATTTTATTTAAAAATAGGATGGTAATTATGTAAAGTAATAAATTTATTAAGGGTATAAATGTCAACTTTTAATTCTACACCATAAGCAAAAAAGCAGAAGCAGAAAAAGCATCAAATTGTTGCTTCTAGCTTTTGAGTAAAAGTTGCAGAAGTTAAAGCAGAATCTGACATTCCCAAACACTCAAAAGCACTTTTGCATGACTAGAAGCTAAAAAGCAGCTAGCAGAAGCTCTCCCAAACACTCCCTTAGACTTAAAGAAATTACAGAAAGAATGACTTGAATGAATAATCTTACCTCTAAGTCTCTAAGCCTATTCATAGTACAGGATGGATAAACTTTAATTAAAAATAAATAACTATTTATCCTTTTCCAACGTTTATCTTTCGCAGCTTGACTTTTGAACGTTGCTTCTTTTGACCGTTGCCGATTAATTGATAGCTGAACGTTGCCATCCACTTCCGTTTGAATCGGCTAAGCTTCCGATTAAATCAACTGTAGCCATTCAAAGCCATGCACTTCCGTTTGAATCCGATTGCTTGCCTCCACTTATAAGAAGCACAAATAAAAAAGCTTTAATTAAAAGAACGTTCAAAGCTTTAATAAAACGAAATCAAAAGAACGTTAAATTGAAACTTTAATTAAAATAATAAAGTTTCAATTTTCAAATAATTGAATCGTTCAAAGCTTTAATTAAAGTTTTAATATAATTAAAACTTTATTATTTTAATAGCAAGTCAAATGTTGACTTGATAAAAGTCAACTTAGTTGACTTTTTGTCAAACTGTCGATTGGATGATTTCCGGCCAACCGGAGTTAGGTTCACCCGAACCCGACTCTGGCCTTTTGCCCCTCGAACGTGCTTCCGCCAGGCTTCTCGTCTCTCGGACGTCGCGCACGTCCTTCTCGTTCCACCGGCGTACTCTTCCGCAGCTTCCGCGTCCCTCGGATTGCACCGAGCCCGTCGGCTCGCTTTCCCGCGCAATCCTTCTCGTCCGCCACGTCTTACGCTCGACTTCCTCCGTACCTAAGCTCCTGCACACTTAGCAGAGGGATTAAAACCAACAGGACCTAACCTAACTTGGTTGATCACATCAAAACCAACTGGGGCACCAACAATTTCTGCTCCATTCCGCATAATAGTATTATCAAGTGTATTCCATATTTCTGAGAGAATTTCGTCAACAACATTATCATCCTTGAAAAATAAATTATAATTAAATTTGACAAACTTTTAAATTCATAATCAAGTATTTTAGTAATTTAATAAACAAACAAGTATCGATACATATCCAATATCAGGCCCTCTTCGGGTCTGATATGGTATGATATTAGGCCCGTGGTCGTATTCAAGCATGAATTTATCATAAGATTAAACAAATTCTGAGAACCCTATTTATATAATGCATGACACCGTTAGAGTCCTTCTCCAAATTAAAAATTAGTAGGAAGAGTTGATTATATACAAAACTAGGTCTGATACCATATCATAGCTAAATATGGTCTAACTGAAATAAACCCTATAAGAACCCTTATACTATTTTTTTTCACCGTATACATAAATTTTAAGTAGCCAAATTATATGTACATTTATAAATCTTTTTCTTCCTTCTGCTAAACAAACTATTGCTTGAAGTTTCTCCTTCAACAGCTATCTTCCTCAATGATTCTTTTAAGTCGATTTTTTGAAGTCACCTTTAGAACACGCTCTCGCTTTCAACTCCCTATTTACAATCGCAGCAAAATACAGTAAATGATTTGTGATGAGTAAAGGAGAATACCTGGGGCATCCGAATCACAGTCTCTTATTTAAAATGAAAACTTTGAAAAAGTAATTCAGATGCCTCGGAAAGCTAACTGAGAAAGAGAGTTGTTGGTGAGTGAGAGAGTATAAGAGGATGAAAATAATTTTTGATGTACCCTTTGATAAAAATCAAATTTTAGGATGTTGTTTTTTTTTGATAATTACGATTTTTTACTTGTGTCGTTCGGCAAAATGTCATATTTTAAAAATCGGATAAATCAATCGAATAATGATTGATATGACATAATCCACATCTATTGTCAGCGACCTACTGTTGATTAACTAATATAATTAATAATGACAAAAATTAATAATTTTCATCTCCAGTATCTTTCGCAATTCATTCTTTATATGGAAAAAATAAATCATAAATAATTATTATTCTAAATAATAATCAATATATAGAAAAGGACAAAAAAAATTTAAGAGTCCATTTTCAATCTATTCGAAATGCATTGCGAATTTTTCATGATTTATTTATGAGACAATATGAGAGAACTCCCGGCGTTTGAGTGCGAGGGTTATCAACTTTGCTATGGTTAAACTAGTCAAGAAGTTTATCCATTGATAAGCAGGATTTATGCACATAGTCATGATCACTAGGATTTCTTTCTTTTTAATATTTAGTAAATTAGAAAGAAATGATATTAGATCATCAAATCAGGTTAAGATTGGGTTAATTTAAATTCGAGGTTGGTAACTCCCGGCCAAAAGGGAAAACACTCACGGAAGCTGATGTTGAGAACGAGGGGGGAGTTAGACTTAGGAGTAGGTGTCCTTGAACCTTGATGTCCGGCGGCCCTGATCTCCCGAAGTGCGACATGGGCGGCGATGAAGATGATTCGTATTCTAGGGTTTCAATTTTCCGGAGAAGGGACACAATTGGACTGGAAGTCCCTTTTGGATTTATATCGGATTAGGATTCTGTTGATTGCAATCCGAATCCGTTAACCCGCAATTTGCTAGGATCCGATTATGAATTCCATATTTGACACACTCTATTTCACAGCGCCGCCCCGCTCTCAAAACCCTATTTCCCATTGCGATCGCCCTATTCGTCTTCTTCCATCGCCTTCAGGTGGAAAGCGTGTTGGAGTAGGCGGTAGCAGATCGACGTAAATCCAAAAGAAATCCTGGTATTTGTTCTGTCTCTTTCTCTTTGACTTGTATCTTGCGATCTGTGGTTGGAAACTGGAAGCTAAACATAGAATGGTTGATTTTTGATAGGTTTCAAATTTTCTTGTGGAGTGAGATGTTCCAGCTTGGCCTAAGAAATGAGGGTAAGCAGAGCATGATTTGGCTTATCCATGGAACTTCAGGAAGAAAGAAAGAAAAACATTTTGGCCCTTTTGTGTTTGGCATGGGAGGTATTGGAAAGGTATGTAAGTAAAATACAGCTTCTGTTTTCATAAAATTTTATTTTTTAGACAACCAACCCTGAATTGAGAATATAAAAACATTAGGCTGGATCATTTCTTCCCTTATACTCCCATGCTGAAACAAAAATTAGAATTCAACTAAGCTTATGTAGTCCCGAACGTGTGTGCGTCAGACCTTGATCCCAATTAAACTAGAATTAACAAATAAATCAATACCTCTCAAATTTAACTGCAAGCACCGAATGATTTTAACCAATAGGTTGAAGTACGTTGAATTGTAGATACGTGTAGAATGAAATCGATAATTTTGAATGAAAAATTCTGAAAATTAAAAAAAAAACATTTGCAGGGGCAAAAGAAACTATCCTAAGATAGTCACACTACAAGAAATACAGCTATCACTACAAAAAAAATAGTTTTTTAGGGACGAAAATTTGCAAAGAATATTTTTTATTGCAGATTTGTGATAAAATTTGTAACGAAACAAATATTCGTCCCAAATTAGCAACCTAATTTGCAACAAAAAAATCTTTGTCGTAATTTAGCATCAAAATTTTTTTCGTCGTCAAATTTGTTGCAATTTGGCCACAAATTTGGCAACGAATGTTATATTCGTTGCAGATTTGCAACGAACCTATTATCGTCGCAAAAATGCAACGAATTTTGCAACAAATATTTGTCGTTGGACAATTGCGACGAATATTATTTGTTGCAATATAGCAACAAAATATATTCGTTGCAAATCTCCAATGAATTTTGCAATAATTCATTGCAAAATTTTAATTTTTTTCTAAATAACGTAGAAGGCCCTACAGAGGTTGGATAGTGACAAAACGAGTTCCTATAGGTCCGTATCGACATCTCGATCGAAATAGCTGCCTCAAACAAGAATTTTACTGAATAAATTAATTTTTATATTTAAAAATTAGATAGGTTAAGAAGTTAGAAAAAATATTTAAGTTCAGAAGTATAATTTTGTTTCATATTAGGAAATTTGATAGTCACCGAATCTCTATCAAAAATTGCATTCGAGGTCGTCAACGTGTACATGAGATCGTCACGGTCCCATAGGAACTTGCTTTTTTGAAATCCGAGGTTCGTAGGGCGATCTACGAATTTTTAAGGACTTATAATTTTTATAAAAAAAATCAAATTTTTGCAACGAATTTCACTTTTCGTTGCAGATTTGCAACGAAAAATATTCGTTGCAGATTTTGATTTTTTTTTAAAAACTAAAAAAACTTATTAAATATCGTAGAAGGTCCTTGGAGGTCGGATCGAGACGAAACAAGTTCCTATGAGCTCGTATCGACGTCCCAATCGCACTAGCGGCCTCAAGCATGAATTTTACTAAATAAATTAATTTTCATATTTAAAAAAATAGATAGGTCAAGAAGTTAGAAAAAATGTTTTAGTTTAGAATTATAATTTTGTTTCATATTAGGAAATTTGATATTCACCGAATCTCTATCAAAAATCGCATTTGAGGCGGTCATCATGATCATGAGATTGTCACGGTCTAATAGGAACTTGTTTTTTTGAAATCCGAGGTTCGTTGGGCGATCTATGAATTTTAAGGTTCTCTATTTTTTAAAAAAAATAGATTTTTGCAACGAATATAATTTTTCGTTGTAGATTTCCAACGAAATCTGCAACGAATGTTTCGTTGCAGATTTAGCAACGAAAAATATTCGTTGTAGATTTTGATTTTTTTAAAAAATAAAAAAGACTTATTAAATATCGTAGAAGGTCCTACGGTGGTCAGATCGAGACGAAATGAGTTCCTATGGGTCTGTGTCGACGTCCCGATCGCACTAGCGGCCTCAAACAAGAATTTTACTGAATAAATTAATTTTCATATTTAAAAAAATAGATAGGTCAAGAAGTTAGAAAAAATGTTTAAGTTTAAAGTAAAATTTTGTTTTATATTAGGAAATTTGATATTCATCGAATCTCTATCAAAAATCACATTCGAGGCCGTCATCGTGATCATGAGATCGTCACGGTCCCATATGAACTTATTTTTTTGCAATCTGAGGTTCGTAGGGTGATCTACGAATTTTTAAGGTTCTCTATTTTTTAAAAAAAATTAGATTTTTACAACGAATATAATTTTTCGTTGCAGATTTCCAACGAAATCAAAGTTTTCGTTGCAGATTTGTAACGAAATTTTAAATTCGTTGCAGATTGTGAATTTTTTTAAAAATAAAAAAGACTTATTAAATATCGTAGAAGGTCCTACGGAGGTCGGATCGAGACAAAACGAGTTCCTATGGGTCTGTATTGACGTCCCGATCGTACTAGCAGCCTCAAACATGAATTTTACTGAATAAATTAATTTTCATATTTAAAATAATAGATAGGTCAAGAAGTTAGAAAAAATGATTAAGGTTAAGTATAATTTTGTTTCATATTAGGAAATTTGATATTCATCGAATCTCTATCAAAAATCGCATTCGAGGTCTTCATCGTGATCATGAGATCGTCACGGTCCCATAGGAACTTGTTTTTTTTGAAATCCGAGATTCGTAGGGTGATCTACGAATTTTTAAGGTTCTCTATTTTTTTAAAAAAAATTAGGGGGTGTTTGGTTTGCATTTTTCAGGTTGTTTTTCATTTTCATTTTCTGTAGAAAATGCGGTTTTCTGAAAAACATGTTTGGTTTGCATTTTCCAGCTTTGTTTTCCAGAAAAAAACATAGCGTTTTCTGGAAAACTGGAGAATGAAAAAAGTTCATTTTTCAGAAAATTAGAAAATGCGATTTTCTGGAAAATGAAAATGGAAAATGGAACAAACCAAACGCCCCCTTAGATTTTTTCAACGAATTTGTTTTTTCGTTGTAGATTTCCAACGAAATCAGAGTTTTCGTTGTAGATTTGCAATGAAATTTTAAATTCGTTGCAGATTGTGAATTTTTTTAAAAAATAAAAAAGACTTATTAAATATCGTAGAAGGTCCTACGGAGGTCGAAACGAGTTCCTATGGATTCGTATCGACGTCCTGATCGCATAGCGACCTCAAACAAGAATTTTACTGAATAAATTTATTTTCATATTTAAAATAATAGATAGGTCAAGAAGTTAGAAAAAATGATTAAAGTTAGAAGTATAATTTTGTTTCATATTAGGAAATTTGAAATTCACCGAATCTCTATCAAAAATTGCATTCGAGACCGTCATCGTGATCATGAGATTGTCACGGTCCCATAGGAACTTGTTTTTTTGAAATCCGAGATTCGTAGGGCGATCTACGAATTTTTAAGGTCCTCTATTTTTTAAAAAAAAATGAAGATTTTTGCAACGAATTTTGTTTTTCGTTGCAGATTTCCAACGAAATTTGCAACGAATTTTGTTTTTGTTTTTAAAATTTTTTCTGCACTATAAAGTTGAAGAACATCTATGTAGATTTGGATTTACACCAAATTATTATAATTGGACATGTCATGGTGAATTATTCATAGCTGATGAGAATGTTGAGCAAAACATACAAGTTTCAGTTAGTGACGATCATAGTTATTATAATCAGTTTAATCCATATCAGAGGATGGTATTTGATGCAGCAAGTCAGAATTTCATTCCCGATCGTCATGGTGCAAGTTCTAGCTATCCTCTATCAGTAGAACAAATGTTTACTACTTATACATCACCGTTGGAGGATTCGGGCGAAGTACCACATGCTGATGAAACATATCTTGAATTTCAAAATGTGTTGGGTGCTGTTGATGAATCATTACGGGTTGGTTGTGATAGTCATACTAATTTATCTGCGACAGTAAGATTGTTGAATGTCAAAGCAGAACATAATGTGTCGCAAAATTGCTTTAATGATTTTGTTTAAGTTATGAAAGAGTGTTTACCACATGATCACATACTTCCTAATGATTTTTATAGTATGAAAAAATTGGTCAAAGAATTAGGTCTTCCAGTTGAAAGAATTGATGTTTACAGAGATGGTTGTATGTTATATTGGGGACATGATGCTGAAACAGATGTTTGTAAATTCTGTAATCAAGCAAGGTATAAGAGCACCACATGAAGTCAACAAAGACGTAAAGCATATTGTCAGCTGTTTTATTTGCCTTTAACTCCATGGTTACAAAGCCTTTATGCATCTAAGGCAACAGCTGAACATATGACTTGACATGCAAATCATCAAACAGAAAAGGGGTTAATGTGTCATCCATCAGATGGAGAGGCATGGAAAAATTTTGAGAGAATATATCCGGAATTTGCAAAGGAGACTAGAAATATTAGATTAGGACTTTGTGCAGATGGATTTGCTCCATTTGGGAAATCAGGACGAAATTATTCATGTTGGCCAGTTATTTTAACTCCGTATAATCTTCCACCTAGGGTGTGCATGAAAACACCTTATATATTTTTAACATTGGTTGTGCTTGACCCGAAACATCCGAAGAAGTTAATAGATATTTATATGCAACCACTGATTGTGGAATTGAAACAATTATGGGTTGAAGGTTTTCCTACCTACGATGTTCATACAAATGAAACGTTTATGTTGAAGGCAGCTCTTCTTTGGACAATAAATGACTTTCCTGCTTATGGTATGCTTTCGGGTTAGAGTACTGCTGGGATCTTAGGATGCCCAATATGTATGGAAAGATCAAAGTCAATCAGATTGAAACATGGGAAGAAAGCTAGTTATTTTGATCGTCATTGATAATTTTTACCACTAGCTCATAATTTCAGAAGGAATAAAAACGAATTCACTAAGAATAGAATTGAAACAACACCACCACCATTGAGATTAACAGGTGAACAAATTTGGTACCGAGTGGTTAACTTTCCATCTGTTATTGAAGAACCACATGGTATAACATATGAATATGGGAGTACACATAAATGGACTAAAAAGAGTATATTTTAGGATTTACTATATTGGTTTAATCTTATGCTTCATCATAATCTCGATGTAATGCATATTGAAAAGAATATTTTTGATCATCTGATTAATACAGTGATGAATATCAATGGAAAATCGAAAGACAATTTGAATGCAAGAAAAAAATATGCAACTCATTTGTAATAGACCTACTCTTGATGTTGATCAAAATAGTATGGGACTAAAGCCAAAGGCAGTTTATACATTGAATAAGACTTAGAAAGGTGTTGTTTGTGAATGGTTAAAATCAGTGAAATTTCCAGATGGTTATGTCTCTAATCTTGGAGGATGTGTGGATATTAAGGAATGCAAATTGAGTGGTTTGAAAAGTTATGATTGTCATATATTCATGCAGAAATTCATTCCTATTGCTTTTAAAGAAATATTACCAAATTTTGTATGGGGTGCCATTATGGAGTTAACCATTTTCTTACATGATATTTGCTCAATAATTTTGAAATATTCGCACATGCAGACATTAGAGAGAGACATTCCGATAATTATGTGTTAGAGAGAGACATTCTGAAATTATTGGTAATTTGGAAGGATATTT
Source organism: Boesenbergia rotunda (assembly GCA_024364735.1). Classification (NCBI taxonomy): domain Eukaryota; kingdom Viridiplantae; phylum Streptophyta; class Magnoliopsida; order Zingiberales; family Zingiberaceae; genus Boesenbergia; species Boesenbergia rotunda. The sequence goes on from JAGFNQ010003889.1 coordinate 237,629, forward strand.
CCACCGTCATTTTTTGATTCAATGGAACATCTTTTGATTCACTTGCCATATGAGGCAAAAGTTGGTGGACCTGTCCATTTCCGATGGATGTACGCATTTGAAAGGTAAAATATTTATCTTTTATACTTTACCTATCTGATTTCATACAACTTTATTCATTTTAATATATATAATATATCTAATAGAATTTATTTTATTATCAACAGATTCTTATATCATTTGAAGAAAAAAGTGAAAAATAAACCACGAGTTGAAGCCTCTATTGTTAATGCATATATTGTCGAAGAAGTAACAACTTTTGCATCATATTACTTTGAGCCTCACGTGCATAGAAAATGACGAAGACCAGGAAGAAATGATGAGGGACCTATTGATCCAAATTTGAAAGCTTTTTCAATGTTTAACTATCTTGGTCGACCAAGTGGACCATGTAAGCAGAGATATTTAACTAGCAAAGAATGTCGGGCAGGTCAAACATATATTCTACTGAATTGTCCGGAAGTATCATCCTATCATGAGTCAGTATATATTCTGAATATTTTTTATATTGTAACTTTCAAAATTCTAATTTGATTTTTTGTGTTAGGATTTTTGAAAATTTATATTCTGAATTGTCGCTGGAAGAATTTGATTGCTTAACTCAAGAAGAGTTTGTGTCATGGTTCAAATCATATGTAAGTGGGCATTTTCAAATTTATTTACACATATGAAAACTTTTACAAATTTTTATTTTTTAATTTAGGTTCACACTAATCAAGCGCACCTTGAACATGATTTATTAATTCATTTGCCATGGGGTCCAAAATTATTAGTATGCACTTGGCCGACATATTTTATTAATGGATATACTTTTCATACTGAAGAATATGGAAAGGGCAAGACTATAATGAATAGTGGAGTTTGTGTTAAGTCAACCAATGATGGTGATGCAAATAATGATTTTTATGGTTTGCTGGATGAAATTATAGAGATAGAATATCCAGGTCCAGAAATGCGAGTTATTCTATTCATGTGTCGTTGGTTTGACCCTATCAGAGGGATGAAGGTCCATCCACGTTATAATTTGGTTGAAATCAATCATAAGAGATTGTATAAGAAATATGAACCATTTGTGTTGGCACAACAAGCAATTCAAGTATTCTATGCTTCATATCCCAGTTTGAAACGTGACAATTGATTGGTGGGCTGTTTGTAAAACAAAAGCATGGAAAAAAAATTGAGGACCTTTGGGAAGACATTGCATATCAACAAGAGCAAGTTGACAATACAATTTAGACCGAGGAGTATATTATTTCAACGTTACGAGATCCCAGCGAAGTAGTGATAAATGTAGATATAAGTGAAATTGATGATGATGATAATGAGGACGAGGAGGAGGACGACGACGATGACAACGATGAGAATGACAATGATAATGACGGCTTTGATGTTTAATGATGAGTAAGTGTTGTTATTTTAATTTATAAAAATTTTAATATCTTTTTTAATCAATTTGGATACTCTTTTTACTTTAAATTTTTTTATAACTTTTAGTTTAATTAATCTATCTGTCTTAATTAATTACAAAAATGTGTATATATATAGTCTCATTAAATTTATAAATTTTATCTGTTAATACTTTGTATTTTTTGCTATAGGTTATCAGAGTTTATATCTTATCATTACAGTTCTGACACATTCTCCTATTTCTCAGCAAATATAGTATGTTTT
>JAGFNQ010003890.1:0-79447 GCA_024364735.1 Boesenbergia rotunda
TGCTTGTTCTTCGTGTAAACTTATATGAGGCTTCTCGGCATCAACAAAGGAGATCTTTCATAGTATATAAGAGAATTAGGAAGAGCGGATCCTTGAATTAGTCATCTCAAAGAGGTGGATACCAAGTAAAATCTGATGTGTTAGCATTGCTCAAGTTTTCACTGTGACAAATCTTCATCGAGCAAAAATGGAAGCTAATCACCCCCTTGTAGCTGATCTACCGGTCCTAACAAGTGATATCAGAGCGAGGTCACTCTTCTTTGGACTTATCATCAAGAGAGCAAGAGCTAGAGAAAGAAAAAGAAGTTGAAAAATCCTAATTTCAAGAAGTCATCATCAAGATCGTTCAACTTCAAAATGGAGTTTGGCTATAACATCTGGGCACCTCCACTATTCGATAAAGCCAATTTCGATCTTTGGAAGATAAAGATCGAAAATTTCTTAATGGTTTGCTCTTCCAAGGATCAAAAATTTCTTAATGATGGAGATAGAGCAATGGTTTGCTCTAATGAAGGGTTTTGAGACTCCAATAAATAGCAAGAGAAAGCTCCTCAAGAAAGGCAAATGAAGTGAGGAGCAAATCAAGAGATGCGAGACCAATGACAAGGTAACCAAATTATTGGTTAATCTATTGCCAAGCATTATATTGAGCAAGATTGGAGAGTATCGAGATGCCAAAGAGTTTTGGAACAAATTATCAAAGCTTCATGAAGATCCCTCTATGCTGCCAAGTCAAGATGAATCAAAAGAGGGAGACTCATCGGATGGCTAGGATTTGGAGGTTGAGAGATGTTCAACATCCGAAGATGAAATAGAAGAGTCATCCACCTCAAGAATTGAGGGAGAACAAACTTCACTATTGACTTTGGAACAAGAAGAGACATCATCATCCAAAGTCAATGAAGAAGAATCAAGTGTCACCTTTACAAACTCAACTCATTAAGATATAACAAATTCAATTCATAGAGATAAAAATCATATAATTTATTTTGAGTGTAGAGAAAGATAACATTACAAGAGTAAGTGTTCAAAGTTGGTCAAAAAGAAGGTGCAAGGGGCATTCTAAGGCAAAAGAAGCATTACCCGGGATACGCAAAGGAAAGGAACACATCGTGTGTTTTATTTGTAAGCAAAAGGGGAACTACCGGAATAAATGTTCAAAGGGAAAGCTTCAAAGAAAAGTCAACAAAGAAAGCTCAAGTTAAGGGGGAGCTTCCAAGAACTTCTCAAAGGTACCATTAGATAATGGTACTTACGTTAATAATGACAAAATGCATGCTAGAAATAATTTTTGTCATTTTAATGTAATTTATCATGAAAATAAGAAGCCTGATAACATTAAGGAAAATTACAAAACCTTTCATGTTAGGACTATCAAACCTAAGGTTAGGGAAAAATCTAGGATATCAAATGGTACACCTATTCAATCCAAGGCCAAAAAGAAAAATTTCCAAGGCACTCATGAAAAATAAGGTTTGAGGAGGTAATGATTGAAAATCAAGTTTTGATGTCAAAACTTGATAAATTAGAGAAATACTTTAAAAGAATAGAAAACTTATTTAAGGGATCAAAAGACTAAAACCTAGGTTTAGGAAAACAAGGACCCTCGAGGGGTAAGAAAGGTTTGAGATACAAACCTAAAGCTGAGGATTATAGGTTATCATATCATAGAGTTTCATAGAGATATGAAACTAAATCTAGGTCTAGGAGTCAAGTCAAGGTCACAAGGAAAGACATCCCTAGAGTTGACAAAGACAAGACCAATATGACTAAGATTTCGGAGAAGCCTATGAAATTCATTAGGAAGGTATCAAGGGAAGTCATCCCTAGTGAATACCTAGAATACCCAAGGAGCACCAATCGATTTTGGATTTCTAAGAGTGTGTTTGTCACACCCTAGATGGGTATGGTGTATATCAACTCTAATTGAAAGGGTAGTTAATCCAACCATGATAAAGTTGACACTTTAGGATATTTTCAAGGAGTTATTGCTCTTGAAAATGAGAAGGAAGTTTCATTATTTACTCTTGAGGAATAAAATTGTGATAAACTATATTTTTGGAAGAGTAAACTTGATAAAATTGGCACAACTAGGATAACATTCAAAGAAATTCCAAGTTGAGAGTTTTGACATTCTCTTGAAAAATTAGGGCAATTAGGGTAAGCTAGACTTAACAATTATGAAATAGTGCTTAGATAGAAAAGCTAGGAATTTTTATTTATACTAATATGCCACGATTTGTATGCCCAATCATATGTCATGACATCATAATTTATCATTCATAATTTATTATAAAAATATCATAGGTCATGTCATACATGAATCATTTAGCCATAATCAATTTCCTTTGAAACTATCTATATGATGCATGTAATGATCATTATCATGTATTATTTTATTATATTAAATTTAAGAATATTGACATTAATTGACATCCTAGGTGGATGCTCAAAATTTATAATGTCTAATTAGAAATGTATGAACCTCTTAGTTTAGGGAGAACATGACTATCACATCTCACAAAATCTTAAGTTAACTTATATGTGTTTTGAGACACATTAGATACAAGTGAGTGTTGGTGCAAACTTTGTTAGGTCAGGATTGACCTAGTTTGACTAGGATCGGGTGAGTTTATGATTGGTAAGCTTAAGTTTCGATGTTTGATAATAATGTTTGAATATCGTGTGAGTCAAGTGAGTCAAAGTTGACTGGAGACTTGACTGGGAAATACCTAGTAGGACTAGGCACACCTAGTGGGACTAGGTGAAGTCCAGGTGGATTAGAGAGATCGTACGCTGGTATGAGAAAAGTCCTAGTGAGACTAGGCACACCTAGTGGGACTAGGTGAAGTTCAGGTGGATCGGGAAGATCGCATGTAGGCACGAAAAAAGACCTAGTGGGACTAGGCACACCTAGTGGGACTAGGTAAAGTCCAGGTAGATCGGGGAGATCGCACACTGGCACGGGAAAAGTCCTAGTGGGACTAGGTGAAGTCTAGGTAGATCGGGGAGATCACATGCTGGCACGGAAAAAAATTCTAGCGAGACTAGTCACACCTTGTGGGACTAGGTGAAGTCCATGTGGATCGGGGAGATTGCATGTTGGCAAGGTGGAAGTCTACCGAGAGACTAGACCTAACTCGAGGGTTAGGCAATCCTGGTTGGGAACTAGGTTAAGTCCTAGTTAGGAACTAGGCAAGGGAAAATACATGTTGGTCAAAGGTTTGATCAGACACTTGGTGAGGAAGTCCTAACAGGTCACGATTAACCAGGGTTAGGCAAGAGAGCCCTAGACTTGTGCACATAAGTTAGGGTTGGAGTCAATCGATTGGCGTTGGTTTCTCGCAAACAGAAACCTTCTTAATTGATTGGGTGATCGATTAAGGAATGAGTGAATCGATTGGGTAATCGATTGAGAGAGTTGTGTTGCGAGAACAGAAGCAGGCTGAATCGATTGGGCAATCAATTCAGCCTCCTCTTAATCGATTGAACAATTGATTAAGGAGGATGGTAATCGATTGGTCAATTGATTACAGCGGTATTGCGTAAAAAAAATAGAAAGGTGCTGAATTGATTCATCACTTAATCGATTGGCTAATTGATTAAGCTTCAAAAATTAGCCATTGAACGACTAAGTCTGATGTGGTAATCAATTGGGTAATCAATTAGGGAACCCTGGTCGCTGGTATATAGGGTTTTCACGCAGGTTTGAAGCGCACTTCTTTGGCAGAGCTTCCGCACTTCTTCTCCTCCTTCATCGCCATTTCAAGAGAAGTCTTGGAGCATAGTTCTGCTACATTTTCAAAGTTCTAGAGGCAATCCCAAGCTAGAAGAAAGCAAGAAAAGCAAAGAGAGCTCATTGTTGTAAATCTTGTAAGATTTTCTTTGTATTTGCTTGTATTCTTGTTGTATCTTCTTGAGAGCTTGTATGAGGTTTCTCCACTTCCACGAAGGAGTCTTTCAAAGTGTTTGAGAGAGTGAGGAGAGCGGATCCTTGGATTAGTCACCTCAAGGAGGTGGATACCAAGTAAATCCTTGGGTGTTAGCATTGCTCAAGTCTTCCGCCGCAACAAATCTTCATCGAGCAAAGATCGGAGCTAATCACCCCCCTCTAGCTCTCCTATCAGTCCTAACAAGTAGTATCAGAGTAAGGTCGCTCTTCTTTGGACTCATCGCCAAGAGATCAAGGGCTAGAGGAAGAAGAAGGAATTAAAGAAACCCTAATTTCAAGAAGCCGTCATCAAGAGGGTTAAATTCAAAAATAGAGTTCGGCTATGACACCCGGGCACTGATAACTAGCATTTTGACGGATAAATTTTGTGCCATTAGTGGGGAAATTTGGGGCTCTGGGATGTATTTGTTTATGAAATGATGCATAATTATTAATAGGATGTATTTTCATTGGTTAATTAATTTTCCTGCATTTTCACACTCATATTTCATTCTATTAGATTTTTGGATAGCTTGTGCATCATCGAATCAAAAGAGGCACATCCGGGGCGAAGATGGATCCATAAAGAACGACATCAGACTCCAATTTCATTCTGTTGGAGCCCTGATTGGTCACCAGACCAATCAGGGAAGGCCTGATTGGTCACCAGACCAATCAGGGAAGGCCTGATCGGTCCAGTGACCGATCAGGAGGAGATGGCACAGAAGAACTTAGAATTTTAGCTACTGATCAAATCCTGATCGGTCCCCAGACCGATCAGGGAGCGTCCAGACCAATCAGGGGTCACTCAGTCCAATCTGTAGCTGTCTAGAGCGGTCGGAAGAACTGGTACATCACAACCCTCCACTCGGATCTAGCATGGAAATGGAGGGAGATCTCTTGCAAGTAATTTCGGCCACTCATCAAGGGAAATCAAGGGTGGAAAAGAGAGGTAGAAAAGGAAGCAAGGGAAGCCAAGGGAGGGTATCACGCCATCACACAAGGCCGCAACCTTCTTCTACCCCGACGCCTTTTCCACCACCAAGGCCGGCGGCATACTCACCATCTCGCCGTCGTCGGCCGGTCATCTCCTCCACCTTCCATCTCTCTTCATCTCCTTTCCCTCTCCACTCCACCGTCGGCAGCAACCCTTCACACTCCTTCACAGCAGTTTTCTTTCGCCAGCAGTTCTTCAGATCCATTCCGGCAGCCTTCATCAGATTGGTTGATTTGTTTAATGTAGTTGAATGTTATATGTTTGATGATGAATGCTTGTATTTAGCTTGATCTCCCATATTAGTTTGCACGTACTTTTGTTATTTTGTTTCATGCTCGCAAGTTGTTTGACAAAATGCTTATTCCAATAGTTAGGTTTAAATTCTTGTATTTTATTTTGCTCAATTCTTTCTTGTCTTATCTCTTTCAGTTCCTTTAAGTTTTTGTCTTTATTTGAATGCAATTAGATTAATGTAGGTTACGTTAATGCTTTACCTTATGTTTCTTTTAATTCTCTTGCAAGTATATTTTAGTGAGGTTAGATTTATTACCTGCATTGTCTTTCGTTTATTAGTCTTAGCTTTCAAATCCAAACCCCAATTTCATATCTAAAATTCAAAAGTAATAATTTGGAATCCTACGATTATTAACCTATCATTACATTCCTTGAGAGAGACGACTCGAGTTACTCTATACTGCATTAGTTTAGAGGAGTTCGATACTTTAATTGTATTTGAAACCGTAACACGACTAAAACGGTTATTAGGCACCTCCACCATTTGACAAAGTAAATTTGGATCTTTGAAAGACAAAGATTGAAAATTTCATCACGATGGAGAAAGAGCAATGGTTTGCTCTAATGGAGGGTTTTAAAGCTCCAACAAGCTCTAAAGGAAAGCTCCTTAAGAAGATCAAATGAAATGAAGAGCAAATCAAGAGGTGTGAGGCCAACAACAAGGTAACCAAAATTTTGGTTAATTTATTACCAAGTATAATCTTGAGCCAAATTAGAGATTATCAAGACGCCAAGAAGTTTTGGAGCAAATTGACAAAGCTCCATGAAGATTCCTGCACTATACCAAATCAAGATAAATCCGAAGAGGGAGATTCATCGAGTGAAGAGGACTCGGAAGTTGAGAGATGTTTAACATCCGAGGAGGAAATTCAAGAAGCATTGGCCGAGGAGGAAATTCAAGAGGCCTCTACCTCTAGGATTGAGGGGGAGCAAAGATCTTTAACTCCGGAAAACAAGAAGCCTCTACCTTCGGATCGAGTGAAGAGTCATGTGTCACCCCTACAAGCAAAGGTATAGAAATTTTAATTTGTCAAAATAAAAATCATATCATTTGCTATGATTGTAGGGAAAGAGGATACTATAAGAGTAAGTGTCCCAAATTGGTCAAAAGGAAGGTGCAAGCGACACCCATGACCAAGGAGAAGCCAAAGAAGGTCGGCCTCGAGGTACGAAAGGATAAGAAGCACATTATGTATTTCTCATGCAATCAAAGTGGACAATATCGAAATCAATGTCCAAAGAGGAAGGATCTGACCAAAGCCAAAAGGAGGAGCTCAAATCAAGGGAGAGCCTCCAAGAGTAAATTTAAGGTACCATTAGGTAATGATACTTATTTTCATCATGATAAAATGCATGCTAAAAATCATTTTTATCATTTTAATATCATTTATCATGAAAATAAGAGGCATGAAAAACTTAAGGAGAACTATAGTACCTTCCATGCTAGGACTACCACATCTAAGGATAGGGAACAAGTTAGAACATTCCATGGTGACCTAACAAATCCAAAGCCAAGAAGAAAAATTGCCAAGGCTATACTAGAAAATCAAGTTTTGAGGTCAAAACTTGAGAAATTAGAAAAATCTCTCAAACAAATAGAAAATTTTCTTAAGGGATCTAAGGATCAAAACTTAGATTTAGGAAATCAAGGACCCTCTAGGGGCAAGAAAGGTTTGGGATACAAACCTAAAGCCAAGAATGATGCTCCATCTTACCATAGAGTTCCATATAGGTATGAAACTCAATCTAGATCTAGGAGTCAAGTCAGGGTCACAAGGGAAGTCATCCCTAGAGTTGACCAAGACAAGACCAACATGACTAAGGCTTCGGAGAAGCCTAGAAAAGTCATTAGGATGTTATCAAGGGAAGTTATCCCTAGTGAATACCTAGAGCACTCAAGGAGCACCAGTAGATTTTGAGTTCTTAAGAGTGTGTTCGCCACACTCTAGATAGGTCTAGAGAGTGTCAACTCAAATTGGAAGGGTAGTTAACCCAACCTCGATAAAGTTGGCACTTTGTGGCATTCTCAAGGACTTGCTACCCTTGAAAATAAAGAAGTCATTTGTTTACTCTTGGGGGAGTAAAATTATGTCGAACTATATTTTTGGAAGATTGAATTAAATAATGTTGGTACAACTAGGTTAGAATCCAAAAATATGCCAAGTTGGGGGGTTTTGGCATTATCTTAAAAAATTAGGGGCAAAATTAGGATTATCAATGGCTTAGCGATGAGTTACTGATACTTAGATAGTAAATATATGTATTTTCTTTTATGCTATTATGTCATGATTCATATGCCCTATCATATGCCATGATATTATAATTCATTATTTATATTTTATTATGAAAATATCATTTGTCATGACATACATGCATCATTTAGTTATAATAAATGTTTTACTTTTGAAAATATTCATGTGATGCATGCCATAGTCATTATCATGCATAGTTCAATTTATATTAAAATTAAGGACATCAACATTAATTGACATCCTAGGTGGATGATCAAAGTTTATTATGTCTAGGTAGAGATGCATGAACCCTAATTTAGGGAGAACCAATTTACACATCTCACCAAGACCATAAGTTGACTTGTGTATGTTTTGAGACACATTAGAAATAAGTGAGATGTTAAGTTGGTGAATAAAACTCAAGGTGTTGATTAATATGCATCTTATTGAGTTTTAGGTTCATCAAACATGAATTAAATGAACTCCAATCATTGGGAAAGCTAATGTATAAGTCATGTGCATTTAGCCCAAAGAACATGGTTGGAAATTATTTTTGAAACTCATTTCAAAATTATCCTGGAAAACCTTGGTGAAGACTATCTTTTGATAGAACTCATCATTGATGAATAGGATACAAAATAGAGTGAAACATTGAAGTATCTCAATGGTTTCCAAAGTTATGTCAATCATTGAAAATGGAAGCTATTTTTATAAAAAAAACTATTTTTCCATGATAGTATATATCTTAAACAATATCTACACAAAATCTCATGATTTTTGGAGTTTTGTAGAATTATTTAGGAGTTTCTGAAATTTGATCTGAAATTGCTTTCATAAATCAGAAACTCCCAATCGATCAGGTGATCGATTAGGACTGTAACACTCGATTGGTGAACCTTTTCTACGAGCACAGAGGCTTGTGTAATCGATCCATTGATCGATTAAGGGAAACCGTAATCGATCTGGTGTATTAAGGCATAGCTTAATTGATTAGGACCCAACACCAATCAATTGACACGATTGAAACTGTCTGATTTCAGTCCTTTAACCCAATTTTGAGTAACCTAACAATCTCTAGCCCCTCGGAATACTTTTATAAGTATATTTGGGTAAATTTCATTATGAAATCAAAAAGGGAGATGGTTTGGTGAATACTATAGGGTTAAGGAGAGGTTTTGATTCAAGTTTTGAATCTCAAAATCTTATAACCTCAAGTTGAGATTTCCTAATGTTTTAGGAACTCAAAATTATTATTGGTGCAATGATAGAGGTTTAGAGCATGTTTTGAAGGGAAGGTCTTCCTTAAAGGCATGTGTTTCAATTTTTATTTATGGGATAAGTGAAAGAATGAAGGTTGGGAATCTTCATCACGATGAATGCTCAAGGTTGAGCATGAGTTCAAATGAAAGGTATAGGACTTTCATTGGCATGCCTTTGACCATATAAACTCTCGGGGAGAGTTTTTGATGTGTGTCAAAGGGGGAGAGATTGAAAGGCTAATAGTGATTAGTCTTTCTCAAACATATTGTCAAAATCAAAAAGGGGGAGATTGTTGGTGCAATCTTTGTTAGGTCAGGGTTGACCTACTTTGACTAGACTCGGGTGAGTTTATGATTGGTAAGCTTGGTAAGATTAAGTTTTGATGTTTAATAATGATGTTTAAATATCGTGTGAGTCAAGTGGGTCAAGGTTGATTGGAGACTTGACTGGGAAAGACCTAGTGGGACAAGGTGAAGTCCAGGTGGATCGGAGAGATCGCGCGTTGGCAAGGTGAAAGTCTACCGAGAGACTAGACCTTGTGGGATCGTTGTAATCGATAGAGGGGGGGTGAATAACGATTACTGAAAATTTTTCGGAAAACAAAAAATGCAGCGGAAATAAGAAAAGAAACAATGCTAACAGGTTTCTTTTTACTTGGTTCGGAGTCTTTAACGGCTCTTACTCCAAGGCCCACAATCCTTGACTATTTTCGTTGGGCAATTCTATAACTTGAAATATGATTCAAAAATATATAGTTTGAGTACAGAATTTAAACAGTGAAATTAAAATTTACCGACAACACTAAAAGGTTGCGGAGCATCTCGAGCATCGTGTCGTCGATCTTGATCGTTGGCGGCATGGGAAACTCGAGCACGGAAGAAATTTGGAGAGCGCTGGAGTGCTTGAGTCGCAAGAAAGCTGTTTTGAAAGTATTCTGAGTTGATGTGGAAAGCAAAGGGGTGAAGCCCCTTATATAGCCTATTCTCGGGCGCCTGCCACGTGTAGTGAATCAAGCGCGTGCTTATCCGCAGACATAGCCAAAACTCTATCCCTCGGTCTTGGGCGCCTGGGACCTTTGAGGCGCCTGATGGCTCACGGGCACCTGAGATGCTGATGTGGCAACTTGCCAGCTCAGCCTCTCACCCACTGGAAACGCCTCAACACAGGCGCCTGTTACTTATCAGGTGCATGGTCTCTCGGGCGCCTGAACCCTTTCAGGCGCTTGGGATGCAGCAGCTACTCCCTTTCACTCCTGCAACCAGGGTTAGTCCAAGAACAGTATAACATATATAATAAGTGTATGAATAATAGCCTAAGCTGTCTTGGTTCTGATTTTGGATTTCTAAATGAAACCCTATGTCGAACCGACGCCTACTGTTCCCTCTTCCGGGGAACGCGTCCTCACCTACTCCTCTCAGGAGAAGTTATCTTTTGCCAACCGGCTCCTCCGGTTGGACTTTTACTCGTCCTCTGAGACTACCAGATCTCGAGACGTTCGTACCTCAATCCGCCTCTACTTCTGTCTGCAATCCTCGCTCGGCTAAGACTCCTGCCCGATCTTCCGGATCAGGACTTCGATGCCCAGTCCACGACCAGGACTTCTTGCCCAACCCTCGGTCAGGTTTTCTTGCTCAACCCTGCAGGTCAAGACTTCATGCCTAGGTGAACTAGGACTTTCCTGCACACTTGGTAAATCCATTAGATCACAATATAAACTTAACTTTGAACCCTTTGCCATTATTAAAACCAGGTTTGATCTGGTGCTTCCGGCACCAACAGACCTAACTCGAGGGTTAGGCAAACCTGGTTGGCAACTAGGTTAAGTCTTAGTTAGGAACTAGGTAAGGGAAAATCCAAGTCAGTCAAAGGTTTGATCAGACACTTGATGAGGAAGTCCTAACAGGTCACAGTTGACCGGGGTTAGGCAAGGGAACCCTAGACTTGTGCACACAAGTTAGGGTTGGAGTCAATCGATTGAGTAATCGATTGATGTTGGTTTCTCGCAAACAGAAGCATTCTTAATTGATTGGTTGATCAATTAAGGAAGGAGTGAATCGATTGGGTAATCAATTGAGAGAGTTGTGTTGCGAGAAGAGAAATAGGCTGAATCAATTGGGCAATTGATTCATCCTTCTCTTAATCGATTGAGCAATCGATTAAGGAGGATGGTAATCGATTGGTCAATCAATTACGACGGTATTGCGCAAAAGCACAAAAAGGTGCCGAATCGATTAAGATCTTCTTAATCGATTGACTAATCGATTAAGCTTCAAAAATTAGCCGTTGAACGGCTAAGTCTGACGTGGTAATCGATTAAGGAACCCTAGGTCGCGGGTATATAGGGTTTTCACGCAGATTTGAAGCGCACATCTTCGGCAGAGCTTTCTCACTTCTCCTCCTCCTTCATCATCATTTCAAGAGAAGTCTTAGAGCATAGTGCTACTGTATTTCCAAGGTTCTAGAGGCGATTCCAATCTAGAAGAAAGCAAGAAAAGCAAAGAGAACTCATTGCTGTAAATCTTGTAAGATTTTCTTTGTATTTGCTTATATTCTTGTTGTATCTTCTTGAGAGCTTGTACAAGGTTTCCCCACCTCCACGAAGGAGTCTTTCATAATGTTTGAGAGAGTGAAGAGAGTGGATCCTTGGATTCGTCACCTCAAGGAGGTGGATACCAAGTAAATCCTTGGGTGTTAGCATTGCTCAAGTCTTCTGCCGTAATAAATCTACATCGAGCAAAGATCGGAGCTAATCACCCCCCTCTAGCTCTCCTACTGGTCCTAACAGTGAAATGTTAGGAAGATGAACCAAAACTCAAGGTGTTAACTAAGTGTTGGACCGGTGCCGTCGATAGAGGGGGGGGTGAATATCGACCGTAAAATCTTCTCGCGGAAATTTGTCTTACTTTCGAACTACGTTCTAGACTCAGAGCGTTAGTAGCACAGCGGAAAATAGAAAAATAAAGAACAAAACAAATGACAAATTGCATGCGGGATTTACATGGTTCCCAACCCCCCATGGTCAGTACATCCAAGGCCTAAGCATGGGAAGGCCCGTCCACTATTGGTCTCCTTTCCGGACTTTCTGGAGGTAGAGAAACCCGTCTTACAGTGCAATAATTACAATCAAAATATAGGAAATTAAGTACAGAATAATAAAAGCAAACCAAAATAGAATGGTTGAAGACTCGGCCGATCTGGATCTCTAAGTGTCACACACTTCCTTCTGGAGCCTCCTAGTGGCAAAGCTTCATCGTTAGCGCTTTGTTGCCACTTGGGAAGCTTAGAATGGTTCTGGAAGTTGTTTTCTGAGCCTTGGGGTCGAAGCCCCTTTTATAGGCTTCATTGGGGCGCTTGTGTTGATGGGGGCGCCTCAAAGGGCTTGGTCAAAGCTCATCCTCGCGCTGAACTCGCAACAGCTGATAAACTTCTTGACTAGGGTGCCTCCATGAACTCGGGCACCCCCATTGATGGGGGCGCCTAGGGCCTCCTTTTTCAAGCCTTTTTCCTGCTTGGTCTCCACTTTTAGGTACCTGCAAGATACATGAAAACAAGGCAAATACACATACAATCTTAACCTTAAGGACTTGGTTCTGACTTTGGATTTCCACGAAACCTTAGATCGAGCCGACGCAAGTTCTCACCCCCGGGAACGCGACTTTCACCTACTCCTCTCAGGAGACGATTGCCACCCCGTCCATTCGGGTGGACTTTTGCTTAGCCTTCGATACTCTCGGATCTCGAGACATCCGAACCTCGACCCGTCTCTACTTCTGTCCTTAGTCATCGCTCAGCTAAGTTGCTCAATCCCTCGGACCAAGACTTCGTGCCCAAACCCTAAGTCCAGGACTTCGGTGCCCAACCCTCGGTCAGGTCTTCATGCCCAATTCCTCGAACCATGTCTTCGGTGCCCAACCCTCGGTCAGGACTTAGTGCCCAATTCCTCGAACCAGGTCTTAGTGCCCAACCCTCGGTCAGGTCTTAGGTGCCCAACCCTCGGCCAGGACTTAGTGCCCAATCCATGATCAGGACTTAGTGCACAATTCTTCGAACCAGGACTTCGTGCCTAGGTTAGGACTTTGGTTCACTTTGGTACTCCTCTCTTGACTTACCCTTCCCTTGTTCAATATATCACTGACATAAGCATATTGTCAAACATTGAAACATTCAGAGGAGGACATCACTGATACAACTTGCACCAACACTAAGTGCATTTATTTGAGTCTTAGGTTCATCAAAATAAGAATTTAAGTGAACTCCAAATTTTAGAAAAGTTAATATACAAGTCATGTGCATTTAGTCTAAAGAACATAGTTGTAAATTATTTTTTGAAAACCATTTCAAAACTATTTTGGAAAACCTTAGTGAAGACTATCTTTTGATAGAACTCATCATTGATAAAATGAATACAAAATGAAGAGAAACATTTAAGTTTTTTCAAGGTTTCTAATTTTGCGTTGATCATTGAAAATGAGTTATATGTTTATAAAAAAACACTATTTTTCTATGATAGTATATACCATAAATAATATCTACACAAAATTTCATGATTTTTTAAATTTTATAGAATTATTTAGGAGTTTCTAAAATTGAATCTGAATTTATTTTCAAAAATCGAAACTCCTAACCGATCAGGTGATCGATTAGGACATACAACAATCAATTCAACAATCGATTAGTGAACATTATCTGCGAGCACAAAAGCTTACGTAATCGATTGGTTAATCTATTAAGGGTAGTCATTATCAAACATTTGATCGATTAAGGCACGGTTTAATCGATTGAGACCCAACACCAATTGATTGTCATGACTGAAATTATCTGATTTTAGTTCATTAACCCAATTTGAGTAACCTAACAATCTTTAACCCTTTGGAATACCTTTATAAGTATATTTGGATGAATTTAATGATTAAATAAAATAGAGAGATGATTTTGGTGAAAAATATGGGGTTAGGAAGAGGTTTTGATTCAAGTTTTGAATTTCAAAAACTTATAACCTTATGCTGAGATTTCCTAAAGGTTTAGGAACTCAAAAATGATTGTTGTTGTAATAATAGAGGTTTAGAGAATGCTTTGAGGGAGAGGTCATCCTTAAAAGCACATGTTTCAATTTTTCTTTAGGATAATGAGAAGATGAAGATTGAGAATCTTCATCATGATGAATGCTCAAGGTTGAGCATGGGTTACAATAAAAAGTATGGGACTTTCATTGGATGTATTTAAACATATGGACTCTCGAGGAGAGTTTTTGATGTGTGTTAATGGGGGAGAAATTATAAGGCCAATATGGATTAGTCTAACTCAAACATATTATCAAACTTCAAAAAGGGAGAGATTGCTAGTGCAATCTTCGTTAGGTTAGGGTTGACCTAGTTTGACTAGGCTCGAGTGAGCTTGGGTTTCGATGTTTGACAATGATGTCTAAATATTGTGTGAGTCAAGTGGATCAAGGTTGACTGGAAACTTGACCGGCGAAGTTTTGGTGGATCAGGGATATCGCACGCTAGCACGGAAAAACTCCTAGTGAGGCTAGGCACACCTAATGGGACTAAGTGAAGTTTAGGTGGATCGAAGAGATCGCACGCTAGCATAAAAAAAGTTCTAGTTGGACTAGGCACACCTAGTGGGACTAGGTGAATCCTAGTGGATCGGGGAGATCACATGTTGGCACAAAAAAAGTCCTAGTTGGAAACTAGGCAGGGAAAAGTCCAAGTCGATTAAAGGTTTGATCAAACACTTGGTGAGGAAGTCCTAACAGGTCACGGCTGACTGGGGTTAGACAAGGAAACTCTAGATTTGTGCACACAAGTTAGGATTGGGACAATCAATTGACACAAGGTTTCTCACCAACAAAAGGCTTCTTAATCGATTGGGTGATCGATTAAGGAGGGCGCCAATTGATTGCTGACATTGTTGTCGCGAGAATAGAAGCTTCCCTAATTGATTAGGCAATCGATTAGGAATGCCTGAATCTATTAGGCAATCGATTCTGGCTGGGTTGCGATTCAGCACAAAAGTGTGCTGAATCGATTTGTCAATCGATTAAGACATTCTTAATCGATTAACTAATCGATTAAGCTTCAAAATATAACTAGTATAACCATTAGTCTAACGTGGTAATCTATTGGGTGATCGATTGTTAGCCTTAGGTCGCGGGTATATATAGTTTTCACGCAGATTTGAAGCGGTAGAACTTCGCATCTCTTCCTCTCCTTCCATCACCGTTTCAAGAGAAATCTTGGAGCATAGTGCTGCTGCATTGCCAAGGTTTTAGAGGTGATTTCAAGCAAGGAGAAAGCAAGAAAAGCAAAGAGAGCTCATTGTTGTAAATCTTATAAGATTTCATTTGTATTTTGCTTGATCTTCGTTTGTTCTTCGTGTAAGCTTGTACTAGTCTTCTCTGCCTCAATAAAGGAGATTTTGCATAGTGTATGAAAGAGTGAAGAAGAGTGGATCCTTAGATTAGTCACCTCAAGGAGGCAGATACCAAGTAAAATCTGAGGTGTTAGCATTGCTCAAGTTTCCGCTGTGATAAATCTTTATCGAGCAAAAATCGGAGCTAATCGCCCCTCCCCCTCTAGCTCACCTACTAGTCCTAATACTTATACCTTAAGCGAAAAATATAGAGCCACCAATAACATGTTCCAACAAGAACTAGATGACCTAGCCGACAAATGAGAAGACCTAGATGTTATGGATCTTATATTCGCACAATATATACCATAAAGTACACCTCAAAAGACTGACGTGCCAGACTATATCCATGATTGGATATTAAAAATAGGAACCGATAATGTTCCTTGTTTTCTATGTGGTTATTGCCCAGCCATAAATAAAAGAGGAGCGTGTAAACTTTCTAGAAGACAAATATGCAACATATGCTTACAACAAACGTTTAACTTAATAATACCTAACACTCAACAAGTACGAGAAATTACTAGAAATGTGCTCCTAAAAACTAAAGTCTTTGTTTTGGAAACCAGACTTAATGTACTCGAAGCTGAACTTGCTACTCTCAAACAAGCCAATGTCCCTATCACAGAAGACAGAGGCAAAATACTGACTATAAATGAACCAAGCTCCGACACTGACTTGGTTTTTGTAAAAAAAAAACCCCAGTATTTATAATATTGGGCGAACTATTAATATCAGAGTTCGTTGTTTAGTCAACATACATAAACACAAATTTACACTTCATGCCTTTCTTGATAGTGAAGCTACAAATTCCACAATAAATGAAGATACTATCATATCAATAGTGCTCTCAGGACTCATCAAAACTGCTGCCCAACCATTGGTTAGCACTCAGTTTGATGACCAACAATTATCTTGTACCAAGTTCATCACAAATACTCACTTAAGATTTATACAAACTGTGATACATTTGGTACTCCCCTTTCTCTTCCTAAACTCTAGATTAAACCTCTCCACACACAAATCTTCACTTGATCCTAGAACTTAGTTTTCTTATTGCTCAAGATAGAGCATTATTACTTACAAAAGACTATGCTATCTTTCTCTCCACACCTGTAGTTTCCTCAATTGTGTCTGATTACCCTTTTACTGTGCGTAAGAAACCACCTCGTACAGCTCTAAAAATTACTGATAATATAATACCTTCTACAACTGCCAATGCACAGGAAAAATCCCTTGTAACGGTTCTTGTCTAATGAGTCAGAAACTATCCTGCTTTTTAGCATTATAAGAACTAAATCTCCAAAAGACCTAAACAACCCAGACTTAGACATCCTAGCCTTAGACATTCCAGAAGATTTACTCTCCCCTATATATCTACTTCACTTGATAAACACACAATCAAACCTAGACTCTCTTATCTCCCAATTAGAAAAACTAGAAATCATAGGTGAAAACCCTACAAAAATTAGGAACGCAATAAAATCTATTGTAGTTAACGAAAATCAATCCAGACCTTACCATAAAAGTCCAAGACTTAAGATACACTAATTGGGAAATCAAAGAATACACAATGCATATCAAACAATTATTAGCCATTGAAGTAATTCAATGCTCAACCTCTAGGCATAAAAGTCCAGCCTTTATTGTTAACAAAGAATTTGAGCAAAAACAAGGATAGTCTAGGATGGTTTTCAATTATAATAGACTAAATGACAATTGTCAAGAAGACGGTTATAAAATATCCGATAAAAAACAACTTCTTAATAAAATATAAGACTCAAGATGGTACTCAAAATTTGATATGAAATCAGGATTCTAACAAGTAAAAATACACCCAAAATCAGTAGAATGGACGACTTTTTCATGTCCAGAAGGCCATTTTGAATAACTAGTTATGTTATTTGGACTAAAAGTAGCACAACATATCTTTCAACAAAAAATGGATAACATTTTTAGAGACTTATCAAAATTTACATGTATCTACATAGATAATATTCTAGTATTTTCCAAAACAAAAGAAGAGCACTATACATATCTACATCTAATCTTTAACCTATTCGAAAAACATGAACTAATAGTCTCTAGAAGTAAAATGAAACTAGCTATGAAACACATCGAATTTCTTGGAAACAAGGGACAATTGCTCTTCAACCACACATCACTTATAAATTACTTAAGTTCCTAGGCAAAATGGAAGATACAAAAACCCTTAGAGCTTTTCTCGGATTACATAATTATGCGAGACACTACCTAAAAGACATAGGAAACCATTATATAACAAAACCTCACTTATGGGACAAAAATACTTTAATCAACAAGATGTTGCATTAGTCAAACAAATAAAAGAAATGATTAAACATATCCCAGTTGTAACCCTTCCCCTTGCCTTCGACTACTTAATCATTGAAATTGACAGATGTGAAATTGGATGGGGAGGAGTTTTATTCAAAAAAACCTTGAAATATGACCCTAAATCAACATAAGTCTTATCTAGATATGCTTCTAGAAAATACAAACAGAAAGGTTATTTAACTTCTTTAGATTATGAAATTTAGCACTTATATATTGTCTCAATGCCTTCATGTTATTCATTTACAACAAGCAAGAAATTGCTATTAGGATGGACTGTGAGGCTATAGTCAAATACAGTCAACAAACAAAGGGCTTAAGAAAGAACTTAAGCACAAAGTGATGACTTAAATTCACAAACACAATTTTAAACAAAGAATTAAAAATTAATTAGGAACATATTAAGGGAATAAATAATTTACTAACTGATACTTTATCTAGACTATTACATTAAACTTTACTAAATATTTCAGGATTATGGAAAGACAAAAGAAGGTACGGACTTTTTCCATGAAAATCATACGGTTTTGTAATCAACAATTACAACAATGTACAAGATATGAGGAGCAATTCTATTTTTCCTCTAGAGACAAACTAGACCAGATACAAAACTGTATACTTAACAATATTTGAAATATTTCAACCATGCCAGGAGATTCCAATTACAAGATTTCGATCATTAATGCGTTGTCCAACTACTTCTTAACAACAATATAAAAATCAAAAGACAAGAAATTCTCTTGTTACGTATTTGTCCCGAAACACAAGCAGAAGTCTATTATGACTAGGAGGAAGTTAAAATAGCAATACAAGGGTATGAAACACCCTCTTACAAGGGCTTTTACTCATTAGATTAAGCATTCACTTCTGNGGCAACCGCCGCCGGTGACCGACGACCGCCGCCGGCACCTTGAACATATTTGATTCACATGGAGCCAAGTCACTAAGCGGGAACCGATACTGCTTAGTAATAGTTGATGATTACTCTAGGTTTACCTGGGTTAGGTTCCTAAAAACCAAAGATGAAACCCTAAACCTATTTATTGAATTCTGTAAACTAATTGAAAATCAAAACGACACTAAAATTAAAAGACTTAGGAGTGATCACGGGGGAGAGTTTGAAAATCAAATTTGAGGAATTCTGTAAGGTAAATGGGTATTTACATGAATTTTCATGTCCTAGAACCCCCCAACAAAATGGGATAGTCGAGCGAAGGAATAGAACATTACAAGAAGCCGCTAGGGCTATGCTCAACGAATTTAAACTAGCAAACCAATTTTGGGCAGAAGCAACTAGTACGGCTTGTTATATCCAAAATAGGGTTTTGATTAACAAGCGACACAACAAAACCCCCTATGAACTGTACTACCATAGACTCCCAAACCTACATTACCTAAGGGTCTTTGGGTGCAAAGTCCATATCCTAAACACCAAAGACTATTTAGGAAAATTTCAATCCAAGTCAAACCCAGGTATTTTCCTAGGTATTCAACCACAAGTAGAGCCTATAGAGTTTACAACAAACAAACTAAGAAAATTGAAGAAACAACAAACTTAATTTTTGATGAAGAAATCAATTCAACATCTAATAATCCAGACCCAATTTCATCAAACTCTGACCAAGAAAATAATGAACAAATTATTGAACCATTAATTGAACCCTTAAACGAACTAACTATTGAACCAATTAATGAATTAACTGAACCAAGAATCGAACCAACAAATGAACCAGCCCAAAGAGTCGAATCAAATAGTGAACCAAACCAACCAGCCGGACCTGAGGCTGAACCAAGCTCTAGAAGAACAAAGAAACCCAGACTTAGTCACCCAACCGATCAAATTGTGGGTGATCCAACTCTAGGAGTCAGGACTAGGTCCTCCTATAGGAACCTTAGTCAAATAGCTATGATATCAAAAATTGAACCCAAAACTATAGAGGAAGCCCTACCTGATCCTGATTGGATCATAGCGATGCAAGAAGAACTAGCTCAATTCGAGAGAAACCAAGTCTGGGAATTAGTACCTAAACCTGAGGGCAAATCCGTCATTGACACTAAGTGGGTCTTTAGGAATAAGCTGAATGATCAAGGAGAAATAGTCAGAAATAAAGCCCGCTTAGTAGCAAAGGGTTTCAGCCAAGTAGAGGGATTAGACTACGATGAAACATATGCCCCAGTAGCTAGACTTGAGTCCATTAGAATGTTGTTAGCCTTTGCATCCCATAAAGGATTTAAGTTATATCAAATGGATGTAAAGTCAGCCTTCTTAAATGGATTCATTAAAGAAGAAGTTTATGTAGGACAACCCCCAGGGTTTGAGGACTTAGACAAACCTAACCACGTTTACAAACTAACTAAAGCCTTATATGGGTTAAAACAAGCACCTAGGGCCTGGTATGAACGTTTATCAACCTACTTAACTTCTAAAGAATTCAAACAAGGCCAAATTGACTCAACTCTATTTATTAAAACCCTAGGAAAAGATATATTCATTGCCCAAATTTACGTAGATGACATAATTTTTTGGATCCACCAACACAAACTTCCTAAAAGAGTTTGTCAAAATAATGGAAAATGAATTTGAAATGAGCTTAGTTGGTGAGCTTAACTTTTCCTAGGCTTACAAATTAAACAAACTAAGGATGGAAACTACGTTCATCAATTTAAGTATGCTAAAGAATTGATAAAGAAATTTAAAATGGATAACTCTAAAAGTATAAGTACCCCCATGACCACTAATGTAAAATAGATAGTGACCCTGATGGCAAACCAGTGGACCCAAACTCTATAGGAGTATGGTAGGTAGCCTACTGTACCTTACAGCCAGTAGACCTGACATTCTTTTTTGCTGTAGGAATGTGTGCTAGGTACCAAACCTGTGCTAAGGAAACAACTTAGCAGCCCTAAAAAGAATACTAAGATATGTAAAGGGCACCCTAAATGTAGGAATTTGGTATCCTAGGACCTCAACTTTTGATTTGACAGGATACTCAGATTCTGATTATGCTGGATGTAAATTAGATAGAAAGAGCACAAGTGGAAGCTGCCAACTGTTAGGACAGAGTCTAGTTAGTTGGTGCAGCAGAAAACAACACTGTGTAGCTCTATCCACAACTGAAGCTGAGTATGTGGCCTTAGGAGAGTGTGTAGCTCAACTTTTGTGGATGATGCATACACTAAAGGACTTCCAGCTCAACTACACCCAAACTCAAGTATTTATTGACAATATAAGTTCAATTAATTTAACTAAGAACCCAATCCAACATTCAAGAACCAAACATATAGAAGTCAAACATCATTTTGTAAGAGACCATGTAGCCAGGGGTGAAATAGTACTTAAGTATATTGACTCTAAATCCAACTTAGCTGATATATTCACAAAACCCTTACCTGAATCTGAGTTCAGTTCACTAAGAAGGCAGTTAGGATTGTGTTCAGTAGAATAGATTAACTACATTTCCTTCTATTACTGTTCTACTTGCTTTTTAAATTGTTACTCAAAATAGAATTTGAAAAACTGCTTTACTTAATTTCAAAATCAATTTTTATTTTTCGACTTAGTGTTATTTTTATTTCAAAACTACCCCTTTTCAAACTTAAGGTTTTTTTGAAAATGGACTTAGCCTAGGCCCTAACCCTAGAACTGCATGCACCTATAGACTTAGAAGCCAGCATCTCACAAGCACCTTAGGGTACTTTTGATTGATAACCTAGAATGGGTTGAGATGCTTAGGTCTTTGCCTTAATTCAAGATGCTTTAAGTCAGTGCATCTGCAGTAATTGGGGCACTAAATACAACCTACACAGCAATCAAGTTAAGTATCAAGTTTAGAAAATCTAACTTGAACAGAAACACTTAACTTGACTAACCCTAGCAAAAGCTACTGTTTATAACAGTTAGTAAGTAGCTAATTGGGTTAGACAGGTCCCTACAGAGAAAATTGACTAATTTGATTTAAATCTAATAATGAACTGGTTCAGTACAGCAAAATCTTACTTATTTCCTTTATGTAACTTTTTCTGCTATATTTATCTGTTTTTGATATATGGCAAAGGGGGAGAGATAGGAAAGGAGAGTAAAACATTTTTGCTCAAATATTTTTTACTCTATCCTTTATTCAAAAAGTTTTCAAAATTTTCTTATCCTTTATTCAAAAAGCTTTCAAAAATACTTAAGCTTTTTTAAAAAATTTTTCTAAGTACTTAAACTTTTCAAAAACCTTTCCAAATTCATTAAGTACTTAAATCTTCAAAATTATTAAGTAGTTAAGCTTTTGAAATCTTACCAAGTACTTAAGTTAATACTTTCAAAACTTTTGAGTACCTTAAAACTTAAGGCTTCAAACATTTTTAGTACTCTAAAATCATGCTTTCAAAAACTCTCCTATGTACTTTTAACTTAAGTTATCAAAAGATTTCTAAGTACCTAAAACTTAAGTTTTTAAAGTACAAATAAAGTTTTTCTAAACCCCACGAATTTTTGAAAAATCAAGGGGGAGATTCCTTCCAGGGGGAGGGAACGAAATTTAACTTTTCATGCTTGCTTAAACTTAACTTTTTGAACTAGGGTTGCCATAAATCAAAAAGGGAGAGATTGTTGGTGCAGAAAGCACCCAAGTCAAACCTATGTTTTGATAATGACAACAGAGTTCAAAAGTTAAGTCTTACTTATTTTCTAACAAGTTACTCTAGTGTACAGGAAAAGCCCTAGCGAAGGACTGCTAGGCACTGGCGAGGGAATGCCAGAGTCAAAAGCCCTAGCGAAGGACTGCTAGGCACCTGGCGAAGGAATGCCAGGGTAAAAAGCTCTAGCGAAGGACTGCTAGGTGCCAAGCGAAGTACAGCTTGGACTAAAGTCCTAGCGAAGGACTGCTAAGCGCCAGGCGAAGGACAGCTTGGGACTAAAGCCCTAGCAAAGGAATGCTAGGCACCGGGCAAAGGACAGCTCGGCATCCAAGCCCTGGCAAAGGACCGCCAGGCAAAAGTCTAACCAAAGGAGCGGTTGGCATCAGGTACATTCTCCCGAGAGGAGTAGGTGAGGACGCGTTCCCCGTCGAGGGAACAGTAGGCGTCGGTTCGACCTAGGGCTCCATTTTGGAGACCAAAGTCAGAACCAAGACAGCTAAGGCTGTATAAACTAATAATTAATTGTTTTATTGTGTTTTGGACTAACCCTGGATGCAGGACCGAAGGAACGTGTGTCTGCAACTCAGAGAGCCTCAAAGGAGTGAGGCAGCAGCTGAGCAGGGCGCCCTGAGTGTCCAGGGCGCCCCCAAGGTAAACCAGAACCAAGTGAAGCAAAAAGGGCTTTGGCTGCTTACTGGGCAGGGCGGCCTCAGCAGCCAGGGCGCCCTCAGCAGCCAGGGCGGCCTCAGCAGCCAGGGCGCCCCGCGCCCAAGTCTGCGAAGCTTCATCTTTATCCACAACCGAGATCTCTGCGTGGAAGAAGTCAGCCAAGGCGCCCTCTGTGACCAGGGCGCCCCCAGAGTCAAAGTTATCCCTATTCGGATGGGATAACGTTTGACCGAGCTAAAAGCGGATCGCTTGACACGTGGCAGGGCGCTCCCGACGTCCAGGGCGCCCCGAGGTGCTATAAATAGCACCCAACGCCCAAGCCTTCAACAAGAACTTCAAAACAACGCTTCTACGCTCTTCTGCTCTCGCGCTTCGCCCCGGAATCCTTCCAACTCGAGCCGACGACGTCCTGCTGCTCCGGAAAAAGTCGATCTTCCTCGGACGTCGGTAAAAAGAGCTATTTAAGTTTATTGTACTAAAATCTGTAATAATTTTCTGTAAACTATTTGCGCCTGATATAGAATTGCCCAAAGTAAACGGTCAACGACCGTGGGCCTTGGAGTAGGAGTCGACACAGGCTCCGAACCAAGTAAAATCGACTGTGTCTCTGTGTTTCTAATTTCCGCTGTGTACTTGCTCTAAGCTTTTCGAAAGAAAAACGATTTCCGATATTCACCCCCCCTCTATCGGTTCTCTCGATCCAACAGTCTGGAGATAAACATGGATGCTAGTTAAGGGAACTAGTATATTGGAGTGACTGGCTGTAAGACTTCATATGGTAGTCTACATATAGACATGTCAGTGAAGTTCTTACTGCAGCTTAAGTGCGATGTTCCTTTGACTTGCGGTGTTCAAGTCATCTTGGTCATGGAGACTTATACTTTGACATCTTAAGCAAGCATCTCCATGGAGGTGTGGACCCAGGATGGTTGGGTATAAGCCGAAGTGCCCGAAGATGTTTGAACAGCCTACAAAGGATTCACCACTCCTTGCGAGGAGATGTATACCCGAGGCCTATCGTCGGATTGTTACTCGAAGCCTCTGGCCAGAGCATGACATGTTCAGAGTATGAATCTCTTAGACACATGTGAGTAATTAGAATCCATTGGACGAGAAAGACATTACTTGGGCTAGGTGTGACGTAGTCAGCCTAGTGGGGACTGACACACATAGACCGTGTCCTGAACCAAGTGGGTATAAGATGGTGAAGGGAATGAGGCACGACTCATTATAGCTGCTGAAGGGTTTCAGAATTCTTTCTGAGGTCAACCGTTGATCTTTCGATTAATTGGGGGTCATGATGTACTACTAGGTGCCACTCATGATTGTTCTATAATTGGGTAATTATAGATGGCCAACATAAATCGAAAGCCTATTTAGTCACACGCACAACGAGTAATCCGAGGGATTTAAAACGAGTTGGAAATTGGATTTTCCGATCAAGAGAAATAAGTCGAATCTGAATTTATCAGAGGCGCATCGGAAGCCTAAAATGGCTAAGTCTTTAGAAGGCTTATTAGGCGAATTAAATGAGTTTAATTCGGGAGGAGGCGGCTCGGTTTGGCCGGCCAAAGAGGGTCCCTACCCTCTTTGGTTTGGCCGGCCACCACATGGAGAGAAAACTAATTTATTTGGTTTAAATTATAAAATAAATCAAGCGCGATTTGTTTTATAAAATTATGGATAAATAAATTTATATAAAGAAATTTATGTAAAGAAATTTATATAAATAAATTTATTTTCATGGAGATTAAAATAAACTTTAAATGGTTTATTTTATTTTATAAAATCAATTGTGAATTGATTTTTCCATGATAAGAAAAATTTATATAATAAATTTCTTGTAAAAATTTATTCCATAATAAATTGGGAGATGTGTTTATTTTATTATAAATTTAGTTATAATAAAACTTGGCATAACAGAATAATTCATAAGAAAATTTATAAGATAAATTTCTTATGTAAATTTATTCCGTTAAAAGGGAGACTTGGCAATGGAGAGACTACTATATAAAGGAACCAAAGGCAAGCCTTGAATTCCAATTAATCAAGAGATTAAGAAGCTCTCTCTCTCTCCCTTATTCTCTCCCTCTCTCTCTCTAGGGTCGGTGCCCCTTTCTCTCTCTAGGGCCGGCGCCCCTTTCTCTCTCTAGGGCCGGCGCACCGCCTAGGGTTCCCGAGAGCCTCCTCCACCAAGAAGGTGACAAAGAAGAAGAAGAAGCAGATCGCAACTTCTTCCTCTCCCGGATCTTGATTCCGTTACTTGGTGTCATCCCGAAGAGAACTCGGCGTGGACGCGAATAGAGGCGAAGCTTCCAAGGGACGCTACGGTTGGATCTTGTCCCTTTCTTCGAGTTACGCGAGGTACAAAGTAAATTAGTTTACTTTTTCTGCAAAATTTTAATTTATGATCATGTCCACACACCATAAGGTTGCATGCTAGATACGTGGTTAAAATAATTTGAGAAATTATTTATGCTAAACCTTCCGCTGCACGTAATTAAACTTTAAAATAACGAACCCGTATCCATGTCGACATGCACCCGGTCCCAACACAGGGAAAAACCACTTACTTAAAGAAGCCGGGCGAACGAAGGGCGCTGGACTCAGGCCAAACGCAGACAGGATGTTCTCGGCCAAAAGTAGTCCGATCGGGAAGTGTTTGTCCCTGAATACTGAGAGGGCGTACTCGAAGGGAGAGAACTTTTTGGGATCCGTGTGATGAGGAGGCATTTGGGAAAAATCCATCCGAAAATTAGACGGCCAGGTCAGGAAGATCGCGGGGCGGATAAAGAAGAACCTCTCTTTCCAACCCTTGCTGGCAGAAGGAAGAGAGGAAAGGAGGGAAGTCCCAGAGCGAGCTTGGAAAACAAACTCGCCATATTCCTGTTTCTTTAGGTAGAAAAAGTGGTGGAAAAGTTCGGTGTGGGAAGAACAGCGGTATAACAAGAAGAGGATGGCGAATCCGCAAATGAGGCGGATGGAGTTGGGGGTCAATTGGGGAAAGTTTATGCGGAGGTAGCGGCACACGGAGGAAATGAAGGGATGAATGGGGAAGCGCAGGCCCGCCCGTAGGTGGTCCCGCAAAACAGTGATACAGTACCTCGGTGGGGTGGCTGGCTGATCCGAAGAAGAAGGCAGCCGAAGGTCATGATCAGGCGGAATGTGAAACTCCGCCCTGATGGCCTCAAGGTCGTCACGAGTCAGGGTGGACCTCGCCGTGACGTACCAAGTATGGGGATTGCGAGGCGAAGAAGCCATGGAAGCACAGAGAAGGCAGGAGAATCGCGAAGAGGAACAATGAGCACTGAGCGGAAACCGCAACCCTAGCCAGAAGGAAGAAGACAACACGCCGGAGTGAGAAACGAGCGGACTATACGCGGTTATGTAGGAGGGAAATACCACCTGGGGGTGGCCCATGGCAGAAACGACAGACAGCAATAGCCGCAGGAGCAGGCCCAGTGGGGCCCAAGAAGCAGACCACTTTGCGCCCAACCTCGTTCCTTGGGGAATGGGGAAACTACCTCGGTGATTAGAGAAGGAAGGGGGACAAGACACGTGGAACCCCCCCCCCCCAGTGGTGAGCAGCAGTGGCAAGAAGTTCTCGGGCGTGTGGATATCCGGAACTGTCAATGATAAACAGGAAAAAGGCGTGGGTTCATCAGCATACCGGGATCCCCAGACCTCGACAAGCCCACAGAAACGTTCCTTGCCGAAACCCAGATCCTCTCGACGTGCTAGGCTTTCGCGAAATAAGGACAGTCCAGTCAGTCGGACTCGCCGCCTCCTTCAACTATACTCGAGGGGGACGCTTATGATCCCGGCCTTGCCTATGGGTAAGGGCGTAGGCCGGGCCCATCGGCCAGCCTGGCGCCATGAGGGCCTGGTAGACAGGTCAACCGCCATAGGACTCCGCGTTCGGGGACCCTTTCTAAGGGAAGACAGGGGGGTGAGTCCGTCAGATCCTCCGAGAGGACGGCAGGGCCACCCCCTCACTAGTCAGTTGACTCTGCGAGAAGCCTAGTCACACACACTAACCCACCTCAACCCAGGGCAGAGTCTTAACTCCATCGGCAAAGTCAAGTCTCGAGGCAACCCCCCGGCCCAAGGCTTACCTTGCGCTCTCCTTCCACTCCCTATTAGGCAGACGCGTGGCTATCCACGCTCCCTGGTCCTTACCCGACTTGGTCCCCGGCACCCGGACCTACCAGTCGGCGCTCGGGGTACGGGCCGTCTCGCCCAGACACCCTCTCACATCCTTACTTCCAGGGTACAGTCATACCGGTGGGCTCCTCACACCTTGCCTGTCTCTGACATCCACACGCGGCCATGCCGCGCATCCAGTACCCTTGTACTGCGCTTCCAGTACCCCCCGTACTGCGTACCCAGTACTCACGTACTACCGGAGCACCCCGCGCCATGACGCGCCTCTCCTTTGTGCTCCGCATGGGCTGACAGCCATCACGCCCCTGTCCCATCTGCGCGGACTTGGGTTGTCAGCCCCTCCGGTCATAAAAGCTCGGCACTCCTCCCATCTCAGGTACGCGCGCGCGAGTTCTCGCATCCCTAGCCCCCTCTCCATTCAGTTTCCGCTCATCTATACTCAGGGCTAACTTAATTGTCGGAGTGCCTGACCGGGGATTCCCCCGGCGGGTTTGCTGACGGTCCCTGTTTTGCAGGAGCGATGCGAGACGCGATCGACGAACGACCACCTCATCGGCTCGTGGCTCCCGGGAGGCCTGTCCGGCCCGCTGGACTACCACCCCACTCTGCGACAGGATCAAAAATAACGCTAGAAGGAGTGAACCATGTGCTGCCCTTATTGATGGGCGCGACCCTACTTCGCGGGACTGTCGTCCCTCCCTTTCTATTGTTTGTCTGTAAGGGTCTCCGCTCATTTGGGGGAGGTGCTCGGGACCTGGGCTGGTGTCTCAGTGTGAGGACCCGATCCTTCAACCAGAACTTGCGATGGAGGGGCCTAGAAGTAAATGACCTGCGGGAGTTCTAACCTCTTGGCCGAGTGGGACCCGGGGTGCGTGGGCCGCCACGCGTTCGCTCGGGGCTCGAGCCAAGGGTTTGGCGGGAGCTGGCCCGCAATATGTGTTGCCTCTTGGCCGAGTGGGACCCGGGGAGCGTGGGCCTTGGCCCTCAAGAGTTCTGTTTGCAACTCACCCTTGCGCTTACGATCATGGAGGTGAGCTTGTTCGACTTGTATCACCCGCTTTTGTGCATGGACTACCTCGGCGTCGGCAGCGGCGATCTGAGCTTTTGCAATCTCTAGCTCCTCCTGGGTCTGGCGCAACATGTCCTGAAGGCCGATAACCTCCACCCTCAGGCTATTCAATGAATCGTCGCCCGCGGATAGCTGGGTATGGCGGAGCCGAGCCTCAAGATCCTCCACACGCCTCTCGGCGCGACACCGGGCCTTGGCGTGAGTTAGCATAGCTACACTCACGCTATAGCTCTGAGCCCAAGACTGCGAAAGATAGACCTGTCAGCCGAAAGGAAGAAAGGTGCGCCCGCCCAGCTAACGGACACATACCTGGGTGGCCAGGGCCATGAGGTCATCCGCCCCAACAGTAGGGGCCACAGAGCGACTCGCGTGCAGGCCGGCCAGGAACCTGTCCGAGATTAGGCCATATAACCCGGACATCCCTCGACCGCGGGGGGGGGGGGGGCAGTATCGCTCAGCAAGGTCATGCTCAGACGCCAATCAAATAGTGAGGGCGACAGCATGTGCAGTAGGCCCCCTGTTGGGACCGGGTGCATGTCGACAAGGATACGAGTTCGTAAAATTCAAAATTTTTCGTGCAGCGGAAGAGTTTGCATAAAATAATTTCCTAAATTATTTCAACTTCGTATCTAGCATGCAACCTTACATTGTGTTGACATAATCATAAAATAAAACTTTGCAGAAAAGTAAACAAATTTACCAAGTACCTCTCGTATCTCGAAGTAAGGGACGAGATCCAACCGTAGCGTCCCTTGGAAGTTCCGCCTCTATTCGCGTCCACGCCAAGTTCTCTTCAGGATGACTTCACAAAGTCACGAGTTTTGTGCCGACGAGAACTACTAGATTCTCGGAAGGCACAACTAGAAGGACAAGAGAAATAATGGAAAAACTAACCAATGAAGTAACGGAATCGTATTCCGGAAGAGAGGAGTCGCTATCCGCTTCTTCTACTTCGTGTTCGGGTTCTCCTTCTTCTTCAATGCTCACGGCAACTTCACCTTCTTGGATTTGGTTGGGTGCCGGCCCTAGAGGAGCTAGGGTGCGCCGGCCCTAAGGGAAGAAGAAGAGGAGGAGAGGAGAGATTAAGAGAGAGAGGGAGAGAGTAATTAATCTCTTGATTAATTGATTGGAATAAGGGCTAGCCTTTGGTTCCTTTATATAGTAGCAACTCCTTTGCTAAGTCTCCCTCTAAACCGAATTAACGGAATTAACAGAATTAGTTATAAGAAATTTATCTTATAAATTTTCTTATTAATTATTCCGTTTAAACCGAGTCTTTATTATAAACCAATTTATAATAAAACTAATTCTTCTTCTCTTTAAATTATGGAATAAATTTTTATAAGAAATTTATAAACTTTCTTATTATGAAAAAATCAATTCCTAATTGATTTTATAAAATTAAAATAAACCAATTCATGGATTATTTTAATCTTCCATAAAAGAATAAATTTCTATAAATTTTATTCATATAAATTTCTATATACAAATTTATTTATCCATAATTTATAAAATAAATCGCACTAGATTTATTTTATTAATTAAACCAAAATTAATTGGTTTTTCTCCTCCATCTTGGCCGGCCACCAAAGAGGGTTTTGACACCCTCTTTGGTCGGCCAAACCAACCCGGACCGCCACGAATTAAACTCATTTAATTCGCCCAAAAAGCCTTCAAAAGACTTAGCCATTTTTAGCTTCCATTGCGCCTCTGACTAACTCAGATTCGACTTATTTCTCTTAATCGGAAAATCCAATTTCCAACTCGTTTTAAATCCCTCGGATTACTCGTAGTGCGTGTGACTAAATAGGCTTTCGATTTATGTTGGTCGTCTATAATTTAACTAATTATAGAACGGTCATGAGTGACACCTAGTAGTACATCATGACCCCCAATTAATCGAAAGATCAACGGTTTGACCTCAGAAGAAATTATTCTGAAACCCTTCAGTAGCTCTAATGAATCGTGCCCCATTCCCTTCACCACCTTATACCCACTTGGTTCAGGACACGGTCAATAGTGTCAGTCCCCACTAGGCTGACTACGTCACACCTAGCCCAAGTAGTGTCTTTCTCGTCCTTTGGATTTCTAATTACTCTCATGTATTTAAGAGACTCGCACTCTTAACATGATATGCTCTGGCCAGAGGCTTTGAGTAACAATCCGACGATAGGCCTGAGTATACATCTCCTCGCAAGGAGTGGTGAATCCTTTGTAGGCTGTTCAAACATCTTCGGGCACTTCGGCTTATACCCGATCATCCTGGGTCCACACCTCCTTGGAGATGCTTGCTTAAGATGTCAAAGTATAAGTCTCCATGACCAAGATGACTTGAACACCGCAAGTTAAAGGAACATCGCACTTTAAGCCGCAGTAAGATCTTCATTGACATATCTACATGTAGATTCCCATATGAAGTCTTACAACTAGTCACTCCAATGAACTAGTTCCCTTAACTAGCATCCATGTTTATCTCCGGACATCCCAATGTCACCAGCCAGTGAGAATCAGCTGAATAGAGAATAACCCATGCTAGTCTCAACAGAATCGATAATGTCCGTTTTTTTCAATTCATCGACTAGGGATATTTCCAACAATTCACATTTGCACATTTAGAGATAATCACTAGTTGTGATCCCATCACAAATTCTCTTATGCTGTGAATTGTATGGCGGACATTCAGTATATGAGTTTAAGATCCCAATCAAATACACAAACATGTATACTCAAATAGTGAATTATCATTTATTGAAATAAATGTTTACAATCATAAGGCGATTGCCTTAGGACACTTCTCTCATATCACTAACACCCCCGCTGATAGGATCTTCTTGGCCCGGCGGGGGGGCATCACTCGGGGGTACCATCGTCGAGGCCATTGGTAGCACCGCAGAAGGAAGTGGCGGTGGCAGTGCCAGAGGGATGGCAGTCGACGATTCACCCCTCTGTCTTTTGCAAGGCCGAGTACGAGAGGCCCCCAGGGAGTCGGCCGAGGCGGACGCGGAGCCAACGCCCCCAGGTCGTCTCAGGGAACGACTCAGAGGGTGGGTATCCTCCGAGCCAGACGGTGGAGTCTTCCCCCTCTCAGCGGAAGAAGCAGGAGAAGGAGAGCCGGACAGAGACGCTTCCTGTTCGGCCAGCAGGGCTAAGCGTCGCCCTTGCGCAGCTCGCCGCTCCACAGCCTGCGCCCGCTGCTCCCTTATCACCGCTCGGAGGTGCTCCTCCATTTCCTCAGCATGGCCCAACCCGAAACCCCGCTCGGGAGCAGCCGTGCACATCATCTCAGCTGGTCGAGAAGGACAAGTCAAGAAATGGCCAGAGTTGAAGGACAGGGAAAACCCACTTACTTAAAGAAGCCGGGCGATCGAAGGGCGCTGGACTCAGGCCAAACGCAGACAGGATGTTCTCGGCCAAAAGTGGTCCGATCGGGAAGTATTTGTCCCTGAATACTGAGAGGGCGTACTCGAAGGGAGAGAACTTTTTGGGATCCGTGTGTTGAGGAGGCATTTGGCAAAAATCCAGCCGAAAATTAGACGGCCAGGTCAGGAAGATCGCGGGGCGGATAAAGAAGAACCTCTCTTTCCAACCCCTGCTGGCAGAAGGGAGAGAGGAAAGGAAGGAAGTCCCAGAGAGAGCTTGGAAAACAAACTCTCCATATTCCTGTTTCTTTAGGTAGAAAAAGTGGTGGAAAAGTTCGGTGTGGGAAGAATAGCGGTATAACAAGAAGAGGATGGCGCATCCGCAAAGGAGGCGGATGGAGTTGGGGGTCAATTGGAAAAAGTTTATGCGGAGGTAGCGGCACACGGAGGCAATGAAGGGATGAATGGGGAAGCGCAGGCCCGCCGGTAGGTGGTCCCGCGAAACAGTGATATAGTACCTCGGTGGGGTGGCTGGCTGATCCGAAGAAGAAAGCAGCCGAAGGTCATGATCAGGCAGAATGTGAAACTCCGCCCTGATGGCCTCAAGGTCGTTACGAGTCAGGGTGGACCTCGCCGTGACGTACCAAGGATGGGGATTGCGAGGCGAAGAAGCCATGGAAGCACAGAGAAGGCAGGAGAATCGCGAAGAGGAACAACGAACACTGAGCGGAAACCGCAACCCTAGCCAGAAGGAAGAAGACAACACGCCGGAGTGAGAAACGAGCAGACTGTACGCGGTTATGTAGGAGGGCAATACCACCTGGGGGTGGGCCATGGCAGAAACGGCAGACAGCAATAGCCGCAGGACTAGGCCCAGTGGGGCCCAAGAAGCGGAGCACCTTGCGCCCAACCTTGTTCCTCGGGGAACGGGGAAACTACCTCGATGATTGGAGAAGGAAGGGGGACAAGACACGTGGAACCCCCCCCCCCCCCCCCAGTGGTGAGCAGCAGTGGCAAGAAGTTCTCGGGCATGTGGATATCCGGAACTGTCAGTGATAAACAGGAAAAAGGCGTGGGTTCATCAGCATACCGGGATCCCCAGACCTCGACAAGCCGAGAGAAACGTTCCCTGCCGAAACCTAGATCCTCTCGACGCGCCAGGCTTTCGCGAAATAAGGACAGTCCAGTCAGTCGGACTCGCCGCCTCCTTCGACTAGACTCGAGGGGAACGCTTATGATCCCGACCTTGCCTACGGGTAAGGGCGTAGGCCGGGCCCATCGGCCAGCCTGGTGCCACGAGGGCCTGGTAGACAGGTCAACCGCCATAGGACTCCGCGTCCGGGGACCCTTTCTAAGGGAAGACAGGGGGGTGAGTCCGTCATATCCTCCGAGAGGACGGCTGGGCCACCCCCTCACTAGTCAGTTGACTCTGCGAGAAGCCTAGTCACACACACTAACCCACCTCAACCCAGGGCAGAGTCTTAACTCCATCAGCAAGGTCAAGTCTCGAGGCAACCCCCCGGCCCAAGGCTTACCCTGCGCTCTCCTTCCACTCCCTACCAGGCAGACGCTTGGCTATCCACGCTCCCTGGTCCTTACCCGACTTGGTCCCCGGCACCCGGACCTACCAGTCGGTGCTCGGGGTACGGGCCGTCTCGCCCAGACACCCCCTCACATCCTTACTTCCAGGGTACAGTCCTACCGGTGGGCTCCTCACACCTTGCCTATCTCTGACATCACCACGCGGCCATGCCGCGCATCCAGTACCCTTGTACTGCGCTTCCAGTACCCCCCGTACTGTGTACCCAGTACTCACGTACTGCCGGAGCACCCCGCGCCATGACGCGCCTCTCCTTTGTGCTCCGCACGGGCTGACAGCCATCACGCCCCAGTCCCATTTGCGCGGACTTGGGTTGTCAGCCCCCCCGGTCATAAAAGCTCGGCACTCCTCCCATCTCAGGTACGCGCGCGCGAGTTCTCGCATCCCTGGCCCCCTCTCCATTCAGTTTCCGCTCATCTATACTCAGGGCTGACTTGATCGTCGGAGTGCCTGACCAGGGATTCCCCCGGCGGGTTTGCTGACGGTCCCTGTTTTGCAGAGCGATGCGAGACGCGATTGACGAACGACCACCTCATTGGCTCGTGGCTCCTGGGAGGCCCGTTCGGCCCGCTGGACTGCCACCCCACTCCGCGACAGGATCATGGCATAATCGAAAACAAAGCTAAGTCATAGGATGATCCCAAAGGCTTGAGTGAATAAATAACGGGGGCATCTTTGAGGTTGTGCCAATTTAATCTCATGTTGTAGTTAGTTTTGACTAAAAACTATTATATGACATCTTAGAACTCGAACATCATAACTAACAACATAGAACAAGTCTAGTGGCTACAAGGGAATGGAACATACGAGAAGGAAACATTCGTGTAATAAATTGGACCAAAACCATTATAAAGATCTAAACCGATTAAATTAGAGAAAGTATAAAATGATTTTGGGCATTAGAGACCTTCGAATTTTTTAAAGATAATTTAGATATTCAATTTTTCGAATTGATAAAATTTAAAGATAATCAACCGGGTTTTAAAAAAAAAATCCATCGATTACCAGGATAAATCAGACAACATTCATAGAGATCAATCTAAATGACTAACATTCTTAAATATGCAACTTAGAGACCTTAACATAACAAAAAAATAGTCTCTAAAATTTGATTAATTAAGTTCATATAATAATTTTGGCCAAAATTATAAATGATTTTCATAGGACTCTCCGAGGAGCGTAACACATGGATAATCCTCAAAATTTAGGTAATTGAGGTCCTTATAATAGTTTTGATCAAAATTATTATATGGATCTTAAAATTAGAAAAAAAAATACAATAAAAATGATGATCTATGAAATTGAGCCAATTTAGATCCATATAATAGTTTAGCGAAAATGACATGTCCTTTTAGAACTTAAACAATAAAAGTGATAGCATTGGATGAATCCAGAGACTCAAGGGAACAAAATAGAGGGGTTTATCATCTTCAAAATCGAGTCAATTTAGATTTTATAGTAATTTTAGTTAAAATTTTATAATTTCTTATGACAGAAACAATAGAACTAAGAGAACAAAATAACTTTGGAGGTTCTAAGAAACACAATAGAAGGGCATATTATATATGATTCCATTGGAGAGCGATAAAGGATGGATCGTCAATGAGGTGAAGGGGAGGTTGACCATGAGAAAATCCCACCAGTAGCTAAAAAACACTCAAAGAAGGAGCGCTAGAGGTTGGTGGGAGGGGGTCCAGTATAGCTACTTCGACGCTCAAGTCCACATTCGGAAACAACAAGATGAGGACCTGAAAGGAAATGTGCTATGTAGAAGAAAATGAGAGTGTACCTGCATTATAGAGGAGAGACCCTATTTACAACACCCCAATAACCCCCACTCTAATGAGATATTATATCAACATAAATATGATATCAAATCACTATATTTGATGTATGAAAGCAATCACATCGCCTATTGTATGACGATTGCCCTATATTTAATATGTATCTACACAAGATACGACTTCATGTTCTACACACTTTGGGCCTTGTCACTCAGAGGAAATTTTGGGATAATGAGCCCAATGGGTTGGCAGGCTAGCAAGCCTAATGGGTTAGTAGTTTGGTAGGCCTATTGGGCTTTGGAGGAGTGATTTTTACCTCGTGAGAAGGTCAAGGGTCGATGGGTTCTTTAAACGTCCGACTGACTCAACCTAAGGCTTAGTCTCACTCATTTGCCCGAGAGGCCATCCGACCGAATATACCTCTAGCTTATGCATTTTCAGGGATCATGTAGCATCCGATCAGACTCCTCTATCCGGTTGTTCAAGAGTTCTAAGTTGCCTAGGCCATCACTCATTTAGGTGATGCTTGCCCCCTGATGGACTCCAAAGTCCGATCGGATATATCCCACTCCAAAGTCCGATCGGTTATATCTGCTCAGATGCCAAGAATAGGTTTGCCTTAGCGGTTCACCCCGAGCTCATGTACGTAAAGACCATCTACCCAGACTCTGCTGGGTCCCATAAGTGTACGACCGGACTCATGGTGCGTAATGAATCCACCTTTGCCTTTGACTCCATGTCAACCAACCACCTTGACCCTCTTTTCCCGGGGCTCACCAAAAATTAACCGGATCACAAGTCTTCCCCTCGAGTCTAGTCGAATGAGACGTTGAATCCGACTGATTAGACCCGGTATATCTATATAATATCCAATCGGACTTGTGATTAAGGTTGACGTCACCCTCCACTATTCCGTACTAGGGAAGACATCTTTGTACCTCGAGAAATGTGGTGTCAGACGTCATAAATACGGAGTGGTGCACACGTGATTTACATAGCTACAATGATTTCCTCATCTTATCTCCATAAATGTCAACCCATCCCTACCTGTCACACGTCATTCCTCCACAGGACTTGGCTATTTTCAAGGCGACGAGCATCAGGGACGGGATTCGAAGTGTTAGACAGCGGTTACACTTTGACAGTCCTGATTTGAGCTTGCTAGTTGTCCTTTGCATTAGACGGCTGCAAGTGGGTGAGGAGAGTTAAATGGGGTTATTAGGGCTCGAAAAAATGTTATGCGCAAACATCCTCTCCCCTTTCTTCCTACTCCTTCTTTCTCACTCCGACAACTCCCCCTGGCGCTCCATTCCCTTTGTAAGTTCTTCCCAGCTTCTCCTTGCCTCTTCTTTCTTGGTGTTTCAATGGCCCTCGACATCCTAGAACTTATCCCCAGTGTGTGAGATACCTCACTGTCTCTGATATTGACAGCGGTGACCTGGATTTGATTCGGATAGCCTTTGAGGTTCCCAAGGATCATCGGATCATCATCCCTAAAACTCTTGACCGACCTCACATTCCTCCTTTAGGCTTCTTTACCTTGTCCAAAGACCAACTCATAGGTGGTCTTCACTTCCCTATCCTACCTTTTTCTTAGATGTTTCCTACTACTTCCAAATCCCATTACAGTAGCTAGCTCCTAATTCGATTTACCTGTTGTGTGGTATAGTAATCTTATTTCATCTGTACCGTGATCCTCTCGACTCCTACATCTTCCATTTCTTTTACTATCCCAAGAAAACTGAGGCGGGAGTTTTCATCTATCAAGACTGCATGAAAGCAACATTTTTTTGACAAAATGCCCACCTTCAATAAGGGGTGGAAATCCCACTTCATTTTTATTAACTTTGTTCCTCCTCCTTTATGGTTGACCGGTTGGTTAAGGGACTTACGTCCATAACCCGAGTTGAGGGATTTCCGAGCCGACCCAATTTTTTTGTTGACCCTCGAGAAGTTAGTGGGGATGAAGTTCAATATCAACATCTTGCTTTAGAAAGGAATGCTATACCTGTTTGGGTTAAGCAAGATCAAAGACGGGCAACCCTAAACTTTTGGTAAGAATTTATTTCGTAGTCTTGCTTTAAGGCTATCCAAGATTTTTCCTATCATGTAGCTAAAACTATGTGGAAAGTGGCATTGTTTGACATCGTTCGACTTGATGATGTTGAATTGGAGAGTCGAGCGGTAGTTGAATTAGCACAGAGAGAATTGCACCGACTAGCTTATCAACAATGACTGGCGACAGTGATGCTGTTACGAGCACAGGGGAGCTGCCACTAGCTCACCCTTCATTGTGCCCAAGTCGGTGCCCTCCGTGTCAGAAGACGCGTCGTTGAGAATAAAACGTAAAAGGTGTTGATTAGCTACTCCATCCGTTTAGATATTGACCCCTCCTGCCTCCGATCAAGGCCCCAACATGCCAAGCGACATGTTCGAGCCCCCCTCATGGTTTGTCTCCGCGTTAAGCCGACTCGAGTACCAGTCAACTTTTGAGCGTCCCCTCATTCAAGCGACCTTCCCTGTAGCCTTCGACCGATCCCATTTCGGCTAGTGTCCCCCCTTTCGACCCTAGCTCCTCCCGCTGCCCT
Organism: Boesenbergia rotunda; assembly: GCA_024364735.1. Taxonomy (NCBI): domain Eukaryota; kingdom Viridiplantae; phylum Streptophyta; class Magnoliopsida; order Zingiberales; family Zingiberaceae; genus Boesenbergia; species Boesenbergia rotunda. The sequence continues at coordinate 37,339 of JAGFNQ010003890.1, forward strand.
CGCCTTGACCCCAGGTTGACTATCAACTTGATGATCCCTTCGCAAAAGGGTATCACAAGGCAACCTAGGTCATGTTAGATCGATGTAGGCTTGCTAGAGGGGGTGAATAGCAATTTTTATTCTCTCTTCCTACAAGGTTAGTTGCGCAAGCGAAATATACTAAAATTAAAACTAAACTAAACTCAAACAAGGAAGAAACACATTGATGTACATGGTTCGGAGATGATACTCCTACTCCACGGTTGCCCGTAAGGTGGGCGATCCCTAATCCGTCGGTGGATGATTCCTCGGAGCACCTTCGGCTAGATCTCGTAGCTCCTTGTAGGTGGAGAAACCTCTCCACAAGCTCTGGACACTACCTGAGTACAATAGGCTACTAACTGGCTTTAACCAAGCAAGTTTCGCCAAAGAACAGTAGCCTTAAACGAGCTCCTTTAAATAGAGCTCAAGTACTTACTGGCCACTACCAGTCAACTGCCCCTGGGGCAGTCGACTGGTCCACTCAGATTTGACCGTTACAACCAACGTTCGAATCCCCAGCCAGTATCAGTCGACTGCCTCTGGGGCAGTCGGCTGGTCCTTCCCTAAGCCTAGGGTTACACTCCCCGAGTACATTTCTCTCCGCACTCGAACCCTCGCGGCTTAGTTCCCGAGTACAATCACTCATCACTCGGGCCCTCACGACTTGGTTGACTTTTCAACAGCAGTCTCGATCTGTTGCCTTCACGCCCTCTTCATCTTCAGCTCCCGTCCCTCAGATGCGCATGCAAGCCCCTGACTTGCCTCCATGCCATTCTTCACACATGCCTCGAAGTCTGCGTCCCTCGGCTCATCGTCTCTGCTTTAGCAGCCTCGATCCATGACCTTCAAGCCTTCTTCGACTTGGGCCCTCGTCCCTCAGATACGCACATAAGCCCGCGGCTTGCCTCCATGCTACCCTTCACGTACGCCTCGAAGTCAGCTTCCCTCGGCTTCATCGTTCCTACTTTGTCCATGGTCCATCGGATGCGCACACAAACCTCCAGCTTGCCTCCATGCCACCCTTCACCTGAAGACATCAACCAAGTCCATGTGTACTTGCAAACCTGCAAACTTACGTACACATATTAGAACAACAACAAACCCTAACTTAATCATATTGACCATACACATCAAAACTATGATCCTCCAGATCATACCCGGGCCGATTGCCCCAATAGGTCAGGCCCGGAGACTCCTCAGCAGGTGTTGAGGATGTGGGGTCTCCTCACCAATGTTTGGCTGGAAGGGTTAGATGGTGTAGGAGATCGGTCTCCTATTAGTTTGACGAACGGCTTTGCCCAAGATGCTACAAGGGTAATAACCCTAACTTACATTTATTTTATTTTGCATTTTTCATTATCTATATTTCTTTCCTATCGCTCACATAGTTGTTTCTTTCTCTCCGGCATACTTCTGGGTAGCCAGCATGGGCATCAGCTAATCCCTGGTGGACAACACCCATTTCAGGAGAAGGGTCGAATGATACGTCGCTGAGTTGGAAGCTACCCAAGCTTACTCCGCCATGCTTACCGTCTTGGGGGAGACATCTGACCTATAGGCGGAGCTTCAGAAGCAAAAGGTGTTAGAACTGAAGGGATTTAAATATCTATATGATGGTATGATATTATCTATTTTGGTCCTAAGTCATCATGGGATTTTTTTAGCATTACCTAAAAGGCCTCATACTAATGGAGCTATTTTTCCCTTATATGCTCATGATCTTTCCTATGTATTTTTAATATTGGACTATGTTTGCAATCTTATAACCCCAACAATCCCCCCTCAAACAAAGGACCAAATGGCCCCCTGATAAGCACCATTTTTATTGATTATTTTAATTGCTAAATCCATGTTTGACCTATGTTTTTATTGTTTAATTGTGATTTTACCCTAGGTTTTAGGATTTCCTCTTATTTTGGACTTAATTGCAAATTTACACATTTTTTGGATTAATTGGCCACTAATTTTCTGATATATTTTGTAGGCATGAAAGGATCCTAGACCTAGGGCATACTGGGTCAAACCTGAGTCGGATGTGAACCGGATCGAATTATCAAGCCTACGATTAATCCGGGCCGTCCGATTCAAGAGCGGCTAGATCTGAGCCATCCGGGATCATCTGAAGCAATCCGAGCTAGGGCTAGGGTTGATCAAGCACCCTGATCAAGATCTGAAGGTTTCATCCCAATCAGAGCTCGATCAACCATTGGATCAAGCTTGGAGGGCTCTAGATCATCCATTCAAAGATTAGCTTGATCTGGACCATCCGTTGCAAATCTGGAGGATCCGAGCTACCACAAGGCAGATCCTGACCCCAGATCATCATCATCAAAGTTTGGCTCAAATCAGACCAAGATCTGCCGTTGGATCTCCTCCGATCAATCTGAGCCGTCCATTGATTATTACTTAAAGGAAATTTGGCAGCAGCTCTCGGGGTCGCGTTTCCTCGCCGTCTTCTTCGTTCTTCAGTTCTTCTCCATTTTTTTCAGCAATTTCATCATCCAAGGGGCGCGACCCCTCAATTTCTCACCTAGATCAGTTGCTAGGCCATTGGGGAAGGTTCTCGGTGAATTTCCAGCTCCGAATTGGCCAAAACAGAGTTGTTGTGAGGTTTCCGCAGCTCTGTCCTTTATTGCTTCAATCTCGGTTTTGCTCCATCCCTCATCCATCCGAGCAGTTCAGAGGGGTTCCCTGGAGTGCTTGGTTCATCTTCACACCATCCGCGCAATTGGACAATGCCAGATTGAGAGAATCGATTCAGAAATCAGATTGGTTCAGAGTGTGAGCTGGATTTGAATTGTTGAGCTGTTTTTTTTCAATGGTTTGCTGAGCTTGCGGGTTCGAGGCTCACTCTTGCTTGACGACCAAGAAGCAATCGAGCTAGGGAAGGCTTGAGGAGTAGTTTAAGTAGTTACTTTCAGTGTTTTAGTTGTAACTTCATTTCTGCACCTTCAATTCTGAAATTCTGATTAGCTTCTGAAATGTTTCGGTTTGGGATAGTTTTTGCTTAAATTAGAGTTTTAAATCAGTGTTTTAATTAGCTAAATTGTTTGTGTAATGAACTAGTGTATTTAGATCAGATAGTTTTGCTGCAATTTATTTCTGAACTTAGTTTCAAGCTTGCGTGCCATTTCATCCTGCGTACCAACTTTTAGTTCCTGCAGTTCATATCAGTTAGTTTAGTTAAATTCCGAATTGCTTCCTATATTAGTTCAGTAATTCTATCTCAGTTTGCTTGTGAGTTCTGGAGCTTAGTGTTTCCTGAAGTTAGCTTGCAGTTTCTGCACATACAAACCCTTATTTCTGAACTAGAGTTTTCTGCAGCAGTTTTGTTCTTCCCCAATGCTAAATTGTGTATCAAGCTAGCTTCAGTTTTCTTGTTTGCTTTTACTTTGTAGCTTGTCTCCTTCACAAATCACGTGGATTCAATTCTGAAATTGGTTTCACTGATTCGTATCAGTTTTATAAATGCAAATTCAGCTCCAATTCTGCACCACTCCATTTCTGCACATCAAATTCTGAAATTATTTCTGCAAATCTGCATTCTTGTTTGTGCCAAGTTCTGCAATGTTTCCAAACTGATCAGTTCAATTTCTGAGCATTTGTTTTAGTGTAGCAATGAATGGTTACTGAATTAGTGTCCCTGCATCCAGAATTTCTGCATTCTACACTGAATTTCTGCATTTCTGTGCACCATTTTGCATCCAGTTGCGTCTAAGTTGATTGGTTTCCTAGCTCTGAATTTAATCACTCATCTCTGCGCATCAATTGGTTTATAGCTGTGTTTACTGATGCTACATTCGAATTCTGAAGGTTTGACTTCATTTCTGCACTCCTTGCTCTCATTACTGCTGAATTCTACTTCAACATCAGATTTCCTCCACTCATTTCTGCATTAAGAGGTTTCTGAATTAATCATTTAGTTGCTGCACTTTAGTTCCAAGCCGGCATCCTGTATCAAGCAATAACTCAACATTGAATTAGTGCCAAGTTAGACACAGTTCTGGCTTGCCATTGCATTAGAATACAGTTTGCTTTGTTCATTTGTTCTGAAATATGAATTGTACTACATTTCTGCACATTTGTATCTGCAGCCATTATCTCTGCATTTCTTGCGTATCAAGCTGTAAAATCCTGCTTTTGTATCAAGTAAAGAGTTAACATTGATTGGAATCAAGTAGACTTACTTTTCAGTGAACTATTGCACTTCGATTTCAGCTTCCAATGGCATTCAGCAGACTCTGAATTCATCCATTTCTGCCTCTGTTTATTTCTGAACGTTACACCATGCGAATTTCTGTGCACTTCATTCATATTTGATTTTTGAATCTCATTTGTTTGAGTTCATTGGTTGAATGACTTGAGTTGAGTTCATAGCTAAGTTCTTTCCATTTTATCTGCTATTTCATTTTTGATTTCAACCAAACCCAATTCAGATTTATTTGAAACCTGAAAACACGAACGACACCTAAATACAAGCGCAAATCAAACAACGTCAACTAGCCCCGAGAAAAATACGACCTGTGGCCCCTATATTACATTTCCATATTTTTGATTGTAAAAAAAAAAGGGTTTCCAGCATTTCATTCATATTTAAATTTGATGAGCCCATACATTTCGTGACAAATTAATCTAGTATATTTGGGACCGTCACCCCCTCACATGGAAAGCCTATATTCATTTGATGTTCGATCCTCTATCCATTAGGTTTTATTGCCCCTCAGTTCAATTGATTTACTAGGTCTTCCTGTCCCTCGGTCCACCCAACCTACTAAGTCTTCCTGCCCCTTGGTACACCCAATCTACTATGACTTCCTTGCCTAGTCGAAACTAAGACTTTCTGCTTGGTGTCTAGTCCTCTTGATCCAGACACAGGAGCCCCCACTTTCTTTGTTCGAGGTTAATATTTCATTCACATTGCTCAATTAGACCATAACTCTTATACACAGTCGATGGTTAAATCTTCTAGCATTCCGGGCTTTAATACCAACTGTTAGGACCGAAGAAATTTAGATGTCTCCACAATAATATGATATTGTCCACTTTGGACCTAAGTCCTGATGGTTTTACTCTTGGACTCTACCAAAAAGGTCTTATACTAATGAAAATATCTTTCCCTTATAAGTTCATGATCTTTTTCAAGTGTTTTCAATATGAGACTTTCTTTGTAATCATTACAACCTAACAATCCTCACTCAAATGAAGGACCACCATTATTCTCATGCTCTGGGCCTCTCCTCGAGCATCAGGTCACTCTTGACCTACTCAAGACCTCCCCTCGAGCATCGGTTCACTCTTGACCTGCTCAGGATCTCTCCTACTTCGTTTTAAAGTTCCACCCTGATGAGCGTAGGATAGACACATTTTTATACTACTATTAAGGCTTATTCTCTTGCTTTTCTTGGTTTTATTCTATATAGTTGCACCCTATTTCTATGATTGTTGCTACTTTTTCTATCTTGGTTTAGAGAACTATTCTTTGTTGGTTTTCATTGATAGGATAGATTATCAGAGCAAAATGAAGCAAGTTTGAACTAAAAGTCAGCAAGACATGGTTGCATGCTAAGGAGACACAACCATACAGAGGACTGCACCGCGGATAAATTTTGAAACGACCATAACGTCTTGCTCAATTGGAGTTTCAGACTGTTCTTTTATCAAATCGAAGAGGATTTCAACATCTACAACTTTGTTTCAAACCTCAGCCCTTGAAAACAACATCTAGTCATTCCAAAAGGAGCCACATGACCATGCCTCCCCTAGACACGACCGTGTGAAGTTGCACACCCAAACTGCACTGTGGACCAATTTTATAATCGCCATAACTTGTTGCTCGGTTAGAGTGTTGGGATGTTCTTTATATCAAATTGAAGAGAACTTGAAAATATACAACTCTTATGAAGGCATCATCCCTTGAAATGTCACGCCTCGAGGAGCCACATGTCCGACGAAAATCGGACAGCACCTCCCCTATATGATGGATAATATGAATCTTGTACCTACATAATATGGCCTCCATGACCTCCACACATATCTCAACCAACAATATAGTAAATAAACAGTAATTAAAGAAAAATAAACATCCAACACCACTAACAAAAAATGTATCGACGCGGTCACTACAAAACCAAACCAAAAACTCTAAAACGCCCTCCGGGCAGACCAAAACTCCATAACATGCTCAACAAGTCCACAAAGCATGTATATAATGAAATACATCCCAACCATAACTAATAGAAAATGCAAACAAAATGAAAACACTACAAGATCAGCGGAACTGGCTACTGGGCTCTCCTGGCAGAGTCATCTTGAAAAGGAAAAACAAACAAACGATTATGAGTCTAGAGGGACTCCATGGGTATATAATCAGATAGATATGCATGGTTGTAAAAAAGGTCATACAATAGTAACACAGAAGTAGCAGATACAGTCTCAAAGGGAAAATCAGAATACATGATCGGTACTTTATATGCTAGTATATATCCATATCAAACTTACCTGTGGGGTATGATAGCCATAAATCTACGAACTCGAATGGTCACTAGACCATAAACAAATAAAATACCTCCTATATATACATGTCATCCAAATGTAACAATCATAGCTCAAACAAGTACAACAAACACAAATAAATTCAATCTATACAATCGTGCATGTGATGCAATAACATAGTCACCCCTAACACCAGTCGGCTACCGTCACCGGCCATGAGTGAGGTCAAGTGGGAAGGGTTATGACAATTGTACATACTCTGCAATTACTACTCCTGAGTGACCGAGTGGACAGGATACTGGTGGAGGACACCCTCCTACCCAAGTCATATGGGGGAGCACCGCTCTCATCTCTCGTATCACGGGAAAGAGGAGGGATACTTATCTGCTACCATGCTACGGATACCACTACTCATGAGTGGACGAGTGGAGCCTTGACAGGGCAATTGCATACACCCTCCTGATAGTACCACTAATCCATGAATGACTGTGTGTGTAGATCCTGATATAACTGACGACCTGTCTCAACCATAAGGGAGCCAAGGATCGCTAGTTATGCAATAATGCAAAGATAGTGTATGACGCTAACACCCATCAAACAAACCTTAAATGACATGCACAGGTCTGAAGCATAAATCATGACATACAAATAACCTACTAGGTATGCAATAATATAAGGTATCAATAAACGTGTGCACTCTCTCTAAAATTAGAGTATGAAGCATAGAGACTGTATTAAAAATAAATTTGAATAGGTCAAAGGGTCAAGCAGTAAGTATCAAGCAGGATAAATATGAGGCAGATAAAGGCACGTCCTACTACTATTCAAAAAGAAACTATGCATAGGAACCTAAAATATCTACAGAGATAAGATAGAAAGTACTTGCATCATAATATAGTATGTATCTGAGAGAACCTACGTGATCGAACACACGTACAAGGTCAATGTCCTGTATCAAGGACATAACTTAGCTATTTATACAATAACAAATAGCTAAACAAATACCAATCATAAGTAGGATATGTCCCAATTATAATATTTATTTAATTAAATCTAAACAACTCTGGATTCCATCTTAACCTATTTATCACAATTAGGTCATTAGGTAAATTGTCAAATAAAACTCATGACATACCCAAAACACAAGGTAGGACTTGGAATATCACCAAAGGAACAACATTAATAAAACACAACCTTATTTAAAATACCTCTACTAGACTTTCAATCTCCCGTCACAATGGTAGGACATTGACACCATACCACGCCAACATTAGCTAAGCTTCAACACGTTTTGAAGTGTTTTAAGACCAACTTCAATAGGTTGTATTAGAAGCTATATTGTGGTGTTTATAGTATCAATGTTCAAATATAGAAAACATAATGAGTTCAAAGAGGTGATACAATGTTCATGGAAGAGCATCCCTATTCAGTCCACTAGAGAAAGATCAAATTGATCTGCATGATATTATACATGAAATCTTGGAATGAAAGGATGCAATAAATCATATTAAGAAATGATGCAATAAATCATATTTGCTACTCTCAAAGCTTCTCATGCTATCTCCCTCTTCATCTTTGCTTCTTTCCCATTCCCTTAAAGTATAGGTACACTTGCTGAATGACCAAGACACTGAGGAGTGATTCAAGGCAGAACATATAAAATCCAGTGAAATAGAAGATCCCGACCTCAAACCTAGAAACCTACCTGTTTGGGATCAGCCAAAAGAAGCCGAAGAACTGTGATGTATTGTCACTAGAAATGAAGATCCTCGCTCGGCCCAACTTCCGTGAAGGGAAGACCCTAGCTTGCACGGAGGAGGGAGAGCTTCTAAGAAGAAGTAGTGATCGGGTCGGAAAATGGAGTCGTCGCCGCTCTACCTTCAATTGCAATAGAGGAGAGGAGAGGAGTGTCGACATTGGGCTTTCCTTCGCAATAAGGGAGGAACCACACTGGAGAAGGGTTGGCGTCGATAACTCTGCTTTGCGTAGAGAGAAACTGCACAAGACCTTGCGGCAAAATCGTGCAACAAGGGGATTTCGGCGAGGGGAGGGATTTTTTGGCGGAAAAGGAAGGAAAAGAAAATACATAGTGGAAAAGAAAAGTTTACATTTTAGCCCTCCTAAATAGGTTATTTCACATCCAACCTTTATCTTAGGGGTTCTTATGCATTTAAGCCCTCTCAATTCTCTATATCTAACATTCTTTTCCACTAACAAATAGTTGGTCCCTAAATTTTCCTACAAAATTATAACAGATAGTATTAATTTGTAAGCTGCAATAGTACTAAACGAAAACATATAATACGCACCTCAAGTAAATAGATGAGGATAGCGAGCTCTGATTGTGTCCTCGAGCTCCCATGTAGTCTCCTTATCAGAGTGGTGCTACCATCCGACTTTAACCAGCCGGATTATCTTATTTCGTAAGTAAAGCTACTAGTAGTCTAGAATCCGCACAAACATCTCCTCATAGGCCGCGTCAGGATGAAGTGGAATTAATATATCCGATTAAATATGGGATGAATTTGGCACATAGTTCCTCAACATAGAAACGTGGAACACATCGTGAACTCTGACAAGAGATGACGGTAGTGCCAGACGATAAGCTACTATTTCAATCCTCTCTAGAATCTGAAAAAGGGCCTATGTATTGTGGAGCTAGTTTACCCCTGAGGCCGAATCTCTTCACCCTTTGTAAGATCGTTGACGTTGCTAGAGGGGGGTGAATAGCACTTTTCTTCGAATTCTCTCTACACGAGGGTTAGCACAATACAAAAATATAATGAAAAACAATAAGAACAATGCTAACAAGAAGATTTTACTTGGTATCCACCCCGAAGGATGACTAATCCAAGGATCCGCACGAGTACACCATCTCCACTATGAAAAGCCTCCTTCAAGGTAGAGAAAACCTTTACAAGGTCGTCTTCTTCCTCTTTACAAGATCGAAATAAAAGCTAGAGGAAGAGATGATCAATTGGGGCACTAGCAGCACTTTGGTACAGTAAAAAATCGTACCTTCCTCGTGCCAAAAAGTCCCCTTTTTATAAGAGTAAAGAACAGCTTCGCAAGCTGTCCAGCCCCGCTACGAGTCGACTGCTCCTAGGGCGGTCGACTGGCCTAGCTTTAAATGCCAGCCAACGGCTAGTTTTTGGGTTGACTAGTCGACTGCCCCTGGGGCAGTCTACTGGTCGAAGGCTGAAAACCTTCTATGAGTTTCGGAGCTTGCTGGCAGTTGACTACTCCAATGCCAGTCGACTGCCCAGCTTACAATACCACTCCTCCTCACTTCAACGACCCTCCTTCACGTGTGCCTTCAGGTACACTCCTTTGGCTTGCCCCTTGAAGTCTTCTTCCACCGACTATCGTCCCTTGGATGCGCACACAAGCCTTCCCTTGGCTTGCCTCCATGCCACCTTCACGTGTGCCCTTTGAAGTCCACTTCCCGGCTTGCCCTTGGAGTCCTCCTCCCTCGGCTCTCGTCCCTCGGATAAGTCCTCCATGTGTGATTCTCCAAGTTCTACAAACTCAATCACACATATCAAATAACAACACAACACCATAACCTTAAACATATTGGCACACACACATCAAAACCATGATCTTCCCGATCATTCTTGGGCCAATTGCCTCAACAATCTCTCCCTTTTTGATGTGTGACAATATGTTTAAGTTAGGGAGTAAATAATAACCAACAACAGTAATTAACAACAATTGAAAATACATAACATAGCAAAATCCAAGAGGTAACCCTTAACCTATGCCTTCTCCCATTTTCAATTTTCATCATAAACCAAGATTAAACCATAAGTTAAGTTGCAAACCTAACTTACAACACACAACAACAATTGAAAATACAAGACATAGCAAAATCCAAGAGGTAACCTCCCCCTTAACCTATGCCTTCTTCCCATTTTCAATTTTCATCATAATCCAAGATTAAGTCAAAAATTTTAGCTAAAAATCTAACTTAAACCACCCATTCTCCCCCTTTGACACCATCAAAACGATTGCCCACAATAATACTAACCCATGACATCAAATGCGAGAATAACTCATTTCTAAAATTTCACAGTCTGCTGAAAACAACCGTGCCAGTCGACTGCCCCAAGGGGCAGTCGACTGATACTCTGTCAATCAGACATTCAGGTTTCTGAGCCGAAATTCAGAAACCCCCCAAAAATTTCAAAAAATTCTAAAAATTGTAAAAATTTGCAAGCATGTTTGATATGAGATACTATATCAAGGAAAAATATCAGTTCCTCAAAAATGTCAAACATTCTTGACTTTTGACCAAAGTTCAAATTTCTTGAAAATCACTAATTTTGTATCAAGTTTTCAAACTAATTATGGACTCAAACAACTTCTAGGCTTATAGCAAAACATATAAAGCACAAAATGATTTTCAAACGTTTTAAAATGTCCAACTATGATCTTTGGGCAAGATGTCCATTAATTAAACACTTGCTTTCCCCATAGTTGGTCTATTTTTCATACTTTGATACTTTTAATGACCCAACACTATGACACAAGCACAAGTGAATCATATGTATCATCCTAATAAATCAAGCACCACATTCCTATTGTATTGCTCCAAGGTTTATCCTATACTTCTACAAAACACATACCAATGCCTCTTCTTAAGGATGTGAACTCCGATTTGGGAAGAGACTTGGTAAAAATGTTGGCAAGGTTTGACTTTGACTCAACATAGTGTAATTCTATGTCTCCCCTTGCCACATGGTCCTTAATGAAGTGATGCTTCACTTCAATGTGTTTTATTCTAGAATAGTGAACCGGATTTTTAGTCAATTTAATTGTACTTACATTATCACACAAAACCTTGACCTTGGAGTAATGTAACTCATAATCCTCTAAGGTGTGCATGATCCAAAGTAGTTGGGATACAAAACCACCCATTGCCACATATTCGACTTCCGTTGTCGATAAGGCAACACATGGTTATTTCCTACTACTCCAATTAACTAAAGATGACCCAAGGAATTGACATCCTCCACTAGTACTCTTCCTATCTAGTTTGCACCCCGCATAGTCCGAATCGGTGTATCCAAAAAGATCATCATTTGGGGTTCTAGGATACCAAAGCCTGACATTAAGAGTACCTTTAATATACCTTAGGATCCTCTTTACTACCACTAAATGAGATTCTTTGGCACATGATTGACACCTTACACACATACCTACCGCAAATAGTATATCAGGTCTACTAGCGGTTAGGTATAATAGACTACCAATCATGCTCCTATATTGTTTTGAGTCTACCATTTTTCCTTCAACATCACTATCCATTTTCACATTTGTTCCTATAGGGGTAGATGCTACTTTAGCATTTTCTAGTCCAAATATCTTTAGCATTTCCCTAGCATACTTAGTTTGATACACATGAATCCCTTCATTTGTTTGCTTAACTTGGAGTCCTAAAAAGTGGGTCAACTCTCCTACAATACTCATCTCAAATTCATTTTCCATACACTTAATGAATCATATAGGAATTCACTATTTGTGGACCCAAAGATAATATCATCTACATAGACTTGGGTCACAAATATGTCCTTATCCTTAGATTTTGAAACAAAGTAGGGTCAATTGTTCCTCTCCTAAAACCCTTGGACACTAAGAATGAGGAAAGTCTTTCATACCAAGCCCGGGGAGCTTGTTTCAATCTATACAAGACTTTTCTTAATTTGTAAACATGTCTAGGGTAGTTTGGATTTTCAAACCCGGGGGTTGTTCTACATAGACCTCTTCCTTAATGACCCCATTAAGGAATGTCGACTTCACATCCATTTGGTGAAGTGTGAAACCCATATGAGCGGCATAGGCTAGTAAAATTCTAATGGACTCTAATCTAGCTACGGGGGCATATGTCTCATCATAATCAAGGCTCTCTACTTGATTAAACCCCCTAGCTACCAATCTAGCCTTATTCTTAGTAATTTTGCCTTGATCATCTAGCTTGTTCCTAAAGACCCATCTAGTGGTAACAATGGTGCAATTGTTGGGTCTAGGAACCAACTCTCATACTTACTCATTTCAAATTGATTTAGCTCCTCTTGCATAGCTAGTACCCAATCCACATTACCTAATGCCTAATCAATAGATTTCGGTTTTAATTGGGAAATCAAGGCAATTTGACTACTTTGTTCTCTAAAATAAGACCTAGTCCTTATCCCTTGAGTGACATCACCCACTATTTGGTCAATGGGGTGATCTTGGTGATGTCTTAAGGGCCTAGAGGTTATGGGTTCATTGACTATATGATCCTCATCCTCTAGTGTACTTCTCCCTCCCCCTTGATCATTGCCCTTCAAATGTAAGTTTTGGATTCCATGGGCAAGGGGTTGACTTTCTTCTATGTCCTTATCAATTGAGGCTTTCCTAGGTAAGTATTTGTAGATTCATCAAAATCAATATTTGAAGATTCCTCAATGACCTTGGTTCTTTTGTTGTAGACTCTATATCCCCTACTGGTGGATGAATAACCAACCAAAATCCTCTCATCGGCTTTAGATTCAAATTTCCTTAGGTCATCCTTGGTGTTTAGAATGTAAACCTTACATCCAAAGACTCTAAAGTAATGAACTTGTGAAATTTCTCATTCCACAACTCAAATGGAGTTTTACCTAAAAACCTATGAATTAGAATTTGGTTTTGAATGTAACAAGCGGTATTTACCGCTTCGGCCCAAAAGTAGCTAGGTAAAGAATATGCATTAAACATAATCCTAGTGGCTTCTTGTAGGGCTCTATTTCTCCTTTCTACTACCCCATTTTGTTGTGGGGTTCTTGAGCATGAAATTCATGCTTGTACCCATTTTCTAGATAAAATTTTGAGAAGTTTGAGTTTTCAAACTCCCCATCATGGTCACTCCTAATGCGGTTGATTTTGAGGTATTTCTCATTTTCAACCCTCTTACTAAACCCAATGAAAATCTCTAAGGTATCATCCTTATGTTTCATGAAAACACCCAAGTGAATCTAGAAAAGTCATCTACAATAACTAAACAATACTTACTCCCTACTAGTGAGGGAGTGATATGGCAATCAAAAAGATCCATATATAATAATTCTAAAGGCAAAGTAGTGCTAGTTAAGGTTTTACTTTTGTGTAATGATTTTGATTGCTTACTCTCTTGGCATGCATCGCACATCTTGATCTTCTCATACTTGATCATAGGGAGCCCCTTCACCAACTCCTCTTTTCCCACTCTTGTAATGTTCCTCATGTTGATGTGCCCAAGTCTCCAGTGCCACAACCATCCTTATTCTTCTTTAGATATGAGACACTTAGGCAAATTGTTAGAAACATAAACAAGATTAAGATAGTAAAGATTAGCCTCTCTATACCCTTCTAGCATGATATTTTCGAACCCATTTTGTTTGATTAGACACTTTTTAGCATGAAACTCAACTCTATATCCTGCATCACAAAGTTGACTTACACTAAGTAAATTAAATTCCATCCCCTTAGTTAAAAGAACTTTGTGAATAGAGATAGTAGGAGCCACTATTCCCAAATGATACGGTCCCTTCTCTTAGGTAGCTAATAGAGGTGAACTTGCTTACATCTCCGGTCATGTGCCTTAAACACCCGCTATCTACTATCCACATATTTGAGGCTCCCTTCACCTTCACCTATACAACATGGAAAACACAAGATTTTGGTACCCAAATCTTAGTTCCACAAGAATCATTTAAATATTTCTTTGGTACCCAAGTCTTCTTTGCATTTCCCTTAACACTTAGTCTCCTAGAGGCACCCTTTCTACCCATGAGCGAAACAAAGGCTACCTCCTTAATTTTTGGCCTATAACCCAACCCGGCTTTGTTGTAAATGACTCTTTGACTATTTATTATCATATCAAGGTTGCTAGAGCCAACTTGAAACTTTCTAAGTGCTTTGGTTAGGTCTTCTACCTTTTCCCTTAGTTCCTTATTTTCAATTTCAAGACAGGAATCATTTGACATAGTAGAAACATCATGCAAATTATCCTTAAGTTTCATGGATTCTACTTTAAGCATGGCAACTTCATCCTTTAAGTCCCTAATTTTCCTCCTAGCTTTAGCCAAATCCATATTTGTACTAGAAATAATTTTAACAAGAGTAGAAGGGGGTAGACTATATACTTCACTTACCAATGCCTCGGATTCGGATGATGATGAGGCTTCACTTTCATCTTCATTACTTGAGCTTCTCTCATCATCGGATGACTCTAAGTTGTCCACTCCCATAAGTGCGAAGTGTGACACGTGATCTTCCTCCTCCTCCGAAGATGATGGATCATCCCAAGTAGCTTTTAGGCTTGTGGCGCACTTTCCCTTTTCTTTTGACTTCCTCTTCTCACTCTTCTTCTTTTCTTCCTTATTGTCATCTCTTCTCTTGAGTTGTAGACACTCATTCTTCATGTGGCCTTCTTGGTGGCAATTGTAGCAAATGATGTCTTTACCTTTGCTCTTGCTTCTTGACCCTTTCCTACCATAAGACTTGTTAGAGAAATTTTTAAATGCTCTTCTCATTTTCCTTACCATGTAAGCCTCTTGGTTACTATCCATAGAAGCACTAGACTCCTCCAATTCGGATAATGAGGAGTAGATCACCTTCTTCTTCTCCTTCTTCTTTTTGTTCTCCTTTTCTACAATGAATGCTACACCTTTTTCTTTGGAAGAGATGTTAGCTTGCTCATGTAATTCAAATTCACAAAACAAATCATCTAACTTTACCATTGAAAGATCCCTTGATACTTTGTAGGCATCAACCATTGATGCCCATAATGTAGTTCTAGGGAATGATTGTAAAACATACCTCACGACATATCGGTTTTCCACCTTCTCACCAATTACATGTAACTCGTTGATGATTTCCTTTACTCATCCATGCAATTGGCTAACCGTCTCGTTGGGCTTCATGGAGAGTGATTGTAATTGAGCCACCAAGAGGTCCTTCTTTGCCCTCCTTGACTCGTTTGATCCTTCGTTGAGTTCAACAAGTTTCTCCCATAATTTCTTTGCGCTCTTGAAAGGCCCCACCTTGTTGAGTTGTTCCTTGGACACCCCGCATTGAAGTGCGGTGGTGGCCTTGACATTTGCTTGCGCCCTCTTCATGACTTCCTTTGGCCAAGCTCTCATGGGTAGTGGCTCTCCTCTTTCGTTGACGGGTGCGTTGAAACCCTCTACAACACTCATTCAATTCTCAATGTCATTCATCAAATAGTATTCCATTCTACCTTTCCAGTAGGCGAAGTCGTTTCCATCGAAGAACGGAGGCCTTGTGGTGCTATAGCCCTCTTGAAACGCCATTTCTTTATACTCCGGTCGACGGTGAGTTCTCCCGAAGTGAACCGGCTCTGATACCACTTGTAAAATCGTTGACGTTGTTAGAGAGGGGGGTGAATAGCACTTTTTTTCGAATTCTCTCTACACGAGGGTTAGCACAATACAAAAATATAATGAAAAACAATAAAAGCAATGCTAACAAGAAGATTTTACTTGGTATCCACCCCGAAGGATGACTAATCCAAGGATCCGCACGAGTACACCACCTCCACTATGAAAAGCCTCCTTCAAGGTGGAGAAAACCTTTACAAGGTCGTCTTCTTCCTCTTTACAAGATCGAAATAAAAGCTAGAGGAAGAGATGATCAATTGGGGCACTAGCGGTACTTTGGTACAGTAAAAAACCGTACCTTCCTCGTGCCAAAAAGTCCTCTTTTATAAGAGTAAAGAACAGCTTCGCAAACTGTCCAACCCCGCTACCAGTTGACTGCCCCTGGAGCAGTCGACTGGCCTAGCTTTAAATGCCAGCCAACGGCTAGTTTTTGGGTTGAATAGTCGACTGCCCCTGGGGCAGTCTACTGGTCGAAGGCTGAAAACCTTCTGTGAGTTTTGGAGCTTGCTGGCAGTCGACTACTCCAATGCCAATCGACTGCCCAGCTTACAATACCACTCCTCCTCACTTCAACGACCCTCCTTCACATGTGCCTTCAGGTACACTCCTTTGGCTTGCCCCTTGATGTCTTCTTCCACCGGCTATCGTCCCTCGGATGCGCACACAAGCCTTCCCTTGGTTTGCCTCCATGTCACCCTTCACGTGTGCCCTTTGAAGTCCATTTCCCGGTTTGCCCTTGGAGTCCTCCTCCCTCGGCTCTCATCCCTCGGATAAGTCCTCCATGTGTGATTCTCCAAGTCCTGTAAACTCAATCACACATATCAAATAACAACACAACACCCTAATCTTAAACATATTGGCACACACACATCAAAACCATGATCTTCCCGATCATTCTTGGGTCGATTGCCTCAACACCCTTTTCTTGGGTGAAACTTGTAGAAACACATGGTCACCTACAGAGAACTCCAAAAGTCTTCGTCTCTGATTAGCATAACTCTTCTGGCGATCCTGCACCTCGGACATCTTGCGTCTAACGGTGTGAACTAACTCTATCTCATACTAAGCTCTCTGGCGTCCTAGCAACTGAGATTTCCCAACCTCTTCCCAGATGGTGGGTATCTGACAAGCCCTATCATATAATGCCTCAAACAGTGTCATCTGGATAGTCGAATGGTAGTTGTTGTTATAGGCGAACTCAACTAAATGTAAGTTGTCCTCCCAACTACCTCTAAAATCCATCATACAAGATCTCAGTAAATCCTCCATAGTCTGAATGATCCACTCTAACTGTCCATCTGTTTATGGATGAAATGTTGTACTGAAACAAAGTTGAGTACCCATGGTCTGCTTCAGACTTTGCTAGAACCGAGATGTGAACTGTGGGTCTTTGTCTGAGATAATGTTTAGTGGAACACCATGCAGCCTGACAATCTCTCGGTAGTACAACACTGCTAATCGGTCTAGAGAGTTCATCTTTCGGATCGATAAGAAATGTGCCGACTTGATTAATTGATCAACGATCACCCATATCGTGTTGTGTCCTCTCCAGGTCCTTGGTCCATAAAGTCCATGGTGATTTGCTCCCATTTCCACTCAGGTTTTTAGTGCTTAGCCTTAACCTGCTAACATACTAGACATCTGGCTACAAAATCCGTGATATCTTTCTTCATTTTATTCCACCAGTAGGAACGTCTCAAGTCACAGTATATGCGGGTCCCTTTCGGATGAATAGCGAAATGAGAGCGATGAGCCTCCTAAAGCAATTCCTCCATGACCAGATGTGACTCAGGTACGCATAATCTCCCTCGGAAATACAAAACATCCTTAACATCTCTGGTAAACTCGGTTTGCTCCCCAGAGATTACTCTGCTGCTAAGGAACTGCAGACGCTAATCACTGGCCTGAGCCTCTTTGATCTATGCCCTGATCGGTGACTAAGCAACTATAGTCACAAGAATACCCCTCTAGTCTGGCCCTGCTTCTCTAGGCTCAACATAGAGAAACCCTGAACCAACTTCATGACCATCATTCGGTAACAGGCCAAAACCCGTCTGGATTTTCTGCTTAATGCATCTACCACTACATTAGCTTTTCCTGGGTGATAGCTAATGATACAATCATAATTCTTTAGGAACCCCATCCATCTCCTCTGTCGAAGATTGAGCTCCTTCTGAGTGAAGAGGTATTTGAGACTCTTGTGATCTGTAAATATCTCAAATGTAATACCATATAGATGGTGTCTCTAAATCTTTAGTGCAAAGATAATGGCGGCAAGCTCCAGATCATGTACTAGATAGTTCTTCTCATGTTCCTTCAGCTAATGAGAAGCATAAGAGACTACCCGACCATGCTGCATCAATACCACACCTAAATCCTAATGGGACACGTCGATGTAGAGCACGAAATCATCCTCTCCCGAGGGCAATACCAAAACTGGTGTAGATACTAGCTGCTGCTTCAGCTCTTGATATTTAGTCTCGCAATCCTCTGACCAAGTAAACTTCACGCCCTTTCTGGTGAGGCGATCAGTGGGGTGGCAATATTGGAAAAACCCTCTACAAAGCGTCTATAATATCCCGCCAAGCCTACAAAGCTACGCAACCCCTGTACTGACTAGGCTGCTCCCAACTAGTGATAGCCTCGATCTTCTATGAATCCACTGAGATGTCGCTGCTAGAAACCATATGTCCAGAAAACCCACAGAAGACAACTAGAAAGCACATTGCTGAATTTCACATACAATTGCTCCCATCGGAGCGTCTCCAAGATGATACGAAGATGTCGTACATGCTTCTTCTTGAAATTGTTGATGCAGTCTGGCCCTGATTGTTGTTTTGGTGTTGACATCGATTTTAGTTTAGGTTGATTATGGTTATGATGATTATGATTAAGTCCTGATCGAGGATTAGGCATGATATGGAGAATCCTAGCCTGGAGGGCTAGGTGTTGGAAAATCCTAACCTAGAGGGTTAGGTGTGAAAAGTCCTAGCTTGGAGGGCTAGGTGTTGGAAAAGTCCTAATTCGGAAAGGTTGGGTGAAAAGTCCTAGCTTGGAGGGCTAGGTGAAAAGTCCTAACTTGGAGGGTTAGGTGCAAATTCCCATCCTGGAGAATTAGGTGAAAAGTCCTGGCTTGGAGGGTCAGGTGCTTAGCTTGGAGGGCTAGGTTGGATGAAGTTCTAACTCGGAAGGGTTGGGTGAAAAGTCATAGCTTGGAGGGTTAGGTGAAAAGTCCTAGCTTGGAGGGCTAGGTGAAAAGTCCTAACTTGGAGGGTTAGGTACAAATTCCCAACTTGGAGAGTTAGATGGAAAAATCCTTATCTTGGAGGGCTAAGATGAATGAAACCCTAGCTTGGAGGGCTAGGTTTGAGTCCCTGGATCGGTCTGGTGACCGATCAGGGACATTGGCACACTGCTCCTTCGTGGATCGATCTGGTGACCGATCCAGCGATGTCTGATCGGACTGGTGACCGATCAGGGAGCACACAGTGAGGTTGGGAACCTACTGTGTGGCTCCTGAACGGTCCGGTGACCAATCAGGGAGCAGGCTGCTTCCTTGCTGCCTTGCTCCTGATCGGTCTGGTGATCGATCAGGGAGCGGGAAGTGAGTGAGTTCCCTTGCTGATCAAGTCCTGAACGGTCCGGTGACCGATCAGGGACTTAGGAGCTGATTAAAAAATCACTGTTCATCTATCCTGATCGGTCTGGGTGACCGATCAGGCTTCACTCTGATCGGTCTGGTGACCGATCAGGCTGTGTTGTCGTAAGAGCTGGGAATCCCAGCACAGCAGTAGATCGGTCTGGTGACCGATCCACAAGTCCTAGATCGGTCCGGTGACCGATCACTTTAATTCAAACTGCACTGTCAGACGCGGTCAGAGCGTCTGATCGTATCCGATTCGCTACTGTTTGCCTCTGATATTTGATTTACTGTATGATTTACTGCTCTAACAGTCTGATTAAGCTGCAGGTGATAGGGGAGGATTCAAACACTCAAGGAGAGGTTAATGGA
The DNA here is from genome assembly GCA_024364735.1 of Boesenbergia rotunda. NCBI lineage: Eukaryota > Viridiplantae > Streptophyta > Magnoliopsida > Zingiberales > Zingiberaceae > Boesenbergia > Boesenbergia rotunda. The sequence goes on from JAGFNQ010003890.1 coordinate 57,268, forward strand.
GGCTTTCCTTGGAGCAGGTTTGTCCGATTCTCCATTTCAGGTTGCAACGGCCAAGCTGCAGACTGGAGCCGAGACTGGGGCTTGGCTGAGGGGATCTCAGGAAGACCAGAGAGGGCTCAGTGGTAGCTGGCGTTGGCAGTGAGGTAGCTGGAGGCTACGGAGGATGTTGTCACCTGGTGCTATGTAGAGAATCAAAAGGGCGGAAGTTGGCTTCGTGGAAGTAGAGTTCGAAAACTTGTGTTCTTGCCGCGCCTTATGTTCTCCACAACTTGCTTGCTGTGTTCTTGAAGTTTTCATCAATTTGAGCAAGCGATCGAGAAGCAATCATCCATTACTTGAGCGCTTGAAGGAGAGAACAAGGAGCTTGGAGTCCGACAGTGGGAAGTCACGAAGAAGGGTTCTTGCGTGAGATCGCCACTGGGTGGAGCTCAGGGAAGCTCGCTGTGTTCTTGTCCTTGCTAAGTGTTTGAGTAAGATCCTTCTTGTTGTTTCTTTGTGCTTAAACTTTATCTGTGATTGAAACGTTGTGGAGAGGTTTCTCCACCGAGAAGGAGGTTGTAGGATCGGAATGCACGTGAGAGGGGGGGTGAATCACGTGTGTTTAAAAAAATTATATTTTTCAGAGTAAAAAGAATGCGTTCGTAAAGTCGTGCACAGCGGAAACAAAAGAAACGATAAAAAATGACCACACAAAACACGAATGAGTTTTACTTCGTTCAGAGCCTTCGGCGACTCCTACTCGAAGGCCCAAGTCCCTCGGACCTTTTCTGTGGATAATTCACTAAAACTCTCTACCAGAGACCCCCGGTAGAGTAGGCGAATACAGAAGATAGAGAGTGTGACAACCTCACACTCTCTAATAGAAATGAGTACAGATAATGCAGTAATAAAATCGTTACCAAAAAAAATTATCTGAATGAGTTTGGATGTTAAGGGTGGTCTTCCAGCAGTAATTGGACGTAGACGAGTTGGAAGACAGGCCGTAGCAAAAGAGCGTGGAAGCACCGAGCGTGAAAGCGTGAAGAAGAGATGATGGCGTGTGTTTTTCTTTTCTGTGCTAATTCTCATGCTTTTTATAGAGGACTTCTCGAGCTTTGAGTTTCATCTAGATCCTATTTTTGTGCAGCGCTTTATCCATCATTTGAAGTAGCACAACTCAATCTGCTTTATCCATCATTTGAATTTCTATTAACAAAAAAAATAATAGGAATAGAAATTCATCTTACCCAAGCTGTGGATAATAATAATATGAATGAATTTATTATTATTAATAAGAATAAATTTATTCTTTAATAAAATTTCAAATTAAAAAATAATGAGGAGTAATTTTGCAGAATTCACCTGCAAAATCAACTTAGTCCATATACCAAATAAACCCTGTAAACCAGAGTTAGTATAATAATAAAATGGACTAAAATGTGAAATATTCAAAGGTAATTAGATCCCGTCCACATCCGGACCAGGATCTAACCAGGACTCAACTTAGATCACCCAAATGGGTCTAAGTTGGACCGCGCCTAAAGTCCCAAAATGGGACCCGTCCTCACTGGTTCGCTCCTCCAGTGACTTACCTTACTTACCCTTTGTGCAGTTTTACTTGACTTCTTGACCTACCAGGACTTTTTGTTAGGACTCAACCACCCTGGTCTTTCTGCCAAGTCTCCACCAACTTGGTCTTCAGCCAGTTGTCAGGCCTCGCGGACCCAATTGGACTTTCTGCCAGGACTCAACCATCCTGGACTTCAGCCTAGTGTCTGGTCCTAAGTCTTTCAATCCTGCACACTTGGTAAAGAGGTTAGAACCATAACAACCTAACTTTAACCTGTTTGTCATTCATCAAAACTTGAGTTTGACCGTTAGTGTAAACTACACCAACAATCTCCTCCTTTTTGATGCAATGACAACCTGGGTTAAAATTAGAAAAATAACATGTAATAGCAATAAGTACACCCATAATATGTAAATGACATGCTCTAAAATCAAGGTTGTTTTAATTTCTAACTCTTAACCGTATAACCCTCCCCCTTTGGCATTCATCAACATAAAGAGATATTAGGCAACCAAGTCTTAAACAAATAATAAGCACTCAAGGATTAAGAAAATAAAAATGGTGCTTAAAAAACAGACCAAGGTTCTAAACTAATCCAGAAGGGGGAAGTCAAATTCTCAATTTAACATGAAATGGACTAGGTTCAAAACATAAGTGTCTAAATTTGACTTCAATAAATCATGTTTTTTTTTCAAAAGTTATAGATGTAATGCTTAGAGACAAAAATCTAAGTATTTGAAACCACAGAAAATGAATGTTTAGCAAAAAGGATTTTTCAAAATATTTTCAAGGAGTAACAAAATAGTCAAACATGTTTACAAGAGTTTTTCAAAATAGGTGAAAATATTAAAAAAAATATTTCAAGGGTTAAGGCATTTGTAGAAGATAGGGGTAATAAGTATTTTGTAAAGAAAATTCGCCCCATGTATATTTCTTTTTTGAAGATAGTGTTCTTATTTCTTTCTTGAAGATAGTGTTTAAGGATAAGATTGTAAGACCAAATTTCAAGCATGGTTTTAACAAGCTAGATTCAAAGTATATTTTCAAACGATTTTCATAAAGCTAGTTTAAACAAAATAAGTGAAAGCTAAGGATAATTTTCCAAAAAAAATTCTTTCAACACTGTTTTCAAAAGAGAGAAAAAGGCTTAAAAAAATTTAGGAATAGTTTGAAAAGTAATTTCAAGGTTAAGTAAAATTCTCAAAAATAACCAACATATTTGAAAGACACACAAAATAAGAAAGATTTTGACTTAAGCTCCTCCTAAACTAAGTAAGAATCTTAGTCCATTCTAGATGTCTAATTTTAGTTACTAGCTAACTATCTAAAGAATAGTAGTGTTCACCAGATTAGTCAAGTCAAGTTTTAGTGTCTAGCTAAGAAAAACTACTTGACTTGATCAATATGAAGTTGATATTTAATGCCCAGACTTGCTACGATGCACAGACTTAAGCATTCTGAAGTCCAGGCAAAGTCCTATGCATCTCACAACCGTTCTATGTTTTGCAGGCACAAGCAAATTAACCTTAATGTGTTTTGTGAGATGCGGCTACATAGATCTATAGGTTCATGCAGTTCTAGGGGTCAAACTTAGGCTAAGTCCTCCAACTTCGAAGTCAAGTTTTAAACATTCAACTCAATTTTGGAAATACATGATCAGGTTAGTATTGAAAACTGAAGTTTGAATACTAAAATTAAGTTAATTCAAAAAAAATTAAGTGTCAAGCAGAATATGTGAGTTGATTTATCAGAAAGGTAAAAATGATCAGGTTAGTCCTAGTCTACAACACACATTCCTATTAACCTCCTTAAATTGCTAAATTCAGATTCAGGTAGTGGTTTAGTAAATATATCTGCTAAGTTAGCCTTAGATTCAACATGATTAAGTTCAATTTCCCCTTTATTTACATGATCTCTAACAAAATGGTGCTTAATTTCTATATGTTTGGTCCTAGAGTGGTGGACTGGGTTTTTGGTTAGGTTAATTGAACTTAGATTATCTATAAAGATTTTAACTTTCTTAAACTCTAAGTTAAAGTCTTTTAAGGTATGCATCATCTAAAGTAACTGGGCTACACATTCTCCCATAGTTATATATTCAGCTTCAGTGGTAGATAGGGCAACACAATGTTGCTTTCTACTGAACCAACTCACTAGTGAGGGTCCTAGTAGTTGACACCCACCACTAGTACTTTTTCTATCTAACTTACAGCCAGCATAGTCTTAGTCAGAGAATCCAATAAGTTCAAATTGGGCTGTTCTAGGGTACCAAATTCCTAAATTTTCTGTCCCTTTAAGATACCTAAATATTCTTTTAACTAGGGTTAGATGTGATTCTTTAGCACAGGTTTGATACCTAGCACACATACTAACTGCAAAGAGAATATCAGGTCGACTTGCAGTTAGGTAAAGGAGGCTGCCTATGACACTTCTATAATACTTAAGATCAACAGGTTTGCCATTTGGGTCACTGTCTATGGTCTGATTGGTAGACATAGGTGTTTTGATTTCTTTTGCATTATCCATTCCAAATTTTCTAAGTAGTTCTCTAGTGTATTTTTGTTGATAGACAAAAGTACCCTCACTAGTTTGTTTTATTTGTAGCCCTAAAAAGAAGGTTAATTGACCTACTAAACTCATTTCAAATTCATTTTCCATTGAAGTTATAAATTCTTGCAAAAAATTTGAGTTAGTTGAGTCAAATACTATATCATCTACATATACTTGGGCTATAAAAATATCAGATTTTAAGGTCTTAACAAATAGAGTTGGATCAATTTTACCTTGGTTAAAGCCTTTAGATACTAGGTAGTTAGACAGTCTTTCATACCAAGCTCTAGGGGCTTGCTTAAGTCCATATAGAGCTTTCTTAAGTTTAAAAACATAGTCAGGATATTCTAAGCTTTCAAAACCTGGGGGTTGACCTACATAAATCTCTTCCTTAATTAGACCATTTAAGAAGGCTGACTTAACATCCATTTGATACAACTTGAATCCCTTATGGGCTGCATAACCTAAAATCATCCTAATGGACTCAAGTCTAGCTACAGGTGCATAGGTTTCATCATAATCAAGTCCCTCTACCTGGCTAAACCCCTTAGCTACTAACCTGACCTTGTTTCTAACTGTTTCACCTTGTTCATTAAGCTTGTTCCTAAAGACCCATTTAGTTTCAATAAACTTTTTACCTTTAGGTAAGGGTACTAAATCCCAGACTTGATTACGTTCAAATTGGGCTAACTCTTCCTGCATAGCTATGATCCAATCAGGGTCAAGTAAGGACTCTTCTACAGTCTTGGGTTCAATTTTGGAAATTAAGGCAATCTGGCTAAGGTTTCTAAAAGCTGACCTAGTCTGAACCCTTAATTCTGGATCACCTATGATTTGATCAGTTGGGTGGGCTGAGCTAACTCGAACAATTCTAGTTTGGTTGGGTTCAGGTTCAGGTTCAATTAGATCATGGTCTTGGTCCTCAGTTGGGTTTTCATCTGGGTTGGTGGTGGACCTGATAAAATCAATGGGTTGATAGATGGTTTGATCAGATTTGTTTGTGTTAGTGATATGAGAGAAGTGTCCTAAGGCAATCGCCTTATGATTGTAAACATTTATTTTAATAAATGATAATTCACTATTTGAGTATACATGTTTGTGTATTTGATTGGGATCTTAAACTCATCTACTGAATGTCCGCAATACAACTCACAGCATAAGAGAATTTGTGATGGGATCACAACTAGTGATTATCTCTAAATGTGTAAATGTGAAGTATTGAAAATATCCCTAGTCGATGAATTGATAAAAACGGACACTATCAATTCTGTTGAGACTAGCATGGGTTATTCTCTAATCAGCTGATTCTCACTGGCTGGTGATATTGGGATGTCCGGAGATAAACATGGATGCTAGTTAAGGGAACTAGTTCATTGGAGTGACTAGCTGTAAAACTTCATATGGTTATCTATATAGATATGTCAATGAAGTTCTTACTGCAGCTTAAGTGCGATGTTCCTTTGACTTGCGGTGTTCAAGTCATCTTGGTCATGGAGACTTATACTTTAACATCTTAAGCAAGCATCTCCAAGGAGGTGTGGACCCAAGATGATTGGGTATGAGCCAAAGTGCCCGAAGAAGTTTGAACAGCCTACAAAGGATTCACCACTCCTTGCGAGGAGATGTATACCCAGGCCTATCGTCGGATTGTTACTCAAAACCTCTGGCCAGAGTATATCATGTTAAGAGTGCGAGTCTCTTAAATACATGAGAGTAATTAGAAATCCAAAGGACGAGAAAGACATTACTTGGGCTAGGTGTGACGTAGTCAGCCTAGTGGGGACTGACACAAATAGACCGTGTCCTGAACCAAGTGGGTATAAGATGGTGAAGGGAATGGGGCATGATTCATTAGAGCTGCTGAAGGGTTTCAGAATAATTTCTTCTGAGGTCAAACCGTTGATCTTTCGATTAATTGGGGATCATGATGTACTACTAGGTGTCACTCATGATCGTTCTATAATTAGTTGATTATAGACGGCCAACATAAATCGAAAGCCTATTTAGTCACACGCAATACGAGTAATCCGAGGGATTTAAAACGAGTTGAAAATTAGATTTTCCGATCAAGAGAAATAAGTCGAATCTGAGTTAATCAGAGGCGCAATGGAAGCTAAAAATGGCTAAGTCTTTTGAAGGCTTATTGGGCGAATTAAATAAGTTTAATTCGCGACCGGTTCGGGTTGGTTTGGCTGGCCAAAGAGGGTGCTAACCCTCCTTGTGGTGGCCGGCCATTAAAGGGAATTAAATCAATTTATTTGGTTTAATTAATAAAATAAATCTAGTGTGATTTGTTTTATAAATTATGGATAAATAAATTTGTATAAAGAAATTTATATAAATAAATTTGTAGAAATTTATTCCTTTTATGGAAGTTAAAATAATTCATGAATTGGTTTATTTTAATTTTATAAAATCAATTAAGAATTGATTTTTCCATAATAAGAAAGTTTATAAATTTCTTATAAAATTTATTTCATAATTTAAAGAGAAGAAAAATTTGTTTTATTATAAATTAGTTATAATAAGACTCGGCTTAAACTGAATAATTAATAAGAGAATTTATAAGATAAATTTCTTATAACTAATTCCGTTAATTCCGTTAAGAGGGAGACTTAGCAAAGGAGTTGCTACTATATAAAGGAACCAAAGGCAAGCCCTTATTCCCAATCAACTAATCAAGTTGTGAAGAGCTCTCCCTCTCTCTCTCTTCTCTTCTCCCTCCCCTCTCCTCCATTAGGGTCGGCGCCCACTTGGTGACCTAGGGCCGGCGCCCTTCCTCCATCTAGGGCCGGCGCACCTCATCCACTTCCTTGGGTTGTGGCGTGAGCATTCAAGAAGAAGGAGAACTCGAACAAGAAGAAGAAGAAGCGGATAGCGACTCCTCTCTTCTCGGAATTCGATTCCGTTACTTCATTGGTTAGTTTCCTAATTTTTCTCTTGATCTTCTAAGTTGTGCCCATAGAGAATCTAGTAGTTCTCGTCGGCACAAAACTCGTGACTTTGCGAAGTCATCCCGAAGAGAACTCGGCATGGATGCGAATAGAGGCGGAGCTTCCAAGGGACGCTACGGTTGGATCTCGTCCCTTACTTCGAGTTACGAGAGGTACTTAGTAAATTAGTTTACTTTTTCCGCAAAGTTTTAATTTATGATTATGTCAACACATCATAAGGTTGCATGCTAGATACGTGGTTAAAATAATTTAGGAAATTATTTTATGCTAATTCTTCCGCTGCACGTAAAAATTTAAAATTTTACGAACCCGTATCCTTGTCGACATGCACCCGGTCCCAACAGTTTGGACTAGATTTTTCATCAAATTTTACATTTGTAGTTTCTTCAATCCTTAGAGTTGTTTTGTTATAAACTCTATAGGCTCTACTGGTAAGAGAATAACCTAAAAAGATACCTTCTTCAACCTTAGATGTGAATTTTCCTAAGTGTTCTCTCGTATTTAGTATATACACTTTACATCCAAATACTTTAAAATATTTAACATTAGGTTGTTTGTTATAGTAAATTTCAAATGAGGTTTTTCCTAAATTTTTATTTATAGTTATTCTATTTTGTACATAACAGGCTGTACTGACAGCCTCAGCCCAAAGGTATTTAGGTAGGTTGAATTCATTGAGCATTGTTCTGGTTGCTTCTTGTAGTGTTCTATTTTTCCTTTCTACAATTCCATTTTGTTGAGGTGTTTTAGGGCAGGAGAATTCGTGGTGGTAGCCATTTTCTAAACAGAATTGGTTAAATTTTTGGTTTTTGAATTCTCCGCCATTATCACTCCTAAGTCTTTTAATTTTCACCCCTTTTTCATTTTCTGTTAGTTTACAAAATTGAGTAAATATTTCAAATGTTTCATCTTTATTTTTTAAGAATTTGACCCAAGTGAATCTTGAATAGTCATCGATGATTACTAAACAATATAGGTTCCCACTAATTGATTTTACCCCATGTGAGTCAAACATGTCTAGGTGAATTAATTCAAGAATTGATTTAGTTTGAGTTCGATTAGTTGGTTTGTGAGTTGATCTAGTTTGTTTTCCTTGTTGGCAAGCATTACATATGGTTGACTCAAGGTTAGGTAATTTTGGTAGGCCTCTAACTAAGCCATTTAGTGTAGGTAGTTTTCTAAAGTGAATGTGTGCAAGTCTTCTATGCCAAAGCCAACTCTCATCCTTATGGGTTAAAAGGCAGTTTGCTAAGGGTCGGGTTAATCTAATTTCATAAATGTTGTTGTGCCTATGTCCTCTAAGTGTGATGTCGGGGTTGTCAGTGTGTTTGATCAGACATTCATTAGATAAGAACTTAACCTTATATCCAGTGTCACATAATTGACTAATACTTAGTAAATTAAAATAGAAGTTCTCAACAAGTAAGACATTTTTAATTATAAAATCAGATTCAAGTTCAATATTGTCTAGACCAATTACCTTAAGTTTACCGTTGTTTCCAAAAGCAACGATCCCTTGTCGTTTGTACTTGAGTTCTGTAAACTTGGTGGGATCCCCAGTCATGTGTCTGGAGCACCCACTGTCGATAATCCATTTATTTTCCTACAGTTAAGTATGATTGATTAGAATTCAAGTTGATGTTCAGTTTAATCTTTTTGAAAAGGTTAATTTTAAGTTAAGTTCACATTTTTGAAAAAGATTGAAAACAGAAAACATTTGAATTTTGAAAAACTTAAAAAGAATTTTTGAAAAAAAATTGAAAAAAAACTTAAAAGAATTTTTGAAAAAAAAACTTGAGAAAAAAACTTAAAAAAAATTTTGAAAAAAAATTTTGAGAAAAAAAACTTAAAAAGAGTTTTGAAAACAATTGAATTAATATTTGATTTTGAAATTTGAATTAATTAAGAGCTAAGTTTAAATTTTGAATTTTGATTTAATTGATATTTAAATTTGGATTTAAAAGGTAAGATTTTAAATTCAAGTTTGAGTTTTAAATTATCAATCAATGATTTGAACTTATTATCCTTATTCATCTCACTTGATCTAAGTTATCAAACAAAGGGATCCTATGATTTGTGTGAGATGAGTTTGAGTTTGATTCATAAAAGAAATTAATCTGACCTTTTGTTAGATTCGGGTTTGACAAGAAGTAGTTTAAAAGTATACTTCGATAATTAGCTTCCAGGCGGGAGGCGAGGCACAGGGGCCTTCTTTGGCCGAAACCTTATTGGAGCAACAACCTCTTTCTAGACAAAGCTGCTTAAGGAAGTTGTACTTTAACCTTACCTGTTGAGACACCCTAGTCTAACTAGTCTAGGATGTGTCGAGATAGTTTCGGCTAGTTCTCCTCGAGAGTCTATCTAGCGTACCGTTATCTCGACCCACCCTAATACTAAGTAGGTCAAGAGTCAGATTAACTTTTAAGACTAGTCCTAAGTGCCCAACTGGGCAAAGGCTGATTTTGAGGTGCCAACTAGTTTGGAGCCTCCCCCTAAATGATAGGTGGGGTGTTTAGGGTCAATGTAATGAATGTCCTTTTTGGGAACATAATATTGATTCTGCCCTACTTGCTTTGTTAGGTAAGCTTTTGGGACCCATGCTTTACATTGCTTTTTGCGTGAGTGGACAAAGGAGAAAAAGGATCTTTGGGCCGATCCTGATTTAAAACCTATCCCAGACTTATTGTACATGCCCTTTTGTGATCCAAGTATAAGGTCAAGGTTCTTGGATCGAGTTGTAAAAGTTGCTAGTAGATCCTTAAGTTTTTGAACTTCACCCTTAAGGGTGGAGTTTTCATTTTCAAGTTTAGAAATTTTTGAGTTTAATTCAGTTGTGTTTTGATTTAGAATTTGCTCCTTAAGGTCTTGATTTTCCTTAAGGAGCTGATCAGTCCTAAGCTCAGATGCATCTAATCTCTTATTTAAGACAGAAATAATTTTAAAGAACTTTTCATTCACTGAATCTAAATATACCTTAGTCGAGCCGTCCGAAAATAGTCCGATCTCTTGGCTCGACTCGTATTCGGAATCCTCGTCTTGCTCCGAGTCCGATTCTGGTCCGGTTGCCATCAGTGCGAGGTAGCTTGCGTTCTTTGGTTGTTCATCGTCGGAATCGTCCGAGCTATCATCCCACGTGGCTTGAAGAGCTTTCTTCTTTTTGTTCTTAGTGGGTTGGTCCTCCTTCTTGTAAGGGCATTCATGTTTGAAGTGCCCTTTTCTGTTACAGCCGAAGCAGATCATTTTGCTTTTACCTTCAGTGCTGGAGGGCTTCATTACCTTTTGAATATCTTTCTTTGAAAATTTGTTCTTCCTTCTGGTGAACATTTTTCTTATCAAATTCACCAGTTGTTCTTCTTCATCTGAGTCAGAGTCTGACTCATCTTCAGGTTCTTCTTGAATTTTTCTCTTTGATTTGGCTTCTTTTGGTGAACCTGCAAATAAAGCTAGCCCTTTCTCGACCTTGGCGTTAGTTTGCTCATGCAGCTCTAATTCACAAAATAGTTCATCCAGATTAATTTTTGAAAGGTTCCTAGAAATTTTATAGGCATCTATAATAGATGCCCATAGTGAATTTCTAGGGAACGCATTTAACGCATACCTTATGATGTCCCGGTTCTCCTGTTTGTGCCCGATCATGTGGAGTCCATTCAATATGTTCTTAATCCGGGCGTGGAGTTGACTTGCTGATTCTCCTTCCTGCACATATGGGAGAGCACCGCTCTCATCTCCTAGTATCACGGGAAAGAGGAGGGATACCTATCTGCTACCATGCTACGGATACCACTACCCATGAGTGGACGAGTAGAGCCTTGACAGGGCAATTGCATACACCCTCCTGATAGTACCACTAATCCATGAATGAATGTATGTGTAGATCCTGATATAACTGACGACCTGTCTCAACCACAAGGGAGCCAAGGATCGCTAGTTATGCAATAATACCAAGATGGTGCCTGACGTTAACACCCATCAAATAGACCTTAAATGATATGCACAGGTCTGAAGCATAAATCATGACATACAAATAACCTACTAGACATGCAATAATGTTGTATATCAATAAACCTGTGTACTCACTCTAAAATCAGAGTATGAAGTATAGAGATTGTAATGAAAATAAATTTAAGTAGGTCAAAGGGTCAAGCAGTAAGTATCAAGCAGGATAAACAAGAGGCAGATAAAGGCGCCCTGCTATTATCCAAAATGAAACCATACATAGAAACCTGAAATATCTACAGAGATAAGTTAGAAGATATCCGCCTCGTAATGTAGTATGTATCAGAGGGAATCTACGCGATCGAATACACGCACAAGGTCAATGTCCTGTATCAAGGACATAGCTTAGCTATTTATACAATAGCAAATTAGCTAAACAAATACCAATCATGAGTAGGATATGTCCCAATTATAATATTTATTTAATTAAATCTATACAACTCTAGGTTTTGTGTTAACCTATTTATCACAATTAGGTGATTAGATAAATTCTCGAATAAAACTTATGGCATACCCAAAACACAAGGTAGAACTTGGAATATCACCAAAGGAACAACATCAATAAAACACAATCCTTAAAGTACCTCTACTAGACTTTCAATCTCCCGTCACAATGGTATGACTTTGACACTATACTACGCCAATAGTAGCTGAGCTTCAACATGTTATGAAGTGTTTTACGACTGTATTAGAAGCTATGTTGTGGTGTTTCTAGTTTCAGTGTTCAAATACAGAAAACATAGTGAGTTCGAAGAGGTGATACTGTTAGTAGGAGTCCTTGAGCCAATTATGTGATGATTGACTAAGGACCTTTTGCATCATATTCTATCATTAATAAAGGCATGTTTGATTACTATACTTACTTTATATTTGTGTCAAATAACTAAGTATAATAATGTCCTTGGGTAGTATGTTTTTATCTACATCATATCGATTGGTTGAATCCATAGTGAGATGATATAGAGAATACTATACTAAACCATTCCTAGTCAAGCATTAATATTGAAGGACAATATTAATACATGGAGACTAGCATGTAGGTCAATTGATGACTTGGGCTCACAAGTCATGGATATTTGATATCAAATTGACACATGGGTATACATTAGAGAATATGTACTGAATTGACCTGCCATGAGAAAGTTGCATATATTATCATATGAGTGTCATAAACTTTCTTATATGACTATTAGTATAAATAGTCCTTAGTCCTGAAGTCACTACGGTTCCCCATATAAGGAGTTATGTACTTTGGTATCGTCAAGCGTCACCCATAATAGTGTGGACTATAAAGGCGATCACTGGATATGTAATGAATTATGCGGAGGAATGTGAGTGATGTAGATGGGATCTATCCCTCCCATATGACGGGAGTGATATCTGTGGGCCCCTTGATCGAGTATGACTACTAAAATGCATGATCATGCTCAAATAAGTCAATATGAGATATTGAGCTCATTTGTTTGAGTGAGTCTACTCGGGGATCAAGAAACACAAAGATTGATCAAGGATGCCGCGGTCAATGCCACATTGATCAATCTAGATATCGAGGATGGAAGGACAAGGTCATATATTGTTATAGTCACGGAGGTTAAGTTGGATCTCGATTTTCTCGTCACTTGGGTAGCAATGATGCATTGCTAGATGTCGCTCATTGCTTATATGTCTAAAGTGATTTAGACACATTGCTAACATTACAAGAACCTATTTGGTCACACACTAAGGACACAATGCTTCGAAGATTAATTGATCTTAGTTTGACTAAGATTTGATCCGAATTGGATTAATTGAGTTAGACTCAAGTAAATCCAATTAGATTATGGGATTGAGATCTAATTTGAGTTTGACTCATTTAGATTAGACTCAACCACATTGGAATGAGATATTAATTCATTAAAATGTTTAATAAATTAATAATAGAGGAAGATGAAAAATTTCTCTTCATTGGATAAAGAGAAGTTGAAAAGTCACATGAGAAAATGTACTCTAAGTGAGTTTTTATTAGCATTAATGGAGGGAAGCTAAAGGGACAAAAGCTCTTCATATTCATAGGATGAGTATATAAGAGTTTTTTTGTCATTTGAATGAAGAACTTATCATTCTTCCTTTCCTTCTTTCTTTTGGCCAAAATCTCTCTTCTCCCTCTCCTTCTTGCTTTGTGAATCTCCTCTTATGGCTAGCACCACAAAGGTGATTCTTGTCCGAAGCTTGAGAGATCGTGTTCGTGTGGATACACATAGAGGCACGGACACTTGAATGTGCAAGAGATCCGACATACCTCAGACAAGAGGGATAAGCGAAGGACACACGCCAAAAGTATACCTATACGATAGGAATTTGTAAATTAACTTTGTATAAGTTTTCTTTCGCATGGATCGCTCGTGGGATCTATTATTTCCACTATAATTTTTTAATATTTTTGCCTATAGATCCCTATAGATACAACATTCATGGAATAGCATCCTTATTCAGGCCACTAGAGAATGATCAAATTGATAAACATGATATTATATTTGAAATCTTGGGAAAAAAGGATGAAATAAATCATATTAAGAAATGATGCAATAAATCATATTTGTTGCTCTCAAAGCTCCTCGTGTTGTCTCCCTCTTCGTCTTTGCTTCTTTCCCATTCCCTCGAAGTATAGGTACACTTGTTGAATAACCCAGACACTAAGGAGTGATTCAAGGTAGAACATATAAAATCCAGTGAAATAGACGATCTACAACCTCAAACCTAGAAAACCTACCTGTTTGGGACCAACCAAAAAAAGTCGAAGAACTGCGATGTATCTGGCACCGGGAAGATGAAGATCCTCACTTGGCCCAGCTTCCGTGAAGGGAAGACCCTAGCTTGCATAAAGGAGGGAGAGCTTCTAAGAAGAAGTAGTGATCGCATAAGAAAATAGAGCCAACACTGCTCTACCTTCGATTGCAATAGAGGAGAGGAGAGGGGTGTCAGCATCGGGCTTTCCTCCACAAGAAGGGAGGAACCGCGTGGAAGAATGGTTGACGTCGACGGCTCTGCTTTCGTGGAGAGAAATCGCACATGATCTTGCGGCGAAATCGTGCAACGAGGCGATTTTAGCCAAGGGAGGGATTTTTTGGCCGAAAAGGAAGAAAAAGAAAATACATATAAATGGAATTTTTTTTTGCATTTTAGCCCTCCTAAATAGGTTATTTCACATCCAACCTTTATCTTAGGGTTTCTTATGCATTTAAGCCCTCTAAATTCTCTATATCTAGCATGAAAAGCAAGTCTTGATAAGCCATGTGATAGATCGATAGGCGTGCTAGAGGGGGGATGAATAGCACGTTTTCGTTGATGTCTCTACAAGGTTGTTAGCGTAGCGGAATATACAATAAAAATAAACTAATATCAGAGAACAATGCTAACAAACCAGGTTTACTTGGTATCCACCCCGAACGGGTGACTAATCCAACAATCCGTCGGTGGATCAATCCCCGGATAACCTCCGGCTAGCCCTCGTCGCTCCTTGTGAGTGGAGAAACCTCACCACAATCACTTTCACAAGATCTGAGCACAAAAGACTACTAACTCACTTTACCCAAGCGAGTTTCGTCAAGAATCTCAGCCACCACGACGCCCGCTTTAAATAGGACTCGGGCTGAAACCCTCGCCACCAGTCGACTGCTCCCAGGGCAGTCGACTGGTGCCACTGAAATTTGACCGTTGCACCCCAACGTTCGAATTCTCAGCCAACTTATTAGCCACCTACCAGTCGACTGCTCCCAGAGCAGTTGGCTGGTCCCAAGCTGAAACCCTCCTCGAGTACATTCACTCCGCACTCAAACCCTCACGACTCGACTGACCCCTCCTCTGCAGCCTCGACTGTTAGCTTCGCGCCCTCTTCATCTTCGGCTCCCGTCCCTCGGATGTACGCAAGCCTCCAGCTTGCCTCCATGTCATCCTTCACGCATGCCTCGAAGTCCGCGCCTATCAGTTCATCGTCCCTGCTCTTCAAGGTCCCTCGGATGCGCACGCAAGCCTCCAGCTTGCCTCCATGCCACCCTTCACCGTACTGAGGCCGTCCAGTCAAGTCCATATGTGTAACATCTACAACCTGCACACTCAACATACACATATAAGATCACAAGGGTAAACCTAACTTAAACCCTTTTCCCAAACATCAAAACACTTGGTCACTCTGGACCACAGATTGCCTCAACAATCTCCTCTTTTTGATGTTTGGCAATACGTTTAAGTTAGGGAAACAAGATAGTAGTCAATAGCAGAAACAATGCTAAATGAATGCATATGTAATGCAAAACTGGATCCTATCCCAAAGCATCCCATACCTAACCCTCCAAGCAAGGACTTTTCACACCTAACCCTCCAAGTTTGGAATTTTCACACCTAGCCCTCCAAGCTAGGACTTTTCACACCTAACTCTCCAAGTTAGGACTTTTTCACCAAAACGGGCTTCTCCCAAGCTCCCCCTACATTGGACTTACAAAGGTTTTTTAAGAACCTCTCCAAGGTTCCCCTTACGCCCAGAATGGAGCAACCATGCTCCCCCTTAAACTCAGCTCCCCCTAAACCTAGGGTTTATAGCAAAAGTTGTTGGTGAGAGCCCTAGAGCCGATCATGTAATGATTGTATGGACTAATTTGTATCATATTCCTATGTATAAATAAAGGCATGTTTTATGGTTATTATACTTACGTGTATTTGTGCCAATTAGCTAAGTATAATAATGTCCTTGAGTAGAAGGTTCTTATCTATATCAATCGATTGGTTGAATCGATAGTGAGATGATATGGAGAACACTACTCTAAATTATTCCTAGTCGAGTATTAACATTCAGGGACAATGTTAATACGTAGAGACTAGCATGTAGGTCAACATGATGACTTGATCTCATAAGTCATGGATATAGAGATATCAAGTTGACACATGGGTATGCATTAGAGAATGTATATTGAATGACCCGCCATGAGAAAGTATCATGGATCGTTATATGAGTGTCATATACTTTCTCATGTGGCTATTAGTATGACTATTAGTCCTTGGACCTGAAGTCACCATGGATTCCTACATAAGGAGTTGCGTACTTTGGCTTCGTCAAACGTCACCCGTAAATGGGTGGACTATAAAGGCGATTACTGGGTATGTAACAAATTATGGAGAGGGATGTGAGTGATGTAGATAGGATCTATCCCTCCTATATGACGGGAGCGATATCGTATTCTTGATAGAGTGAGACCACAAAGTGCATGGCCATGCCCAAGTGAGTCAATATGAGATATTGAGCTCACTTGATTAGTGTGAGTCTACTTGGAGTTCAAGATATAGATTGACTCGAGGATGACACGGTCTATGCCTCAATTGAGTCAATCTAGATATCAAGGATAGAGGGACATTATCATATATTGTGAGAGTCACAATTATTAGTCACAAGGTGATGTTGGATCTCAACATTCTTGTAACTTGGGTAGCAATGATGTGTTGCTAGATACCGCTCATTGCTTATGTTTCTAAGAGGTTAGAAGCATTGCCAACGTTACAAGAACCTATAGGGTCACACGCAAAGAACAAATAGATGGAGAAAAATTGAAGTCAAGTTTGACTTGGCTCAATATGGAAAGTCTATAAAAGGCAAGTTTGACTTGACCTAAATCCAAATCAAGTTTGACTTGACTTGGTTCTACTTCAAGTTAGACTTGACATGGGAGAAGAAATGGAGTCAAGTTTGACTTGACTATTTATGGAAAGTCCATAAAAGGCAAGTTTGACTTGACCTAAATCCAAATCAAGTTTGACTTGACTTGGTTCCACTTCAAGTTAGACTTGACATGGGAGAAGAAATGGAGTCAAGTTTGACTTGACTATTTATGGAAAGTCCATAAAAGGCAAGTTTGACTTGACCAAAACCCACCTCACCTTTGTTTGACCAAGTGATGACTTGGTTTCCCCCCATTTGAATTTCGAATTCAAATTGAAAGGGGATATGGAAGGCCACCTAATGGCACTTAGTAGCCATTATGGCCGGCCACCTAATGGCCATTAAGTGGCCGGCCACCATGAGGGAACAAAACCGATGTTTTTGTTTCATTTTGGTGTGTGAGGCTTTTCTTCTTCTCTCTTTGGTTTTTCGGTTGGAGTGCTTCTTCGACCTCTCCTCTTGGCCGAAACCTATAGGGTGCTAGCACACCTAAGGTTTTGATCCATCTTCATTTGTTCGCGTGGATACGTATAGAGGAGTGTCTGCTTTGATACTCTACGAGATCCGGCGGCCTTTTGGACAAGCGGGAAAGCGAAGGGCTACGCGTCAAGGGTAATGATTCTTATCATGTAGATCTAATGTAGATTAAACTCGTACTCGTAATTTATTTTATGTTCGCACGGATCCGTGGCCGAACTTCTGGGGTTTCCGCAACGCAAAAAGCGGTTTTTGCGGCCTAGAATTTCCAACAAAAGTAAGTTTGGTTTCCCAACTTAAACCCAAACTTCTTCCCCTTTGCCATACATTAAAAAGACCCCAATAATATCCCAATTATTGGTTCTTTTAATCCCCAATGATCCTAAACACAGTGCACTACACTCCCATACACTTTTTTCTTATCATTTGGACTCAAAACTAGCTGCTGATACACAAATCAGCCTTGGGCAGTCGACTGCCTCTGTTGGCAGTCGACTGATACTCTGAATATCAGTTTTCTAGCCATTTTCAGAAATGCGCCAGAAATTTCACAAATCTCCAAAAATTCTCAAATTTCGTGGAGAATATTGTGGTACCTATACCTACTTGGAAAAAATATATTTCACCATGTATCTATCACCATTCCCAAGTTGGACACAAAACCCAAACTTTCTTATGAAAATTAAGGCAAACAAGGAGGCAACCTCCCCCTTAACCTATGCCTTCACCCCATTTTCATTTTTCCAAGGTCAAGTTCTACCCAACTTGACACCATAAACCCAAGTTAGATTTTACCCAACCTAACAACCAAGTTCTTCTCCCTTGGCCACCATTAAAGAATTGCCCCTAAGCAACCTTATCCCTAGTGCCAACAAGAACTCAACAATACCCAACAAAAACTTAAAGATTTTGCAAGCACACTTGCTAGGATATACCCTATCCTAGAAAAATAAGATTTCATGAAAACCACAAATGTGCTTGACTTTTGGTACAAACATAATTTCCTAAAAGTTTAGCATTTCGTATCAACTTTGAGATGTATCTCTAATTCCATGTGGTTGTCAAAGCTAACCATCATAATTCGACACATAGAATTGTCCTCAATTTTCCCTTTAGACCTCTAAATCTTTGATACCTATGGACTTATCAATTTTCCAATCAAGCATTTATTATTTAATATCATCCATTGAATTTAAAGTCCTTAAATTCCATGATATCCATATAGACTCATTTTATACAATCAGCATTAAATCATGAGGCAAGGCTTTATTTAAAGAGTGTAATCAAGGACTTAACTTTAGGATCATATCCTATCATCCAATAGCCTTTTTCTCTAACCCTAATATCCCCTTTCGGCTTACTCTCATTGGCCAGTCGACTGCCCATATAGCAGTCGACTGTCAAAACTCACAGAGAGTTTCTGAGCATGAGACCAATCGACTGCCCCTGGGGCAGTCGACTGATACCTGATTTTCAGGTTTTTCTGCCCAATTTCAGAAATCCCTAAATAATTCTACAAATCTCCAAAAATTATGAAATTTCGTGGGGAGATTTGTGAGGCCAATGTCTAGTTGGGAAAAATTCGTTTCCAAACAAATGTACTCCGAATCCCAAGATTGACACGAAACTCAACTTATCCTAAGGTGTATCATTGAAACTCATCCCAAAAGTCTCAATTGTGATTTCTCCTCACTGTTTCTTCTAATGCTTGATCACAATTCATTTCTATCATTGAATTATGTGGTATTCACACATTAAAACCTAATTTTACCCAATATAACCGTATTTTCATATTTTTCTCCCTAAATTCCCTTTTGAATTGTGTCAAACCCTAAATTTAAGACTTACCCAAGTCTTCCAATCACTTTTGACACATTTCACCTAATTTCCTAGGAGAAAAACTCTTGAGATCCATTTACCATAGACCCCAAAGGCTCCTAGAGCTCCCCCTTAAGCTCTGAGCCTTAGCCACCTCCCTAGGTGACTCAACTCACACTAGACCACACCGGTGTGCCACCTGTGATTCTTAGCCTACAAAATGAACCCTCTTAATCTTAGACACCATGTCTTTGGTTAGGTCATTCTTTTTCCCTTTGGATGACACTCCCTTGTCATCCTTGGACTTTCCCTCCTTGCCATAATTGTATACTTTCTTAGCATAGTTCTGTTTGTTGGTCTTGGAGGTCTTAGATCGGTATTCCAAACCTGATCTATCATAGTTGGGTTTCAAACTACCCAACACCATGTCTAAGCCCTTAGATCCAACCGTGAATCTTTCTAGGGCCTTTTCTAATGTGTCAAGCCTTGCCCTCAAGGCTTGATTTTCCCTTTCTAGAGTTCTATCCTTGGTTTCCATATGTCCACCTTGGACATTCCTAGGCCTACCCTCCTTTCTAAGCACATTCCTCCCCTTTTTGGGATTAGTGTCATGATCCTTAGGTCTAGAGGTCTTGGGCTCATGATGCATGCTTTTCCTAGGGTTATGATCTACCTTGTTAACCCTAGTCCTATCATTATATCTAAAACCAAAATTATGCACTAGTAAACAATTTTCATTAATTTTAGCATGCATGAATGGGTAATTAACATGATTCTTAAAATGCAAGGAAGAACTTCAAATTGAACTACTTTTTAACCTAGGGTTAGGAAGTACCTTCCTTACCCTTGTAGTCCCTCCTTGTTGTGATCTTTGCCTCCTCCTTTCTTCTTTCTCCATCTCCTCAAGTGCTCCATTTTTTTGAACTCTTTACTCCTTCGGCACTTAGTGTGGTAGTGCCCTAGCTCACCACACGTAAAGCATCGGATCTTCTTCCTTTTAGCTTGCGCCTCTTCATTCCTACATCCCACGTTAAGCTTAAAAGAATTTGAAATGAGTTTAGATTTTACCTCCTTTTTACCTTTTGGGCACTTGTCCTTGTAGTGCCCCTTTTCATTGCACCCAAAGCATGTGATGTGCTCTTTCGATTAAGCTTTGGTGGAGGTTGGAACTTCTTCTTCAACTTTTGATAATGTGGATGCCTCCTCTTGATCCGGTACGGTTGAGGGTCTCTACTCCCTCTCAATCCTTGAGGTGGAGACCTCTTCCTCTTCTTCTCTTGAGGAGGTTGAAGATCTTTCACTCTCTTCTTCCTCTTCACTTGAGGATGTAAATAACTCAATTCTCTCCTCTTCTTGAATCATGGGGCTTTTCTCCTTACGCTCTTGAGTTTGTATAGGAGTCTCATGATATCTTTTCAATTTATCCCACAATTCATATGTGTTTTGATATTCCCCTACATCACTCAAAATTTTGTTAGGCAAAAGATTTACTAAGATACTAGTTACCTTTTCATTTGATTTCGCTTGATCTTGTTGTTCTTGATTCCAATACCTAGGCCTAAGCCTCTTCCCGTGCTTATCCTTTGGAATCTCATATGGCTCTTCAAGCGCGATTCGAAGGTCCCACTTCATCCCGAACCATGCCTCCATTCTCGCTTTCCAATATCCGAAATTCTCATGGTGGTAGGCCGGCGGAGTGTAGATGTCGTCCCCCAACTTATCTTCCATAGTCTTTTCCCTCTAGCGTGTGCTCCCTCGGCGGTTAGTCCGATCAAGAGCGGTCCTTCGCTCTGATACCAACTGATAGATCGACAGACGTGCTAGAGGGGGTGAATAGTACGTTTTCGTTGATGTCTCTACAAGGTTGTTAACGCAGCGGAATATACAATAAAAATAAACTAATAACAGAGAACAATGCTAACAAACCAGATTTACTTGGTATCCACCCCGGACAGGTGACTAATCCAAGAATCCGTCGGTAGATCAATCCCCAGATAACCTCCGGCTAGCCCTCGTCGCTCCTTGTGAGTGGAGAAACCTCACCACAATCACTTTCACAAGATCTGAGCACAAAAGACTACTAACTCACTTTACCCAAGCGAGTTTCGTCAAGAATCTCAGCCACCACGACGCCCGCTTTAAATAGGACTCGGGCTGAAACCCTCGCCACCAGTCGACTGCTCCCAGGGCAGTCGACTGGTGCCACTGAAATTTGACCATTGCACCCCAACGTTCGAATTCTCAGCCAACTTATTAGCCACCTACCAGTCGACTGCTCCCAGAGCAGTTGACTGGTCCCAAGCTGAAATCCTTCCCGAGTACATTCACTCCGCACTCAAACCCTCACGACTCGACTGACCCCTCCTCTGCAGCCTCGACTGTTGGCTTCGCGCCCTCTTCATCTTCGGCTCCCGTCCCTCGGATGTACGCAAGCCTCCAGCTTGCCTCCATGTCATCCTTCACGCATGCCTCGAAGTCCGCGCCTATCAGTTCATCGTCCCTGCTCTTCAAGGTCCCTCGGATGCGCACGCAAGCCTCCAGCTTGCCTCCATGCCACCCTTCACCGTACTGAGGCCGTCCAGTCAAGTCCATATGTGTAACATCTACAACCTGCACACTCAACATACACATATAAGATCACAAGGGTAAACCTAACTTAAACCCTTTTCCCAAACATCAAAACACTTGGTCACTCCGGACCACAGATTGCCTCAACACCATGGTCATGCCTTTCCTTGACACGGTCGTGCCACAGCTGTGCCAGGGCTATGCCTCTGTCCAGATTGCACACTAAAAGTTGAAATCCCTTACAAAATAGAGTGTAGCTCAAGTATTATGTTCTTGGAAACAACAAAACAGTGTAGTTTAAGATAGTCATGTACAAGATAAAGGGAATTCTTCATTATATTGATACAAATCTATAGGGGTCACCCAATATAGTATCACATGAAAGACATGTATTTTGTGAGTTTCAATGATGATACTCACGAAAAATCTAGGTGTACTTCATGTGTCATAACTTAGAATCTTTCGTAAAGTTTAAGATGTCGAAAAAGAAGTAGAGATCTGGGAGAAAAATCAAACGTCTTAGATCATATAATGATATTGAGTATACAAATTCAAAGGTTCAAAAATTTTATGAGATGCATG